>CM053507.1:144026400-144069986 GCA_028627145.1 Eidolon dupreanum | reverse complement strand
TCTGCCACACAGACAAGCAATTTTGTTCAGGTGCATTTCATAAATGTGAGGTCAGCAATAATTTCCATAGAAATCCACTCCCTCTGCCTTGTCATGGTGTTGTAGGTGCCCCTGTGCCACCAGAACTGAGTTGGCCAGTTCAGCTCGGCTAACATTTAGTAAAGAGAATGCCGTTAACTGTAGTTCAATTCGCTAAAATATTTTCACATCATTTTCATGTTATTGCTTATATTTGTTATGTATTATGTGGTAATATGGCCATGAATCATAGATGGGTCAGTAGTTCAAAAGAGGTTCGCTAAAGCATAAAAGTAGTATGAAAAGAGTAACAAAAATAATGCTATATAAAATGCAATTATGTATACCAGTGTAGATGAGGTTGTAGAATGAGATAAACTTATACCAGCAGGAAAAAAGTGTGCATCAGAAAGACAGGTAAGGGAATGAACGTCTGAAAATGGGACTTTGTTAGCTGGTAATATATCTCCTCAAGTCCCTAAGGCACCATTTATTATGCAACTTTGTCAAATAGTGGCACAAAGCCCAATGAGACTTTTGCATCATCTTCACAGCAGGTTCTGTAAGATAGTCAGAAAACCAATCAAGTCTCTCCGGAATGTGGGTAAAATAATAACGTCCAGTGTGATATCGATGCATTTTCTCATTAAAGACAGAGAACAGATCAAAACCAGAGAAGCATCATAAAAGTTGTCCAACTTACAGTGAAAGCCGACACAACCCACACTGTGGCTTGTAAACTGAGTCACAGGCTACCGAGGAATTGTATGAGTAGAGAAAAAACAGAGCAAGCTCTTGGCAAAATTCTTCGATCAAACAACACTTTTGGATGTCACACAAAATCAATGGCACATAGTGCGAAAGGGTAATCACTGTCCTGAGTGAGTGCGAGCAGACAATTGGCTTTATTGTTGAATAAAACCACTTGTGGCAAGCCTTGTTCATTGTTGATCCAGAATTCATTCCATCTCTTCTTTCTTGATAACAGATCCCTGATTTTGATCCATGCACCAAGGTCTCCAGTCTCAGGAAACTGATGACAAATGATCTAAATTGATTATGACCCTTTCCCACTTTTCCAGTCTTCCTTGCTGCCACAGGAGACCATGAGATCGAGTTCTGGCCAATGAAATATGATGGAAAAGTCTGATTGCGGGTACTTCTATGAAAATTTTTGTCTTTTCAAAATAAAATAGGCATACATACTGAGACCCCTCTCACCTTCCTAATTCAACCAAGGTCATGATGTCTAGTGCTGGGCAGCCACCTTGAAAATACAAAGCAACCAGCACAAGGTAAAGCCTGAGAGAATTCTAGAGACATCAGCACTGACATTATTGAATGCGAGTGGCTGCCTACTTCCAGTCTTCCTGCTATACTACAGAAGTAAATCTCTCTCTTTTTGAAGCCATTCAATTACTGGTAGTTGAAAGGCATTCCTAATGGGTGTACCACTCATGTGTCTGCTGTCCACATATTTTCTGAAAACACGGGAGGGAAAAGTACCTGATGACTTTTTTTGTTCTACTTATCACTAAATTCCTTTGCAAGATAAGATAAATGAGCTTCTAGGTTCTAGTTGGGTTTGGCCATGGGGTGGGAAGAGATGAGATCAAGGCATTTAGAGCCCTGGTTCCCTGTCTGCGAGTCTCCATGCATTGGGTGTATCCTTCAGTGAGGAGCCACTGGTCCCCACAAAGCAGCGGCCCACTCTACTCACTTCTCTCCCAGTGATCTGCTGCTGCTCACTCAGGTTACAGCATCACCCTTTATGGGTGCTCCTGTACCTACACAATGTAATTGTCTTTTTGTAAACAAGCTTTCTTAAAATCATCCTATTTTGAGTGTGCCATTATCCATCCGTACTGACTGACCAACCAGTATCAATTCACAGATTTAAAAGAAAACACCACACACACACAACTTGCATCTGAAAGCCAACCACACACCACTGTATTTACAAAGACCAGCTGTCAGGCAACAATCTGACTCTTGATCTAGATATGTGTCGAAACAAATAGCAAGAAGGGTCAATGCCCTAAATTCACGTCCTCTCCAACTACGTCTTTTCCGACGCTGAGCAGAGAAAAGGACAGACGTTGTTTGACGAAGTATGCTGCCTGTTGGGGAAAAGATAGTCACGTGAGGTTTAGATCTAAGAGATGAGATACAGCATCCCTTTGCGCCTACTGCTTTGTGCCATAAGTGGCCTGTTCAAGCAGCATCTCAGTGGCATGTTCAGAATCTTGATTACCCTGAACCTTCGCCTTTAGGGCAAGACTATCACTGTTTTCAATGTTGAAGATAAAATACCAAGAATTTGATGATAGAACTGTGGTGCCAAGGCTCAGCCTTTGAGAATATGACTCTTTCCCTACATTTGAAGGTTTTCGTCTCTTGGCAGAGAAATAACTCAATATAAAGGCAACCACTAGAAAAATTGAAAACAGACTATAAACTTTCAAATCATCAGACAAAAATACAAACACATGTGCGTGCACACATGCATATCAAAGAAAACAAAAAAATACGCATAGTAAAACAGAGAGAACAGAGGAAGCATTAAAATGGAAAACACAGAAGATAAGATGACAGAATTAAGGCTAATATATCAGTTATATCAACAAATGTAAATGGGATAAACCTGTCCTTATAATAGAAAAAAGATTCTCACATTGGATGAAAAAAACAATGTCCTATTGTGTTGTATAGAAGATATGCATCTACCAAAATAACGCAGAAAAATTAAAAATAAAATATAAACCAATGGATATAAGAAAATACTAAGCTGAGGCTGCTCAGTCAAGGTTAAATTCAAAATAAAAATGTTAAATGACAAAAGGAAGTTAAATGAGACAAAAGGAAGTTAAACAGAAGAGAGAACAATATCCACATTAGAATCTGTTTTTTAGAAATCTCTGTGAACCAAATAGCATAAATCTAAAATCAAGAGTAAGATATGATAGTTAAGAATAATATACAAAAAAATGCAAGTAGAAATTGGATGAAACACAAAGGTACAGTTTAATGGACCCCATCAGCTCATGACTTATCAAGAAAACAAAAGATAGAGAGGAATGTGGAGAACCTGAATAATATTAAATACGATTGAACTTGAGGTGCAAAAATCTCAAATAAAATACCAGCAAATATAAGTCAACAATATCTCAAAAGAATCATTCATCATATCCAAGTTCATCTTAATAACATCCAGGTGGTTCAATAATATTAGAGAATCCCTAATAAAACCGACCATGTTAATAGATCAAAGAACTATATCATTTCTTCTAAATAGATGCCAAAAAGACATTAACAAATTTCCCACATCCAGTCCTGCTTAAAACAAACAAAATCGTAACAGAATAGCAAAATTACGTATAGATGATATGATTGAAAAATGCAAAACTATCAGAGACAGTAAGAGAATTCAGGATGATGGCAGTTTCCAAGGTTAATATACAAAACTCAGTAGCCTTCCTTTACATTTTAAAAAATGCAACTTATCAGAAAATATAATATCAAGAAATTGAAGTGACAACGGCAGTCAAAAAGATAAAATAATCAGAAAAATATTTAAATGACATGCAAAGGCCTTTAGAAAGATATTAAAATTATACAGGGAACATTCTATACTGCACTTTTAAATGGAAAGCCACATTATAAAAACATCAGTGCTCGATTAAGCTATCAATTCAATGTGATTCTAATTAAAATATAGCTGACCTTTGAACAAAGTGGGGATTAGGGGAGCCAACCCCTGGCAGTTAAAAATCTGAGTATAACTTTTGACTGCCCAAAAACTTAACTACAGTCATCCCTCATTATCTATGGGGGATTGGTTCCAGGACCCCTGCAGATACACAAATCTAAGGATGCTCAAGTCCCTTATATAAAATGGCACAGAACAGTACATACAGTTGGCCCTCTCTATCCACAGATTCTCAACCTGTGGATTGAAAATACTGTTTTCCATCAGCAGCTGGTTGAATCTGCAGATGCAAAACCAGGGATGCAGAAGGCGGACTACATACTTATTGGAAAAAAGGACATGTTTAAGTGGACCTGTGCAATTCAAAGCCATGTTGTTCAAGGGTCAACTGTACTCAGGATTTTTTTGTTTGTTGGGCGGGGAACTTGTCAGAAAATAATATGAAACTCAAATGTGGAAATAAAGAAGAGCCAGAAAAGCCCTAAAAAGAAAAGTAACACAACAGGGTTCGACCTATCAGATGATAAAACACATGAAATTATAATATGTAAAACAATTTGGTACTCAAAGATGAAAAAGATAACCCAGTGGACCAGAAACAGATCCCAATACACATGAAAATTCAACTTCTGTTTAAGGTAACATTTAAATTAGAAGAAAGGGGTGATAAGAAAATTAATCATTTGGGGAGAAAAATAAAGTGGGGACCCTATTCCATTCCTTAAGTCAAAATAAATTCCAAATGAATAAAGGATTTACATATTAAAAATAAGATCATAAAAGTCTACATGAAAGAATAGGTGAATTTACTTATATTATGATAGGAGATATAGCACACCAAACCTGGGATCCCTAAAGTAAATATTTCAGAAATTTAAAAATTTTAAACTTCTGTATGGTAAAACATACTATAAAACAAGGTAAAAAGCAAATCAGGAATAAGTGTGAAAAGTGTGACAGGCAGAAGGCTCATTTTCTTAATCCTCAAAGACCTAAGCATCCCAAAACAAAATAAGAATATAAACAAGCAATTTAGAAATACAAATGACTTATAAAAGCCTCAATTTCACTCATAATTAGAGAAATGCCAATTAAAACTTTAATATATCTTTGTTTATCCTATCAGACTAGCAGAGATCAGTAAGTCTGATAACACCCAGTGCCAGCGAGGAGTTGGGAAACAGGCATGATCAGATACTACTGGTTGAGAGTGAGATTGGTCCAACTTTCGGGAGGGCGATTTGGTAATATCTGTCAAAATCCTTTGACCCAGAATTCAATAGCTCAGATTTTTAATCCACAGATCTACACTCAAAAGTCTTCCAGTTTCGATAAAGAAGAATGTTCCAGAAATGTGCTTGAAGACAGTCCCCTTTCCTCGGCTTTGCTCTCCAAGGCCTTAGTGCAGTAGGTCTCAAACTTCGATGTGCACCGGAATCAATGGAGGCCTTGCTAGAACACAGGTTGCGGAGCCCTCCTCCCAGAGTTTCTGATTCAGTGGGGTTGGGGAGGACCCAAGAATCCAAATTTCTAACAAGTTCTCAGGTAATGCTGATGGCTGTTGGTCTGAGAGTCAGACCTTTAGGGACTAGAGAGAGAAGGAATGGGGCCTGGAGAGGCAAGTTCTTTTTAGGGGAAGGTGGAAGAGGCAAGATGGAGAGGGACAGGACTCTCCTCCAGACTGGGGAGAAGAGGAGCTGGTAAGGAGGGGTTGTCCAAAGACGGATGTTTGAATATCCTAAGGAGACAACCCTTAGCCCCTGTTCCCAGCCTTACTAAAGACTCCTCTTTCCTCCCCATAACCAAGAGTGGGGAAACGACAGGGCCACCACTTAGGCTCAGTGAATCCATAGGCTTGGATAAGGAGACTATTAGCCATGAGCAAACAACATGGACAGAAAATCAGAGAGCCAGACCATCCTAGACAATGAAAGCCATCTCCATCCCTCAGACAAGCCTTGGCGGGATTGGGATTTGGGTGGCACAAGGCAGAATGTCTCTGCTGACTGAGGTTGAAGTTCTCTTGGAGACTTGGCTGCTTTGATTTGATTTTGAAAAATAACATTTTTTTTCAACAAATGGTGCTGGAAAAACTGGATATTCACATGCAAAAGAATGAAGTGGGACTCTGACCTTAAACCGCATACGAAAATTAACTCTTAAATAAAGATCTAATGTAAGAGCTAAAACTATAAAACTCTTAGATGTAAAATAACACGAAGCTCCTCGCACGTAGGAATCCTGGTGGAATAAAATTCTTACTTGTGAACACTAATTTAGATGGAGGAAAACCTAGAAGTGGGATCTGATCTGTGAGTCCCAGATGTCCCTCACTGGTCGGGAGGCAGACTTGCTGTTGGAAAGGTATCTCTTTCACAATTACAGCACTACAATTGTCATTCCTTCCCATCTTCCTCTTACCAAGGCAAAAATTTCAGAACAAATCTGGTGTAGAATTTGAAATTTTTATATGTACGTACTTGTGCAACCACTGCCCAGATCAAGACATAGAACATCTCCAGCATCCCAGAAGAGACTCCTGTGACTCTTTCTACTCAATACTTCCAATTTTAGTATATGTGCAGCCAAAGCAAGCACTATCAATACTTCCAAAGGAAATGTTATCTATCATGGTGCTTTAGTTCTGCCCATTTTCAAACTTTATATAAATAAATGGAATCATAGTTATTTTTCTTTTGTACTCAGGCTTCTTTTATTCAATATAAAGACTCGTCCCTGTCTTTGTATGAGGCAGTCATTTGTTCTTTTTCAGTGCTGTGTAATATTCTATTGTGTGATACATCACAGTTTGTGTCCACTCACCAACTGAACATTAGGTTGTTTCTGGTTTTAGGCTATTATGAATAAAGCTGCTATAACATTCTTGTGTCTTTTGGTAGACATAAGCACCTTGTTTCTCTTGGATATATACTGAGGAATAGAATTACAAGATCATCAAGTTTACCTACGTTTGGCCTTAGCAGGTACTGCCAAATTATTATCCAAACTGATTATATCAACTCTCCCTCCCACCAACAATGTATAATAAATTTGGTTAATTTTCAATGTTGCTACATTTGGTACTTTTTAAAAAATTTGTCCTTTTCATTTTTGTCTTCTGATGGGACTGCATTGTTAAATTTTAAAAAGATTTATTTATAACTAGTAATAGTTTATTTACCTAAAACGTGTGGTCCATGGATGCTGAATATTTGAGAAACTTGTTAGACTCTCCTAAATATTCAGCAATTCCCTGAGGATGTGTGGGTGTGTTTCTGCCTATGTATGTGCCATAGTCACAGATGGATGCTGCTCCAGACCCCACCCTCCTTGCCCTGGAACAGACCCTTCATTTCCCCACCAACAGGAAAAGCTTACTTGGGATCCCAGAGGGAGATGTTTCCCATCACCAGCAACATCTGGGCAACATCTGGTGAGCCCATCCCAGGACAGGGAGCTGCATTTCTGGAGAAAACACATCACTTATTTGATTCCTTTTACTCTCCTATGTTTTCCCTTATCCTCCTTCTCTTCTTAGCTCCAAATCCCAACACCCACTGGGCTCCCTGCTCTAAGCCACCAATACAGCCCTTGCTAACTCCCCGCCCCGGTCTCTATCTGGTCTGGTTTTCCTAGTACACAGCCCAGCAGAATGCAAACCTAGGCAGCCTACGAGACGCTTATTAACTCTAGTGCTGAACTTAGCCCAGTTCCCTGATCAGCAGGCAGCATCTTCAAACTCAAGGAATGTTGAAGCTGGTGGGGTTCTCTGGTCCAGTGCCCTCCATTTTACAAGTTGGAAGATGGAAGAATGGAAAGAGAGGGAGGGAGAGAGGAAGAGGGGAAGAGAGAAAAACTAGAACTCCGCCTGAGGTCACAGAGACTCCCTTCCTTCTGGGGACCTGGCCAGAGGATTAGAGCAGGGAGGATGGGGCAGTGGAAGAAACGATTCCTTGGGACCAGCAAGGTCTGCAACCAATAGCCACAGGGAGAGGGTGGCTGAGTATCTCTGACGGGGGCAGTGGTGGGCGTAATAGCCCAAAAGGCTGAGTCACCTCTAGTAAGTGACACCCAGCTCTGGTAGCCTTTAAACTCTCTCCCGAGCTGTCTCAGCCACCAGCATGGCTTCAGTGTATCAGCCCTGTGCCGGGGACCCTTCCACCTTCACTTCCAGCCCTGCCCTCTCCTTGAGCCCCGCCTCCTCCCGGTACACATTCACTAAATACATTTACTTAACAAGTTCCTACTGAGCACTGAGGACAGTCAAGACACAGCCCCAGCCCTCCCACTACTCAACAGACAACACACAAGGAAATGCATGAGCAAACCACACAACTAAGGGAGACCGATGGCTGGTGCAGGCTGGAGATCAGCATCTTTGGAAGTTTGAACCAGGATGAGAACACGCCCCAAGAACATTATCAAGGGTGTGGGGTGGGAGTGTACAGGTAAGGCTGGAAGAAACTTAATGTTATATAGAACAGAATACCTCATGTGTAAATTAAAAATATGTGCGGCCGTACCAACGTTGCAAGCACAATGTACAAATAAAAAGAAATGTACACAAATTAAAGACATTAAAATGGAGGAGCAGGGTAGGGAGTGGAAAGGGAGTATGAAGAGAGGTGAGGCTGCAAAGGAGGCCAAGGCTCAGATTATTCCACCTCTGTAGGCCCCAAGGAGTTGAGGCTTCATCCCGAGGGCACTGGGAAGTCACTGAAAGTGACTGGTGCTGCAGGCTCCCCAGCTCCACGCACTCAAGGCATCCAGGAAGGACAGGCGCTGTAGCTTACCCCAACCTGCTTTTCTCCTACCTTCCTTCCCTGGAAAGGTAAAGAGCAGGCAGACCCCTCCTGGCCCTCTCTACTCCACACCTGCGGCTGAAGAGGGAGGGGCCTTCACGGTCATCTTCACCCCAGAGCCGTCCAGGCAGCACAGGTCACCCCACCCCCCACCCGAGGGAAGGTAGAAAAGAATTCTGAGGGCTGGGCTAGTCAATGACGACTTCCATCTAGGACATTCGGAGAAGAACCCAGAATGCAGCGGGAGCAGGATTGGGAGGGGGAGGGTCAGGCTCCCAAGAAGACTCCCTGGAGGAGGCAATGCTAGCTGAGGCGAGAGAAGAGGCTGCAGCAAAGGTGTGAGGGTGGAAACGCTCCAGGGTCGCATCTGCGGGTGGGAAGAGGGGCGGAAGGTGGGAAGAGGGGCCAGGACTCGCTGCCTGGGCGTGCACACACTTTCCCCTGGGCAGGAATACGGGGACAGTTGGCCCCTTAGTCAGAGAAGGCCTTGGCGAGAGCAGAGAAGGCAGTGGGCCATTTTAAGTGGCCGGGTCTGGCTCGAAAGAAACCTGTCCTTTTTTTTTTTTTTTTTTTTTTAAGGAGGGATGGGGTAGGGGTAGCTGGTTCCAGAAACCCCTAGCTCAGAGCTTCTGCAGGGTCTCCGGCCTGTGATCAGAGGTGAAGGGCAAGCCCATGGATTACCCCCACCTGCTGCCCCAGGTTCATCTCTAGGCAGTTTACTTTTCAGGTGGATCTGGGGGGTGAGTGGTAGGAAGGGAGCAGAGGTGGGAACGTTTAGGATGGATTATAGGAATCTGCCTCGGGCAGGGTAGGGATGAGGGCGTGCAGGAGGCCTAAACTCAGCCAACGTCCGGACCTGAAGTATGCTCCGCCCTACTCCGGGCCTCAGTCTACCCATCCGTACACCGGGGCCGTGGGGTGAGATCGGGATCTTCACAACCCCGCTGGCAAGCTGGCCCGCTTGGCGCGCCGGCGACTTTCTGAAGCTGCGCGAGCGGGGCGGAGGAAGGGCGGCGGAGGGGCAGGGGCCGGGGCGGGAGGGGGCCGAGGGCGCGGAGCGGTGCAGGCCCTGTCGCGCGGGTCAGAGTCCGCGGGGAGGCCGGCGGCCGCTGCGCCGGGCTCGGGGCGGGGGAGGGGGCGGTGCCTCCGGGGCGGGGCGGCGGGCGGCCCGGCGGGCGGCCGGGCGTGCGTCAGCGCGGCCAGCCCCGGAGTTTTCCACTGACGACGAGGGCGGAGCGGCGGGCGGGGCCGCGCAGACAGTCTCCCGCCGCCGCCGCCGCTGCCGGACGCGCAGAGCCGGGGACTGCTGGGCCGACGGCTGCCGGCCGAGCGAGCACTGGGTCGCGGTGCGGAGGGCGTCCCTGGCTGGGACGCGGGTCGCGCCGGTGTCCTTGGATAGTGCCTGACTCGCAGGTAACCACTGAGGGGCTCCTGGCCGGGCTGGACGGGACTTTGGGGAGGGGGCGTCCCGCGCAGGTGACACTGCCTCTCTGGCCCCTGCCTTCTGCCCGCCGCCACCCCGAACGGGCTCTGGGGCAGGGACAGCCCAGTCGGGTTCCGGACTGTGTGCCATAGCGGGGTCCGGGGCTGGGAGGCGAGAGACGCAGGTTTCCCGCTCCCCTCCCCCGCCCCGCCGCCGGCACCCCGAGAAGTCCCGGCTCCCCGAGCTCCGTGCGGGTGGCGGCCGAGCCGAGGCTGCGCGCTGGTGGCGGGGTGACGGTGTGCAAGCGTCCGCGGGTAAGTTTCTTTTTGACCCAGTTGCCTGAGAACTTTTCAGAAGTTCCTCGCGTGGCCGGAGCAGGTGACATTTGTCGCCTCCTTCCTAACCCCCCCCCCCCCCCGGGAGCCGGTGCCAGGGCCGCGGCGCGTGCCCGGCGCCCCTGGGGAGGCGGGGATCTGGGAGGGAGCGGAGGGATGAGCGAGGAGTGAGGCTCCGTGAGTCACGGACTCTGGGAGGGAGGGAAGGAGGAGGGATTGTGTCGTACGCTCACCTGTTTGTCAGTCGCCGTCACACGCAGAGGCCACCGCTGTGAGTCACGGGCGCAGCTACACCGGTCACCCTCGGACTCACGTAGTCTCTCTCCCACGCACTCCTCCCCTCCCCAGCACGTACTTCCTCCCGATACTCAGTTTACCCTCTCCGGGGGCCCTTCCACAGGCACGCACTGTCGAGATGCCCACTCCACGGCAACCGTCATACACTTAGTCACTCCTGCTCTGGCACGATCACACACGTAGCCCACACTGCTGACACAGAGGGTCCCTCCCCGGCTCCACTGCCCACCCGCCACCTCCACTCAGATGTCTCAGTCCTCCCGAGCGGAACTCACCACCTCACCCTCAAATCCTTGACATCACTGCCCTCTGCGGTCTCCACATCCCGAGGTCACCAAGTCCATTCCCCTTTCTCCTGAGCCCTTGTCCTGTCATCACTCACCTAGCTTTGGCAGCAGGGTTTAACCGGTCACACCCCCCTTCTGTCTTGGTGCTGAGCCATCTTTTTAAAATGCAAATCTGGTATTGTCACTCCCTACTTAAACCCTGCGGTGGCTTCCTGTGCCCTCAGGCTAAAGCCTGCCGGTGGGCCCAGGCTGCTGAGCCCCTCCCTCGGGCTGCCCCTCCCCCACCCCCTCTCTGACTCTCTCTCTCTCTCTCTCTCTCTCAAGTCGCTCACATGCTGTGCCCCCTCTCTGGAACCCTTCCCACATCCTTTCTCGGAGAGACCTGCCTTCACCCCCAGGTGTACGTCCCCTGCCTACCCCTGCCATTCTCCACCGCAGGGCACGACAGGGTTTGTACACTCTGGTCATACTCTTGCCTACTAAACTCAAAGCAGCACAAGTGTGTGTCTTGCTCCCTGTATGCTCAAGTGCCTGAACAGTGTTTGGCATGTCATGAGAGCTCAATACATTTTTGTTGAATGAATGAATGAGAGTGAAGGAGGACTCGCTTGGGTGGAGGAAGCAGTTGCTGTCAGGTGCAGTTTCCCTGCTGCAGAAGCAATTGCCTCATGGTAGCCAGCAAACATTTGGCACCTACCCAGTGCCAGGCCCTGGAGGCCAAGGCTGAGGAACTGCCCCCCCCTTCACTTTCAGAGGACCGAGTGGGGGAGGGGCGTGCCAAGGCTTCCTGTCTGCCCTCTGGGCTGCCGGGGCTGTTTTTCCAGCCAATCCCAGTGGGGGTCCTAGGTACTCAGAGGTGCCCTCCCCTACTCCCAGGAAGCAGTTCTTTAGGGCCTGGGGTCATGTGACCTTAGGTACTAAGGGGAAACTGACCCAGCTTGGCCAAGGCCTGGGGCTCTAAGGTTAAAGGACAAATTCTTCAGATTCTTTGGAGTTGGATGGAGGCCGCTGAGGATGCCCCCTCCCCAGTACTCACTCTGGCCGGGGGTCTGGAGCTTTGGGACTGCTGACATGCACCGAGGAGTTGGTGTGACTTTTCAGAGGCCCTGTGATGTACCCCCTCCCCCAGTAGCCTTTGTTTGCTTGGTGCCCAGGGTGGGGGTAGCCTTCCCTGAATTCACACACACAGTGTGGCCTGAGTGTGTAGATAGTTGTGGCAAGTAGGGTAGGGAGGTGTGCCCCCCTCGTCCTGGGCTGTCAGCTCCTGTGTGTGGTGGCAGGAAGGGGGCCTGATTCTCAGGGCCCAGGCAGATCCCGGAAGAAGTCTGGTTCTCTTTGATTCAGGGCCTGTCTCTGGGGTTCCTGGGGGTGTGGTATTTCTGTCTGAGCCAGCTCCTGGGAATTGCTTTTCCTTCCTCCAGGACCCTAGGAGGGGGCCGTGCTCACCCTGGGAACACTGCCATAATCAGGATCTTGGTTCCTGGGTAGCTGCTGAGGGCCCCTCCCCCACCCTCTGACTCACTGTCTGACACTTTTCTTGGACTCTTCCACTATCTATCTTTCATTCCTTTTTCTGACTTGGCCTCTCCTTGTCTCAGGCAGAGTCTTTTTGTCTCATCTCCTGCTTCTGCCTCTTTCAGCCTGTGGCTTCCAGGTGGGATAGTGGTTCATCCCCCTTCCCCCACCTCAAAGAATATTAGGGAGGGCATTTCTTTACAGGTCTGCAGATGCTGCTGGAGTTCATCACAAAATCTGTGATGTGCCCATAGTTTCCCCTGTTCTGTTTCCCTGTCTGCACCCTTGGTGCTTTAACCCCTCACCTCAAGTTCCTATTCTGTAGATACCCCTGAGGCAGAAGGTGTCTGGCTTGAACCTGCTTCCTTGACATCTCTATTTGTTTACTCGTGGGGAACAGGGAGCCTTCTGAAATGCTGTGTTGGCATCTGCCTGCAGCCTGAGTTTTCTTCTGCCCTCAGCCACCCTCTTATGAGTACACTCTGCTGCAGGCTGGGGGATGGGCATGTGCCCATCCCCCAACCCCCGTTAAATTAACTGTGACAGGAGCAGGAGAGCACACTGACCACTTGCCCCCCAGAGACCTCATGTGCTTAAATCTTTCTGTGTTTGTACCTGATATGAAGTGCTCACCTGCTTATCTCTGATGATCCTTGGGTGCCTTCTCGTTGCCAGACTCTGTCCTAGGCATGGGCACAGTGACAGCCAGGCAGAGAGGCCCTCAGCCCCCTGTGAGGGAGATGAAGTGAGACCATTGCAGGGTGGGGAAGTAAGGGCTGTAATGGGGGGAAATCTCAGGGCCCATTGGAGACCAGAGAGACGTGTGGTGAGTGAGGAGGAGTGGGAGTTTCAGGGAGACCCTCTTAGAGATGATTTCTAAAGGGGGTGGGCGTGAAGCTTGGTTCCAGCTTGTGCAAAGGCCAGGAGCAGGTCATGGCCATTAGGGGCACTGCAAGTTCAGCTAGACTATAAAGCAAAAGAGCAGGGTGGGGAGAGTCTTGCAGGATGAGTCTGGAAAAGAGGCAGCATCTGGGCTTGCTTCAGTCTCATGGAATTCTGGACTCGATCCTTAACGGGGGGCTCCGGAGTGATTCTTAGCCCCCAGGGTAGCTGTGTGATTTAATAAGATCCCTCTGGCTTGCAGGGTAAAGAATGGCTACAGAGAGGACAGGACCAGAGGCAGGGGACGTGTATAGTAGCAGGAGGGACAGAGACATAAGGGTAATAAACTTTAAATTATAGGTGACGTACATGAAATGCATAAAGTATGTGAATCTTACATGTACAGCTAGATGGGTTTTTCTGGTTTTAGACACCCATGGACTATGTCACAACCCAGGTCAACATAGAACATTTCCAGACCCCCCAGAAGATTCCCTCATGGCTAGCCCCTGTGTACCCTCCCCCCATAAACACTGTTCTGACTTGTATCATCGCTGATTGGGTCTGCCTTTTCTTGAACTTCATTCATACGTATTCTCGTGTCTGGCTTCTTTCACTCAACATGGTATCAGTGAGATTCATCTGTGTTGTGTGTATCCAGGAGCTCCCTCTTTTTTTTTCACAGTGTAGAATGACACATTCACTAAGCACTTATCACTGTTCTAAAAACTTGACATGTACTGATTCATGTAAACCTCCCAACCCAGTGAAGTTTTAAGACCAAGGATTGGAGTGGCACGGTTAAGGGACTTGCCCAGCTCACAGCCAGTTAAGAGCCAAGCCAGGGTTCAAGTGCAGGCAGTCTGGTCCTGGAGTCACGACTCAACCCTGGGCTGGATGGCCTCCACGCTGTCTTCTGAGTCTGTGCCTGGCTTTGTGTAGATTAAATGAGCTAATGTGTCTTCCCAGGGCTGGGTGACTAGTGTGGATGGAGGGAGAGGAGGGAAAGAGTTGAGGACGACTGCAGGTTTCTGGCTTGAGTAACTGGGTGGGTGGCAGTGCTGTTACTAAGATAGGGAACACAGGAAGAGGAACAGATGGCACTGGTGGGGGGGGTGGGGAATAGAGACAAGGGGTTCGCTTTGGGGCCTGCAGAATTTTATGTTTCTAAGGCACAGCCAGGCAGAAATACCAAGTGGGCATTTGATTTGGGGCGGGGGTGTCTCAGGCTTGGGTGTGTGAAATGGCAGACATTCAGTACCCCATAGACAGCATCTGGAGCTTGGGAAAGGATGGGTTCTCCTAGTGGGACTGTAGTGGGGACATGTCTGCGTGTGGTTTGTCTGTGTGTGTGTCTTGAATGTCTCTGGTCTGCATGTGTGTATATGTGTGTATGCCTGGCTCTCGGTCATGAGTTCCTGTCTCCTGGGAGAGCCTGCAGGTCAGCTGGGAGCCGGGTTGTTTTTGTTTGTGGTTTGACCCTGGGACGGGGGTGCCGAGCCTGAGAACCTACCCGCCAAGAAGCCCCCGGAAACACCTGTGTGTGTCCTCTTCCCCCCGGGCCCAGTGTGGAGAGTTTGCAAGGAGTGGAGCTTCTCTTGCTTTTCTTGTGCATGCTGGGAGAGGCTGTCCCTGGAACTAATTTTACCCAGTAAACTCCATCCAGTAAGTCAGTTGACAGCACACTCTCTAGGTCTAGGATACAGGGACTTCGTGGGAGGCTTGGCAGAGGGAGAAAGGGTTGTTTAGAAAGGACACCTGAGGAGGGGAGATCGCCAGCCTTATGGTTGGTTTTTCCTGTTCTCTCTCATTTCCTGTGATGGCAGTGGGGGAGGGGCTCCCCAGCACTGGGGCCTCTTCATAGTTTCCCCTTCCTCCTGGTGACCTCCTGGGGGCCCAGCCCTGAGTGCTACTGGCTGGGCAGAGACAAGGTAGCCATGCTCAGCCCTCAGGCCTGAGTTCTTTGGGGATTCCCAAGCCGGGGATGGGACTGTTATTTGCTGTGGCATTTAGGGGAAGGAACCTCACGTCCTCGCCACTGTGCTTGGCTGGGGCCAGCCAGACTGTGGGAGTCTGGTTGCACCCCTCTCCGGAGGGCCGAGACCCTCAAAGGACAGGAACGAGTGATATGTCCTGGGTGCCCCAGATCACCAAGCTACAGACTGGAGAGAGTGGGACATTGTCTTAGCAGGTCAGTTTCACTGGAAGTTTTTTAAGGAGAAAAAAAAATAATTGCCATAGGAAGCTAATTTGAACAAACAAGGCTAAATATTGGAGTGGAAGGGAAAATGGAGATAAAATTTTAAGATCACACAGGAGATGTGAAAGATGCGGAACCAGCTCCAGGTCCCACAGTCGGGCCTGGAGGCAGGGGACTTCTCCTGCGGGTGGGAGTTTCTGAGGGAAAGTCTGAGCAGCTCTTGCACAGGAGAGGAGGGGTTCAGGAAAGTCCTGGGGCTGGGAATCAGGGCCAGCGTCAAAGCCAGCCTGTTTCCTGGAGTGTCCTGGTTAGCCTGGCCCTGGAGCGAGGGCCTGCAGCTGGTGTGTGTGCGGGGCGGTGTGCTGTGGGTGTGCTTGGAGGGGAGGGGGAGGAGGAGGAGGAGGAGGAGGAGGAGGAGGAAGCAAAGCCTCTGTGCAAGGGCTGTGCTGTGCAGGCTGTCGAGCAGACGGCCTCACACACACACACACAAAGGCACACAGATGCGAGCCATGTGAATCACCCAACCAGTGAGTCAGCCCCCAGGATTCCTGTTGGGGAATGAGCGAGGCCAGGCTGATGTCTGTTGGTCCATCTGTCGGTCTGGTGTATGCGTATGTGTGTAGGTGGGTTGTAGGAGGTAGTGGGGAAGGTGCCTGGCAGTGTCCTGGGAAGGCTTTTGGGCAGAGGTGGCGGGAGTCTGCAGGGGCCTCCTGGAGGTGTGCCCCCTGCACACAGAGCTCCCCGGGCCGGGACAGGAGGGGCCTGGGGCGCCTTGGAGTATAGGTGGCAGGGATGATGATCACGGCCTGTCACTGAGAGCTTTCTTCTTCCCGTTCCAGGCCATCTGTGCCCAGACCCCAGAGCACTCCTGCACCACCATGACTGGGCTGCTGAAGAGGAAGTTTGACCAGCTGGATGAGGACGACTCCTCACTCTGCTCATCCTCCTCTTTGTCCTCCTCGGGCCGCCACTCTGTCTCCTGCTCCCCAAGCTCTTCAGTCTCCCCAGCCTGGGACTCGGAAGAGGAAGGCCCCTGGCATCAGATGCCCCTGCCTGACCGCGACTTCTGCGGCCCTCGAAGTTTCACCCGTGAGTCCCCAATCCCCCTGGGAACTCCATCACACCCCTTCTTCCTTCCTGAAGATGAAATTGGGAGGCCGGCGAGAAAGCCATCCTGGTCCCTGTGGCTTTAGCTCCCCTCCTTGGCTCCCTACCTTGTCTACTTTCCAGAATACAGTGGTTGCTCAGGAATGCCCACTGTCCAGAGGTACTTGGGCCCAGCTAGATTCACCTTTGACCTTGGGACTCCCCCACTTTGAAATCTGGACGTTCAGGATAGAGCTCTTCAGAATGGCCCTCTGCCTCACCCCCCTGGCTCCTCCCTCCTGTTCCAGTTTCGTTTCTCCAGCTTTCGCCTTGTCCTCCTTCCAGCTGCACCACTGCAGCTCCACACCCCACACTTCTCCACTGAGGAGAGAGGCCTGTCAAGCCGGTCCCTCTCCTGTCAAAATGCTGTTTGGCTTTGCCCAAATGCATGAAAAGTTTCTTTCGCAGTTATTTTTCAAGCTGGTGTGACTCTGATTCTAAACTGACAAAGGTGACCCTGGAGCAGTGTTTCTCATCCTTACTTTTTATTATCACTCCCCCCAACCCCAAGGAGCCATTTTAGACATTTTTTTTTCCTGATCACCCCCATGCAATATTTTAGTGCCACAGAGACGATGTCTGTTTATGTACTATATGTATATCTGTGCATTATACATTAAAAAGTATGCTTTTTAGCACACAGAATCTAACAGTACATTAACTGACTGAACTACTATGGGTTTATCCTGGAAATACAAGGCTGGTTTAATACTATAATATCAAATCTTACAGTTTTCCAAATGATTATGTCAGAGGAGGAAAACCATAAGAGCTATTGTAGATGCTGAAGGAATATTTGATAAAATGTAATGTTCCTTCTAGATAAAACTCTTGGTAAGATCAGAATAAGTAAATTCTATTTAAATGATAAAAAATATGTTTCACCCTAAAAGCTGATTCCAATTAATGAAGAAATATTGGAAGCAGTCCTAAGTCAGGAACAAGATGAGGACGCTGTCTGTCACCATTGTTGGTTAACGTCATTGAGGAAGCGCTAGCCAACTCAGTTCACCAGGAGAATGAGGATTCTATGTATTGCATTGGGACAAGCAAAATTGCCATTATTTGCATGCAGATGGTTGGCTACCTGGTGAATTCAAGAATATAAACAGGAAACCTTTTAGAAGGGAATTCCCTCAGATATATTGAGATACGTGGAAATGCTAATATTCAACTATTTTATAATAATTTTTACGGTTCAGCCTAGTTAAAAGCAATAATATACCAATATATGTATGAATATCTATCTAATCAATAACTTATAAAAAGAAGGCCTTTGTAAGCCTGTTGCAAAAACACAGAAGCTATAAAGGAAAAGATCAATATATTTTTGATTGCATAAACTTTAGAAATTATTTTGTAAAATGCCACGAACAAAAAGACTTAAAATAGTTTTACAGATAGATAGGCTAGACAAGTGATTAATGTCTCTAATAGAAAGAGCTCCTACAAATCCATTTTTAAAATTATAGAAAACTGTACAAGGGACCTATAAATGGCTAACAAAGATGGTAAAGAGGTTTAGTCTCCGGAGGACTCATGCCCTGCCCCCTCCCTCCCTGCCTTCCAGCTCTGTCTATCCTGAAGCGGGCTCCCCGGAAACGCCCAGACCGCGTAGCCTTCGATGGCGTCACTGTCTTCTACTTCCCTCGGTGCCAGGGCTTCACCAGCGTGCCCAGCCGTGGTGGCTGCACCCTGGGTATGGCCCCTCGTCACAGCGCCTGCCGCCGCTTCTCCTTGGCTGAGTTTACCCAGGAGCGAGCCCGGGCACGGCGCGAGAAGCTCCGCCTGCGCCTGAAGGAGGAGAAGCTGGAGGTGCTGCGATGGAAGGTAGGGAGACCCCTCTCCAAGGCCCACACAGCGGGGCGGCGCCGGAAGTCCTAGCCCTGAGGGGCGGGGCATCAGGGGTGGGTGCCAGTTTGCTCATTATGTATTTGGAAAGAGAAGGCCTTGGGGCCAGTAAGTTGGTCGAGATCTGTTGCCTGCATTATCTGCAGACAGAGTGGGGTGCAGAAGGGCTCAGGTTTGCTGCAGGGGCTGGGGGCATGGTGCCTGAATCTGTCCCACCTCCCTGGGGAGGGGTTGTGGAATCAATGGACATTGGGGGTTAGTGTATCTGTCTGGCTTAGGGAGGGCATTTGTCTGTGAACAGGGGTACGATGTGAACAGGAAGTCTCTCTGCAGATGCTCTGAGGACAGAGTTCTTGGCTGTCCCTGTCACTATAGTATCCACAGTGCCCGGCCCCGAGTAAACACATGGGAAGCATTTGTCGAGTGACCGATGGCTAGGGGAACTAAGACCACGTGTCCGTGCTGCTTACATCCCACCTCTTTCCTGTCCATGCAGCTTGCAGAGTCTGGGGCACCTGAAACGGAGGCGAGCCTGCCACTGACAGTAGACGCCATTGATGACGCCTCTGTGGAAGAGGAGTTGGCAGTGGCCGTGGAAGCTGGCCGGCTGGAGGAAATGACTTTCCTACAGCCCTACCCAGCCCGGAAGCGGCGGGCCCTGCTGCGGACTGCCGGTGTACGGAGGATCGATCGAGAGGAGAAGCGGGAGCTGCAGGCTCTGCGCCAGTCCCGGGAGGATTGTGGCTGTCGCTGTGATAGGGTCTGCGACCCTGAGACCTGCAGCTGCAGCCTGGCAGGCATCAAGTGCCAGGTACGGTGACCGGAATGGGCTGTGACGGGGAGCCTGGGCTTGGGAGCGTCCCTGGGCGCCACGGGATCCTCACAGGTGCTTTCTCCTTTCTCTGCAGATGGACCACACCTCGTTCCCCTGTGGCTGCTGCAAGGAGGGCTGTGAGAACCCCAACGGCCGTGTGGAGTTTAATCAGGCGCGGGTTCAGACCCATTTCATCCACACGCTCACCCGCCTGCAGCTGGAGCAGGGGGCCGAGAGCCTTGGGGAGCTGGAGACCCCTACCCAGGGTGGCCCACCCAGCCCTGTTGAGCAGGTCCTGGCCCCCACTTTCCCGCTGGCCAGCCCCGCCGTGAGCAGCGAGTTGGGAGACCACAGCTGTAGCAGCGACATGACCGATTCCTCCACAGCGTCGGGCACCAGCGAGGCCCCCAACAGCCCTGCCCACCCGGCCCTGCCTGGCCCTGGCTTCCAACCTGGTGTGGATGACGACAGCTTGGAGTGGATCCTGAGTTTCAGTGACTCCGACCTGGGCGGAGAGGAGGAGGAGGAGGAGGAAGTGGGTGTGGGGAGCCTTGACAACCTCAGCAGCTTCCACCTAGCAGATATCTTCAGTACTGGTGACCCCGGTGGCCTGGCCAGCTGGACACACAACTATTCTAGCTCTAGCCTCACGTCAGGCATCCTGGACGAAAATGCCAACCTGGATGCCAGCTGCTTCCTAAATGGTGGCCTTGAAGCGTTGGGAGAAGGCGGCCTCCCTGGCACCTCAGTGCTGCCCAGCATGGACGCCGGCCAGAGCAGCTCAGTGGACCTCAGCTTGTCTTCCTGCGACTCCTTTGAGCTGCTCCAGGCCTTGCCAGACTACAGTCTGGGGCCTCACTACACCTCTCGGAAGGTGTCTGACAGCCTGGACAACCTTGAAGCACCCCACTTTCCCTTCCCTGCCTTTTCCCCGTCTGGGGACACCAGCGTCTGCTTCCTGGAGTCCATCATGGGCTTGTCTGAGCCGGCCGCCGAGGGCCTGGCTCCCTTCATGGACAGCCAGTTGTTCGAGGACACTGCCCCAGCATCTCTGGTGGAGCCTGTGCCTGTGTGAGGACGAGGGTGCCTTTTCCTGGACCCGAGAGCCCTGTTGCTGCTGTGTTGTAATTTGGGGGCTCCCAGGGTCTATATGTATCAGTCTCCCATTGGCAGACACCCACATGGGCACTCCTAATTTTCATGCAACACTCTGGATTTATTTATTTTTGTAACTTTCTGTGCTGAAGAGGATGGGAGGGGGCTTCCTCCTCCTGTGTCCCCTGTCCCCCCCCCCCACACACACACACAGTCTCTTCTACTTCCATGGCACATGCCAGGAAGAGGAGGACATGTGTCTTCCCTGGAGCTTTGCAGACCCCTCTTCAGTTTTGTATGATGTTTCTTAGCCCAAAGACTGAGATGGGCTGGAATCAGCCACTTCTGGCTTCTGCCACTCTGAGCCCTAGTTCCCTGGGTGGCTGAATCCTCTGGACTGTGAAGACTAATTTATTCCCATAATTTATTTGGAGACTAGGTGGCTTAGGCTTCTCCTTGGCTTCTCCTTCCTGGTGGGTTGGCAATGCTGGGGTTGGTAGGGCACAGATCCCAGGGGTCCCTTTTGCCTCGCAGTCCTGCAGCCTTGCCCTGCCTGGTCTTAGGTGCAGACCAGGTATGGACTTGAGCCCTATGTCTACTGTGGCAGCTGTCTGGCTCCAGATGGCTAAGCAGACAGAGGCTGGCCCAGGACTGTGTCTGGACAGGAGAAGGGCTGAGCTGGGCTGACCAACCGTGACCAAAACCTTCTGCCCCACTCAGCCCCCTCTGCTTCCTGTCCTCTACCCCATATCTCCCTTCCCCCAAAGGCCGCAGACTTTATTCCCTGCCCATCAATGTAGGAGGGAGAAGTGGGAGGCCCAGAGGGGGCAAAGGGCTTGCCTCAGGGCCCACAGCATGCCCCCTGCTGGCTCCTGGGGCTTTCTGGGCACTATACTCCAGCCTGGCCCACTTACCCATGCGATGCCTAAGGCCAGCTGGCCAGGGCAAGGGGTAGCTCCTTTTGACTTTTATGTCCATTGTTTGCTGAGGTTGAATTTTGCATCATAATTTCTATATTGTCCCTGAGTATTAGAACTATAATTTATTCATTTTACTCTGTGTCTGTGCCAAGAAGCCCAGGCTCTGGGCCTGCCCTCTTGCCCAGGAGGCTCTGCCAACCTGTGTGCTTGTGGGAAAACCTTGTACCTGGACTTACAGGTACCAATAAAGAGGCTCTATTTTTAACTGTGGTCTGCATTTGTGGGACAACTGGGAGCATGGGTACACCCTCAGGGGGCAGTGGCGAGGGAGGGGGAAGTGCCCTGTAGGGCAGTGTGGACAGAGGCTGTGTTGGGGATAGGAGTGGGGGATGCAATTCACTGGGCCTCTTTCCATGCCAGCCAGTTAACCCGGAGACAGGAAGCCCGCTGAGAGAGGCTGGCCGTGCACACGGAGCAGTTTTCCCTTTGGATGAGCCCATCTCTCCAGTGGGCTCCTGGGGTGAGGATAGCAGCAGGGCAGTCTTCTGAGACAGGCTGTCTGCTTGGATGGGTGAGGGCACTCTCCTACTCACGCGCACTGAGCTGGGGTGTGGCCTGAGTGAAGTGGAGGCAGGCAGTGGGATGGGCTGGGTGGAGGCCTTGTGTGGGGCCGAGCTGCTGAGGTCCCTGGGGGCTTGAGCACCACCGGAAGCTGTAGAACTTCATCCACCTGCACCAGCCAGACCTGTCTGACCTGTCCCTGGCAGCCTGAGCTGCAGGCCAGAGGAGCAGGCAGCACTCTGCCCTGGTAAGCCCCAGTCTAGAGGCCTGAGGAGCAAGGTCAGCCTCCCCTTTAGGAATAATGATTTGTACAAGTGCTGAGAGGGCAATCAAAAAAGACCAGTCTCCTTTTCTCGTTCTAATGCTCTGTCTCTTGGTCTGTGTTGGGCTCCTTTATTTCATGTCTACGGTTTACTGGTTAAGAGCACGGGCCCAGAGTTGCAGGTTTGAATTCCAGCTTTTACCTAGTAAGGTGACTTACACAAATTACTTCCCCTCTCTGTGCCTGGGTGTCCTCAATACTGTGCAAATGACACTGCTCATCTAAGTTCCTTCAGTTCATAAATACACAGCACTTAGAAAAGTGCCTGGAACGTGCAAGCCTCCTATACATGTTCGTGACTGTTTTCATGTTTCGGCCTCTTTTTATGTCTTGTCTTCTCCCTCTCCCTCCCCCTCCTCCTCCTCCTCCCTCTCCCTCCTTTTGCCAGTTCTGTCACCTTTTAGATATCTGTCTTACCTCTAGACATGCATGGACATGGCCACATGGCCATATCATCAGTGGCCCCTAGAGGACTCATGGCTTGGAGTCTGGCCTATGGTGGGGAAGCCTGTCCCTGTAACCAGCTTAGGCAGGACAGCCAGGTCTTAGGCTTCTCAGAGTGGACTACGCTGGTACAGTCTCCCTTCTCTCTGGTCTCTAGTAATCCTGTACAGATTGCTTCAGCATGCACAATCTCCAAGGGCTGTGAGGCTCTGCTCTGACGAATCTGGGGTCTGGGTGGCAGCCCCCAGCAGCTCCAGTACCCCAGCAGGAAGCACCTAGAGGCTCCTACCCCATGGACACAGCCCATGGTGAGACTGAGCCTGCCCATCTAGGGCCACAGGGTCACTTCATGGCCTTTTTTTTTTTTTTTTAGATAAAAGCACAATTTAGGTTTTACAGCAATAAAAATGTGATTAATGCACAATCCTTTACAGCATCATTCTCCATATAGACAGACCTGTCTCTTAATACAACCCGCCCCAAGAAATTCAGTTGTAAAACACATGATGATAAAGGGGACTGGTTTCCCATAAGGTGATGGTAGTGACCTGAGGAAAGCATTCCAGATCATTGACTCATACCAAAAAGCCATGCACGTGACCACAGTAAATTATAAGAACAAGGCTCAGCAGCCACCAAGGACAACTCGGGCTCTTCTAAAAGGGCCCCTTACCTGTCCACTGTTCCCAAACCTCAGTCACCAGACAACTTCTCTTGAAAACTTTGCCATATCTGCATTCTACTCATACGAAGTATTTTACTTTATATCAATTATATCGATATGCTTAAAATTTAGAACCAATCTATGTAGCAACACCCACGGATTCATGAGTTTGTTGTGCTATTTTCCTCCATTATATAAAAATATTTAAACACACAGTTATTAAACTTTAAAATGTTTGCTGAATATCACTGGCAGAGATTTGTACCATGATTGGGGAACGTGCAGATCTAGTCTAATTTCCTGCCACAGATGGGGACAGCAAGACCTAGAGATGGGAAGGAAGGGTCCTGGGAAGGTCACACAGGGAGACTCTAGACCTCCTGACTCCCAGTTCAGAGTTCCTTCCCCTGAGGTCGGCCTGGCCCCTTACTGCCATCCTGAAAAACAGGAAGAGAGGCATTGGGAGCACAGCAAAGGTATCCTCTGTCACCTTCTTGCCAGTTACAACTGGCATCATTCATCTAAGTAAGGACCAGTGCTTTTGTCCGCCTAGGTGTTAAAAGGGCTTCTGGAGGATGAATTAGTCAGTGTCTTTTACAAAAGCTGGAGAGAAAACTAATTTTTCTTGGGATGTATTTCCCTGCCCCAGGAAAGGGCAATGTGGTTTCTCCCAAACCAGTGAGGACCAGCAGAGGCCAGCGAAGACCTGGGGAGGAGAAGACAGAATGTATGGGATAGAGTGGGCCGATGACCCTTGCAGCCTACAGGATGATGGTCTCTCTCACCCAAGGCCTCAGCTGTGAGAACCTTGTGCAGCTGGTCCTCCTGTCTGGGCCCAGTGCCAGGGAGGATGCAGTGAACAGCATGTTAGAAAGAAGTGTTGCTTCTTTAGCTCCAGGATTCAAGGGACCAAACAGGAGAGGGAAGGCAGTTATGGGACGACATAACTATTAAAATAGCTGTAAGGCATTTTTTTTTTTAACCACCTCTTTGTTCCCTTCTTCCCCCTCAGAGTGTCTGGGGTAAAAGTGAGGCGCATTAGAAGGTAGCCAGGGAGCCCCAGCAGAAGCTAAGTTGGTTGATGTCTTTGTCCCCAGAGCAAAATTGTTTCTTGTGCCTTAAAAACATAAAGCTTGGGGATGCCCCTTAGACCAGATGAGGCATGATTCAGATAAATCACATGATCTAGAAATGGGGGAGAATAAATATGTCATTGTCCGAATCTCCACTGACCCACAACCCATCCTCTCCATGAAATGTCCATAGGCTGATGGCTTCCACCCACCCTGGCTCTCACTGACCATAGCTAGGGCCGCAGAGACCCTCGGGCCTTTTCCAAAATTTCTTCTCTGATTTTGGGGTAGTTGGGGTGCTCTCCTAGGACCTGGGACAGAGAGAAAAAGGGTGTGATACATCAGGCAGGGCCCCCTGACACTATCCCAGGCTACAATACCAAGCTCTCCCTGACAATGTTGGTGCCTTACATTGTGGCAGACTTCAATGGCTTCCACGAATCTCTTGTCCTTCAAGTAGTTGAAAGCTAGTTTGAAGCCTGTCCGGGGGCAGGGAGAATATAGATGGTGGATGGCACTCTGGTGACCTGAGAACCCCTCTGGGTCCCACAACAGCCAGAATACTGGCCTTGGGTTCTGGGGTCAGGGTGGCGGTTCTTCTGCCCAGCTCCCTCCGGCACCCACATGCACTGTGGCTGGCTGCCTTACCGATGGCAGGGTTGGCATGATGACCGTACTTCCAGGCCAGCTCGTAGTTGGTGGCTGCATCCTTGTAGGATTGCTCCTTCTCCATGATGAAGCCCATGTACTCGTAGGCCTTGCAGCAGGACTGCAGAGAAAGTGGGTCAGAGCTTCTAGGAGGGGAAGCCACATCCATTCCAGCACCTGGGCACCCTCAGCCCTTCTGCCCAATCCCCCTCCCGGCCCCCCCCTCACACCCCTGCATGTCTGTAGACCCATGAATTCCTCCTTACTCTCTCCCCATTCCCTGTTCTCCCCTGGTGCTGGACCCTCTGGGCCTCCGCTCGCCTTGCCCTGCGCTCCCAGTTCCCATCCTGCTCTTGTCCCGCCTCTTCTCATTCCGTTCCCCTCCGCACCAGGCCCCCTCAGCCCGGCGTCCCCCACCCCCGCAGCCCTGCCCGCAGCGCGCCCCTCGCCTTGTTGTACTGCACGCAGCGCCGCAGCAGCTCTGAGGCGAGGTCGAACTTGCCGCCCTGGCAGTAGATGTCGGCCAGCAGGAGCCAGCTCTTTTCCAGGTCCTCGGCCTCAGCCATCGCCCATGGGGCCTTGGCCAGACGCTTGAGCTGCGTGCGCGCCTTGGGGACCTGCTTCAGCAGCATGTAGGCCTGCGCCACGGCCAGCAGCGCAGGCACGCTGTCCTTCTGCGCGGGGTGGGTGGGAAGCAGGCAGCGCTGGCATCCTCGGCCTCACCCCCCAGCTCCGCCCGCGGGCCCCCCTGCCGCGCCACCCAGCGCACCTCACCTCGGCCTGAGCCATCTCGATGAAGGTGCCCAGCGCGGCCTCCACGTTCGCCTTCTCCCTGGTAGCCAGCAGGCAGAGCCCCTGCAGCAGCCGCAGCTGGGTCTGGCCCCAGGCGGTGTGCGGGTAGAACTCACGCAGCAGCTTCTCCGCGGTGCGCACTCCGTGCTGCTCCAACTCCTTCCTGCCAGGGGAGCTTCGGGTGTTGGGCGAGCTGGAGGCCCCCAGCCTGCCCGCGTGGCCCTCACTTGGCCAGGACCCAAAGGCCACAGGCTCTCCCCGCCTTCCCCGGGGTCCCGCCCCTGCCCCCAGGGAGCCAGTCGGGCCCTTACTTGCTCTCAGCCACCAGGTTCTCTAACGCCTCTCCGCCCACAATCTCGTTGTCTGGATTCAGACAGATCAGCACCATGTAGTAGGTGGCGCTCTGGCCCCAAGTGCTGTCCCTGCGGGCTTTGTTTAGGAACTTCAGGGCTTCGTTGGGCTGCCCTATATGCCTATAGTGGAGGAGAGAAACCGGAAATCAGGTGGGGAAACTGAGGCTCAGGGGCCACTCCATGGGTCTGCATAGAGCGGGGGCTGGGCGGGTGGTCTCCCTGCTCCCCCGTCTGGAAGCTTAATTTCCGTTTCCCTGGTGCGGGGCAAAGGCCCAGCAAGCCTGTCAGGGAGAGAGCCTCCTGCACCCCACTGCTCATCACACCCACCCCGCACTCACCAGCAGTAGATGCCTGTGCAGTAGTTGAACCCTGGCTCCAAAGGCACTCGGCTAGACATCTTCTTGGCTAATTCAAAGAAGGCAGGGGCGTCTTCAAGTTTGCCGCTTCTTCGTAGCAGATCGATTAGTTTATTCAACACAGGAAAATTGTCTAAAATAAGAGCAGAGGTCTCCAGGCTGGGAGGAGCTGCGGAGGACCAGGAAACACTGCCCATCTGGGCTGAGCAGGGACATTCCAGCCAATGTTGAGAGAATGATAACAACGATGCTTAAAAGTAGTAATTGCAGCTAACACAATATACCTGGCATTAAATATATTACCTGTATATTAACCACACAATGAAGTAAGTTACTCTTATTGTTCCCATTTTACAGATGAGGAAGTGAGACACAAAGAAGTTAAGTAATCTGCCAAAGGTTACAGAGCTGATAAGTGGAATACCGGGATTCAGACCTAGACAGTCTGGCTCCAGGACCCATGGTCCTAGCAGCTGTGGTCTGCTGGGCCTCTGGGCAGATGCCGCCGTGGGCTTGCTGTGTCTGGTGCCTTTCCCAGCCGGAAGGAGTGGTTTTATGCTATAATGAGGCAGTGGAGCTACATATCAAGGGAGAGTTTCTAGCCACTTCCAAGTAGCTATGACCTCAGAAGGAGACTTCTGTCAATCCCCAGTGTTTGTGACTTGGGGACAGACAGGCTGTCCTGGGTCCAGTGCCAAGCACTGCCCTGCCCGAGACCAGGAACTGGCCCCTCGGACTCGGAAGGACCAGCACGTTCCACTGGGGCTTTATCAGTTTCCTGCCTCTCTGGGAACAATCAGAGAGGAAGGGGCTGCCTCTGCCCAGCCAGGAAGGAGGGGAGAGGACCCACCCTTCTCCCACCCTGGAGAGAGCAGCCCTTGCTTGGCGGGAACTGACACACGCAGTCTCAGTCAGCGGGCTCCATGCAGGTAGCTACCTGGCACTTTCTCCAGGACTTGGTGGTAGAGATTGATGGCGGCTTCGTAATCCTGTTTTCTAAACATCAGGTCAGCCATCATCTATCAGAAAACACATAATACTCTAGAATTCCTGACCGCAGCTTCCATAGTGTAGAGGGAAACTGAGGGGGGAGGGGGCAGGGAGGAAGGGTGAGAGAGGCTTCCCAGGCTTCCCAGGTAGGCTCGCTGGGTGCTGGGAGAAGCTGCCACAGGAGGAGCCCAGAAATTGGGGCCTGCCTGGAGGAAGAGGGGGGAGCTCTCGGATGAGGATGGAAGTGGGACGGGAAGGCCAGGGCTAGACACGAGTAGGACGAGTAGGACGTTTTGACACTAGCAGAGCCAGCCCCTTCACCCATGTCTGAGGACTGTCTGCTCCAGGCAGAAGGAGTAGAATGAGGGCTCCCCTCCTCTGCTGGGGTGGCCTTAGAGGTGGTCTGGTGATAGGGAGAAGTAGGACTGGGTGGGGGGCTTTTCCCACACCCTTCCCCAAGCCCCGGGAACCCATCCCACCCTTGCCTTCACCGGATAGTGGGTGTGGTTTCCCCTGAAGTGAATCAACTTCACCACCTCCTTCACTGGCCCAGGAGGTGGATGCTGCCCTCTGCTGCCAGCCCCCTCCTTCCTGAAGGCTGGCGGGTCCACCCTGGGTCTCCTCTGCCCAGAGAGCTCCTCAGGCCTGGGTCAGCCAGGCATCTGAGGTTATGCGGTTAGGAAGCAGCCTGCATGTGGTCACAGGGACCCTGGGGAGGGCAGAGAGGAGGTCTGGGGGGGGGGGGGGGGGGCTCTTACCACGGAGGCGGTCTCATGGTTCTTCTCTGTCTGTAGGAGGATGGCACAGTGCTGCTCACACAAGTCCAGGTGCCCCTGGAGCAAGTAGAGCTGTGCCAGTTCCAGCACCACCTGGAACAAGACCAGATGTAATAAACTAACCAATGAACGTCATAAGAAAACTCAGGGACTGATGCCTTGTTCTTTCATATCCTATTTCCATTAGCCCTGCAAAATATGTCTCGAATCCCCTGGAATAATAGCCCTCCTCGTCTCCTACCCAATATTCCCGTCAGACTGTGAGTTTTACTAACTACCCCCTGAAAGCTGGAGGCTGGTTAACTCATACCCATGCTTCAGTTTTGGCTCTAACCTCACCTCCTCTGGAAAGCCCTCTGTGCCCCAGACTCTGGGACAGGAACACTTCTTCTGAGTTCCCATAATGTCCTGACCCAATGCAGGCATGGATCACATGGTATTAGAACCACACGTGTACTTGTCTATACCACTTGCCCGAGAGCAGTCTATAGGCAGCACCATGCCTTGCCCCGCTGTGTCTGCAGGGCCCAGCATAGCACCCGGCACCTATTGGAAATCTGTTAAGTGAGTGCACATTGAATGGATGAATGGGTCTGTCATTAAGCCCTTCATCTGCTCCCTTAGCTGGAGCTCCAGCCACCACTGCCTGTCTGAAGCCATACCTCCTTCACGGCTCTAAATGTCCCGGAAGCTTAGCCCGGGCTTCATGCCCAAAGAGCCCGTGCCAGCCACACTCTCATTGTCTCCCCACCTCCAAGAGGACCTGAAGACACCAGACTAACCTGACTTTCAGCAGCGTCTTCCCCACTCTACCCTCCACAAATGGCTGTCCAGAGTGGGGTTTTTCAGTTTTGCTCCAAGGGGGAGGGAGGCCCTTGGGATCACTGGCCCTGGCGTCAGCTCCCCACACCAGGTGCTCCATGTCCCGTACACCTGAGCTCCTCAGGGAGGCACAGAGAAGGAACTGGCCTCTACCCTGGTCAGGGAGCTCTGCGGGGCATCGTGCCCCAAGAGAAGGAGCAGGGTTTGGCTTTGAGGACCCCACCTTATTGTCAGTGGGTGAGTAGGAGAGGGCATCCTTGTAAGACCGCACCGCCTTGGCATAATCTTTCTCTGCCAGGTAGTGCTCCCCAAACTGGATGCAGATGGAGGCTGCCATTTCCTTCTGGGAGGGGATCATTTCTGGCTGCTCCAGGGGAACACGCTTCAGTATCCGAGACTGGAGGTCCATGGCCTTGGGAAACGGGTAAACTCAGGATCAGAAACCCAGAGCCTGATGTGCCAGACCTCAGGCCAATTCAAAGGCAGTCCCACCTCTTGTTTCAGAGCCTGCAGTGTTAGAAAGAGCATTTCAAGTACCCTTGAGCAAATCTGGGTCACTCTGGACAGGCAAGGCCACTGGCTGAGTACTCAGGAGGAAAGTTGGCACTGCGTCCGGGGCAGGAGCAGACGCAAAGGCACTGAAACAAAACATTCTATTGTCCCTGACTTGTTTACCTGTTTCCATCATACCTGGGCACTTACTGTGTCTAATTTGCTTCGGCTGTCCTACAGGCTAGAGCAAGCACACAGTAGGCATTCAGTTGCAGGCTGTGTTTGGATGGATACATGTGTTCTGAATATTGCCCTGCTGGGAATTTGAGGCAGCCTCCATAAATGTCCATGGCATACAATGACCAAGTGAGTAACCAGAGCGCTTCGGGGCGAGAGGAAATGATGATGCCAGGGTTGAGTTTCAGGAAGAAGGCACAAATCAGTACTCAACTCCCTGAGGGCCAAACAGGAATGGGAACCTCGTGGGAAACAAGGGAACAAATCAAGCAGTTGGAGAGTTGGCTTTCCCTCTACGACCACAGAACGCACCCCGGAAACAGGTGCTAGGCCACACTCTTGGACAGAAAGAGAGAGGAAAGCATGGCAGAAATGACCAGGAGTTGTCCCATCGGGGGCAGTCCAGTGGGGAAAGAGCATGGGTTGGGATAGGCCAGACGTGGTTTAAATCTCAGCTCTACCATTTACTTGCAGTGTGATGTTGGGCACATTTCTTAACCTCTTGGAGCCTTCTCTGTTAAAGAGGAATGTCACAGTGCTTTTCTCAAAGGGCTACTATGAGAATGAAATAAGAAAGCAAAAAGCCTAATACAGAATCCAGCATAGAGCTCTGCACATTGACTATTATCATCCCCACCAGTCTCCTTGAGGACAAAGGCACTGTCTTACTCCCCGCCTTGTCCAGCCCAGCCCAGCCAGGCTTAGAGCACTTTGGTGCACCCTCAATGAATGAGCAAGGGCAGGGGAATAAATGGAAGGTGGAGTTCAGAAGTGCAACCTAAATCATCTTATGAGGACTAGGCCTGGAGGCTTCTAGACCTGCAGTGCTAGGCTTCCTTCTTCAGCTCCCACCAGAAAATGGCAGATAAAGAGCTCGAGTCTACTTGTCAATTACCTTGTTCAAAGTTTCCAGCACGTCTTCTTTTTTATGGCTCTTGTAAACCTTTGCCAGCAAAAGCAAGCACTTGACGTCATTCATCATGGATGGGATTTCTTTGACTGCAAAATGGAAACTCAAATTAGTGTTCTCTAGCCCCTGGAAATCCGGGGATGGGGGAAGGAGGGGCTGGGTTCAGGATTTAAGTTCGTGCCTGTCTCCTGCACGTTCTGCAAGAAAAGAGAGTAGGGCGTTGGGCGGGGGAGTGGGGGAGGCAGTGTGCCCACTCCACATGCTAGGGGAGTGAGTTGGAACGCTGCCTCACCAAAGTCATGTTCCAGAGCCTGCTTCAAAACCTTTTCTGCTTTGCTGAACTTCTTTAACTTCAGGAGCAGTTCGGCCAGATCACAGCGCAGAAAGTCCTGTCCGCTAATCTTCTGGGCAGCCTCGTAATAATTAATCGCCTTAGTGCAAACAGGAAATATTGGCATCAGGTCTGGTTCTACACTTGAGTGCCTCGCGCTGTGTTCCTTCAGCAGCCGCCACACCTGTGTCCCTCTCCAGAACACGGAAGCCTAAGACGAAAAGGCCCTCCCAGCTGGAAGGGCTTGAGCCTCAGCCTGAGCAGGTATGGGGGGTGGTAAAGAACTTCCCAGTTCTCCTCCTCGCACCCCATTTAGCAGGGAGCTAGAGGGGACACTCAGCCACTCTCCTCCCGTCCAGATGTTCCCACCCACGCACCCTCCTCCGTTTTCCCTGCTGGGCTGGCCCTCCTCACCCCTTCCCACCCAGCCCAGTCTGACCTTGGCATACTGGTGGGTCTTCACATAAGCTTGTCCAATCCTGCTGACCAGGGAGGCGTCATGTGGGTTCTTTCTATAGGCCTCATCATACACCTCCAGGGCCTTCTCAGGCTGGTGGGGAAATTATCAGGGGTCTCTCTCTTCTCTCCCGCTGGAGAAGTGAATTTGGGGGGCCACTGGCAAGGCCATGAGGCTTTCGCTCACCTCCTGAATATTCATGAAAGCATCACCCAATAGCAGGCTGGTCTGGGGGCCAGGCAGATGTTCACAGAGCTCCCTGCAAAAGTAACCAAATGCTTATCTCAGACCTCGGCATCCTTCGTATTCCTGAATCCATCACCTTCTTTCTTTCTCATTAAATCTGGCTGACATTCAGTCAGTCAGTCAATCATTCCTTCATCATCTAATACTCATTGAAAGCCCACTGTGCATGAGGCACTGTGGTAGCTGCCTTAGTCGAGGCTCCTCTCATCTGTCATCTGGACCGTGGTCAGAGCGCCTCCGCCCATTCCTCTGGCCTCCACTCCCAACCGTCCAGAGCCCTCTCCATGAGGCAGCCACACTGCCCTTTCTAGAACTCTAATCTGACCACGTCGCCCCACCGTTTACTAGTTTTCCACTGCTGTTGGGATAGCCTCCCCCACTCACCGCCCAGCACTCCCTTCCCACCTGAATCGCCCAGCTGGAGTTTTGCCTGAGGAAAGTGACAGGAAAGGTCTAACTGTCGAATGGTCTAGACGGTGACTTGGGGCTTAAATCCACTCTCCGTCCTCTCTCACCTCACATTGGTCACATCCAAGTCACTGAGCATTTCCTCAAGGACAGGCAGAGCCAGGGGCCAGAGCAGAAGTGTATTCCCACGGTTCCTCCCAGAACGTGAGCCATAGGAGTGGGGGGCAAGCAGGGCTTACTACCAAATCAGTTCATAGTCTGCAGAGCTCCACGACAAGCCAGCCTGGCTGATCTTTCATGCTAAAAATCCTAACCCACGAGAATTTCCATATTTTCGTCAAACACACTCTGAGGACACAATCTGGAGATCCAGGATGAAGAAACACAAGCTGGAGAAAACCCTCTGTAAAGCAGCCCTGGTGATGAGGCTGCCGGTGCATCACCTGGGGCTTACCGGTAGCATCCGATGTAGAGGCGGATGTCCTTGTGGGTGTGTAGGTAGATGCTGGCCATCTTCTCCTTGGCTTCGATGTAGCAGGGCTGCTTGGGCGTGATGTTCCTGAGCATGTTCAGCGCCATGTCCACGTTCCCCTTGCTCAGGGCCAAGTCCACGTTGGCAATGGTGATGCGGATCTCCTCTGGCGTGCCACTGAACTCGTTGATGGCATCCTGCATGACCTTGGTGGCCTCATGCTAAGATGTGAGAACCCAATGGACCCTCCGTCTGCTGCCAAGGTGGGTGGCAGCAAATGGCAACACTTAAAACCCCTTTAGGAAACTTAAAGCAATCCCCCTTCTCACTCCTGGCCCGGGGAAGACAGGAAACATGGAGGTGGCCAGGAGCAGTCCTGCTACACGAAAGCCAAGGACAAGATAGCTCACATCCACCTGTGGAGCGACTTCCATGGCAGAAAAGAGAGAGAGCCCTTTGGTGTCCAGGGCCACTGTTCCCGGAAGGCCAGGGGAAGGTGCCCGGTTCACCGGGAGGGTACAGAAACCCTAACTGTAAGAACCTGCTTGCTCCTTAGCACCTCATAGTCTTCCTGTGGGGGACCTATAGACGCATCTTGTACATTCCTGCTGTTGTCAAGGATGTTTTAATTTTATGGCGTTGGGTTTATAAAGGTCTATTTGAATTATATTTTCATTATGTTTGTACCCATGATTATTTTAACAGTTATTTTCTTTGCCCATTTTGGGGCTTTCTGCCTTGAATTCAGCCTTCCTAGATACTTCTTCCTCAACCTCTGCTTTCTTTTTGTTTGCTTGGTATGTTTGTACCAACTTTTAACTTTTGTTCTGGTCCCTTTGGTTTTTGGAGTGTAGGCAGTAGGGGTTCCGTTGTTTAGATCACCGTGAATGTCTTTTTCATTTAATTAGTACATTTATTTCATTTACAATTTTATTATCACAGATATGTGCTCTTGGGCTTTTTGTCAATTTACTTTGTTTTCATTTTTATATGCTGCTAGTGGTTTGCTTTATTCCTCTCTTTGACATTGCTCCTTTTCTTCCTAACTTTTGATTAACGTAGTGGCAATATTCCCTTTTTCATTCTATTAATAATCACCTTTCTATCGAGAAATATTTTCTGTGTAAACTTTTATTTTGTACTCTCTTCTACAGAGATGGAAAAAGATAGCATGTTTATAGTGCCCCCATCTTCACTTCCTGTCCCTCTCCCTGGATTTTTGCATGGGATATTATTGTTGTTTTGACTTTAATAACTTTTATTTCAAGAACTTAGCAATTATGCTGGCTAAGAGTCCAAATTACTGTAGTTATTTCAATGTAATTATGTTTAGATTTATTTAGATTAGTTCAATGTTTAACTGGACTCAATTCTGTCCTCTATACCTCAAATTTTTTTCCCACTTATAAAACATTTTATCTCATGTTTTGCTTGTCTGGATGATATCTACAAGTAGATTTTTCTGAAAAGTTTAATTAACACCAAAATTCTTGAGTTATTCTATTTTTTAGAGTGTCCTTTATTGTATTCATACATGAAAGACAACTGGGGTATATCCTTACTGTTCTATTGTCTTCCTAAATTGAGTATTAAAAGTCTGAGGCCAATTTGATTTTTTTCTCCTAGTGGCTAAGCTGCTCTCTACCCAGATGTTTATAGAAACCTTCACTTACATTGCTTATCCTTGATTCCCGTTTAATTTAATTAGGATATTACTATGAGACTATTTCTTGGTCTTAGTATTTTACTGCTGTTTCTGCAGCACACAGCACCCTTCTGAGTTGTGACCACGTCTTCCCTAGAGGAACTGTTCTCCTACCGCGTCTTCAGTGCCTTCTCCGTTCCCTTGGTTCCCTCTTGTCCAGGAAATCGATTATGCCTTTGTTGGAGATCCGCTGCCGGTCTTTCTTATCCATCGTCCTCTCACGTCACTTCAGTCATTTTCCTGGTTTTCTCAGCCCTTTCTTGCAGTCACGGAGCTTCAGCGAGGGCTAGCCTACTTTCTCCTCCTTCTCACGGGATTATCATTTTATAATGGTATCATTGTTTTCTGTGGTTACTTTCCTTAACTCTGTCAGATGACTTTTCATCTTTCCCTAATTTACTAGGACCCCTTTGTTGACCTCTTGTGTTTTCCTTTGAGCTCATTTTACAAGGCTCAATGTTCTTTTTCTTTTCATTGAGTGTGGAAACGTTTTTTGAAAAAAATTTTCTTTATTTTTCACGTGTAATGAAAATTCTAAGTGTAATCTTGTCTTTTGCCTATTATTTTGCCCTCCCTCCCTTTCCTTCCTTCCTTCCTTCCTTCCTTCCTTCCTTCCTTCCTTCCTTCCTTCCTTCCTTCCTTCCTTCCTTCCTTCCTTCCTTCCGTGACCTCTAGAGTTCCATGTTAGACTCCTGATCATTGCTCAGCCTCTAATGCAAACAGCTACAACTAACTCTCCCCTTTTCTCACAAACTAGGCTGGGAAGAGAGAGTACGCTAGCACAGCTGCCCTGGGGGCAGGTCTCGCCTTGGCTTTCTCCCATTGGTGTAGCCCTTGTCAAAAGCTAGAGTCAGGATGGAACCCAGTGGCTCACAGTGAAGGCCACAGCTCACAGGTCTATTATCTGAACTGAGCAAGGTACAAAACTGTTATCAGGTTATTTCCCTCCCTACTTTTCTCTAGCTCACCTCTCCTCCTAGGGATTCTGGGACAGAGAAAACCACGGGCATTTCAGAAGGGAGTTCTTGTTCAGTAGCCCTGCCCTTCCATGGGCTGGAAGTGGGCTCTTCCAGGAATGTCCCTGCTTTTCCTGTGGCTTGACCACATCCCGGGTTCAGCAAGTTTCAAGCAAATGCCAGAACCTCAGGCCCCCCCCATTCACTACACCTTGCTTTTTCTCTCCCACCCACAGTAACTTCAGAGAAGACAGGGGCCTCGTGGCTTGTTCTCCTTCATCCCTAGCTCCCATCACAGTGCTTGGCATAAAGTAGGTCCTCAATCAATAGCTGAATAAATGGCTGATTGAGTCAACTATGCATAGAGGCAGTTGTTTCCTAATTTTGTTACAGATGAAGATTCTTTCTCTGCTTAAAATTCTTTGGTTCCTTTTAGCGGATTTAAAGGAGGGAAGTACTGTAAACAGGCTTCCACATTCCCATCTTTGCCCAGAAGGCGATTTTAACTTTAAGGAGAAAAGCTTTCATGGGCTGGTTCCTTGTCTATTGCAGAGTCATCATAAGAGGAGGCAGGATGCCCCGTACGGTAGATCATGGAGATGAGCCTGGAGCTCTGCTGACAGACCCCTTCCCGGAGAGCAGGTGAGGCCAGTGAGGCCAAGGGAGCACGTGAAGCCCAGCTGCCACCACCACCAGGCCTCGCCCTTGCTTCCGTGTCCCCCATTACTCCCGAGCACCAGCAAAAAATGCCCAGGTGCTTCCTGCCTTTGCCCAGAGAGTCTTTCCAAGGCTCCAGGGCTGCTTCATACAGTTAAGCAGGTTGCACACTGCAAATCTCCAAGGGAACATAGTTCATAAAGATTACGGTAGAACTGGCATCCAGTGGGAGTGGTGCACTGCCCAGTCTGCACAACCACCAGCAGTGGCCCTGATGGGCCTGTGCTCCGCCCCCCTAAGATCCTCAGGGGGACAGTGATGTAGGCAGGCGACAGATCATGCAGGTCCCACTCGGGTTGGGACTTTACCTTGAGGGCAGTGGGAGCCACTAAAGGCTCTTAGGCAGGAGAGAGATATGTTCCCAGATGAATAAAGAAAGGGTCAAGTCATAGCATAAGGAAATATCAGACAGAATCAAAAGGCTGCTTCCCCGGCCCTACCCTGGACCTCCAACATGACCCAGTCCCAAGGAAGGGAGCACGGCCTTTCTTACCAGCTCCCCATTCATCCGGAGGGCATCGACCAGTTCCAGTAAGATGGACACCCACTCGCTGGGTCGCACAGGGGGCCCGCGGGCCTTCTTGCCTTCTTCCGTCTTTACAGCTGGTAATTTTGTGATCATTTTCAGGGTCTTTATGGCTTCTGGATAGTCCCCAGACTTGTTGAGGGCCCTTGCCTTGATGAAGTGGTAGAGGGGGTGGTCTCGGACCTGGACGGGCATAGCAGAGTGAGGGGCTCCAGGTCACCCCTGCTGCTGCTGCTCCCGGCACCCGGCACCCAGAGTGGACAAAGCCCCAGGATCCCACTGAGCCTGCCCCTGCCTTCGGGCCAGCAGAAGGGTCTGAGGGATGCAGGAAGCTCTCAGGGCTTCTCTCCCGTGGCAAGTGGGGGCTACAGCTAGGGGGGCTTTGGGATACTGAGTGGGTGACAGGACCCAGGAGACCCCCACCTGGAAGTTGTGACTGACGCCCAGCTCTAAGCAGTGGGAGCACATGGAAAAGTTGCCCTGAGCCAGGTAGATCTGGGACATGAGGAGGTGGGCGTCCACGGAGGTGGGGTCCAGCTCCAGGCAACGCTGCAGGGTACTCTGGGCATTCTCTAACTCTCCTAGAAATAACAAGCAAATCTCTACATCCAGGGATCCTCAGGGACTCCTGGGACCCAAGGTGTAAAGGCAGAATGAATTTTTTCATCTTCTATTACCCAGAAATAAATACCCGAGTTGGGCATTTTACCCAGTTCTGTTCTGCTTTGCTGGGAAGCCTCCCCCTAAAATGAGAACTACACAGTTTTTGCTTTGACTGAGACAAAAGATAGGAAACTCAAACTTCAGTTTAACACCCCCTTCTCCCTGTGACCCTCAAGGAGATGGCTAAGTCACTTCACTGCTCCATCTGGAAGCTCCGGGGAACATTTAAGTCTCAATTCCCACACCTAAGAGGAGGAGAAAAGCTAATAATAACAGCAACTATAATTGCCACGACTTACGATGCACCTGCTCAAAGCCCAACATGTGCGAAGCAGTTTGGCAAGGCTGGTTTACTCTTTGCCCAGTCCCGCGAGGCTGGTACTATTATCCTTGTCATTTAGGTACAGGACTGGGACTCCATTGAGTTAAGTCGTGGACCTCAGAAGGGACAAAGTCGGCATTTAAATCCAGGGCCCTCCAGCTCCTGAGGCTGAGCTCGAAATACCTGGCGCTGTGGGGCTGAGAAGCCGCCCTGCAGCCAGGCTGGCCCTTAGCAAGTGGCAGTGGCGGCCAGGGGTAGGGTGCAATGAGCTGGTGGGGGGAAGGCTGTCCTCCCTCTGCACCTAGGTCCCTCAACAGCTCCTGCTCCGAGAAAAACAAACATTGAAAACACAAGCTCAGGGTCACCAGAGGTTGGGAAGCAAAACGGGCCAGGGGGCCGTCAGGTCTCTCAACAGCCAGATCCCCCCCCCCCACCACAACAACCTGGCGGGTGGAAAGCACCTGTTCCTGCGTCCCTAACTCCCTGTTCCTACCCTGTGTGCGGCAGAAATGTGAAGATGTCACCATGGCAACCCAAGCAGCTAGAGACCTTGCTTTGGCCCTAAACCTCTGGGGGGTATTCCTGCCTTCGCCCTGTACCAAGGAGACCCTGAAGCTGTGGATACACCTGGTGCTCAGATAAGTACTGGGAGGACCGAGGATGAAGATGGGGAATACTTCAGCAGAGTGCAACCCATATAACGCAGCACCGCTGGAGGACAGACACATGCCATGGCATTCTGGAGGCTTCGGCAGCCCCCGGGGCACCAGAGATCAGCTTGGCTTTTAAGCAGACCGGGTGAAAGGCCACGGGGAGAGAGAGGACTAGAGGGCACTCATGAGGGTTCTCTCCCTCTTTCTCTCTCTCTCTCCAGGGTCTGGTCTTGAGATGGGAGAAGGATGCCATTCCGGCCACCCGGGAGCTCTGACAGTCTGATGGCACTGTGTCTCACCTCCCCGCGAGGCCTGCCTGACTACACTCCCACACCCCCCCGCCCTGCTTAAGTTTTTTCCATATCATTATCATGTCCTAAAGAGCAATACAATACCCTTAGTTGTTACATCCTTACTGGAACACAAACTCCACGAGGGAATTTCTGCCTATTCCAAACACTCCTGTACCCTAGTGTCAGAGCAGCGCCTGCACATAATGACATAATGACATAATGGAGTGCAGTGGCTAGCACCGGCCACAGACCAAGGAACCAGCAAAAGGCCTGGGTGGGAGAGACCCCTGCTGGTGAGGGCGGTCACGAAGGTTTTTGGGGATTGGAAGGAACAGAACAGGCCGGTCAGGTGAGAGAGAGAGAGAGAGAGAGAGAGAGTGTGTGTGTGTGTGTGTGTGTGTGTGTGTGTACGTGTGTATCCCAGGCAGGAAGCCCGTGGACATTAACCCAGGGGCAGAAATCCCACCAGGTGTCTGAATAGATAAACATATGTGGGAGGACGCAAGGCCCCACCTGGCCACCAGGACCCACAGGCTCACCTGAGAGATACTTGACCTGAGCCATGACATACAGGGGGTCGATCAGAGCTGGTGCTGCTTTCACCACAGGATTCAAGATCACAGCAACTTGTTTAAGAAGCGGAGACACGATCTGGCCTGGGGACCGGGGCTGTAGGGATACGGGGGTCTGGCTGTGCGGGTCCCCTGCTCTGAGAGAGAGGCCTGGAGTTCTCGGAAAACATTCTCTCAGTGAAGGAATTTTCTTTATTCTACACGTATTTATTATCCACTCTGTACTATCTAGTGCTAGAGCATAAGCTCCAGACAATGGGGATTTTGTTTTATTCACGGTTCTGTCCCCTGTACCGAGCATGGTGTCTGGCAGATGGTAGCGCACTCAATAAATATTTGTGGAGTGACTCATTACAAGGCATGAGGGTACATTAGGCGTGTAAGATATGATCCTGGCCCATAAGGAATCTCGACTGGCTGGGAAAGCAGGACCGACAAGTAAAGACTGACATATTTCTTAGAAGACTTCTCTAGGATAAAGGCAGGGGCGCGGGCCAGTGCCTGGCCCCTCACATGAGGTCCCTAGATTAGCAGCGGTGGCATTTCCTGGGGCTTTGTTTGAGATGCAGGGCTTCAGAGAAGTCAGTATCTGCACTGGAACAATGCCCAGGCGATCTGCGTGCTGCACGTGCACGTTTGAAAAGCACTGGGTTCCCCCAACCACCGGGGGCGCAGAGCAGACTGGTGACCCGCCAGGTGAGATACCTGCCTCTGTCGGAGCCTGTACTCCGGCCCTCCCCCACCCCACCCCACCCCGCCAAGACCCCCTATGAAGATGCGCCTTGCGCCCTGCTCTAACCTGCCTGGGGCAGAAGAACAAGTACTCCCTGGCGATGCAGACCAAGAAGAGAGGGTCCAGTTTTTCAAAGTACTCAGAGCCCAGGGGGAGGCCCTGCATGCTGGAGAAGTGCAGCTCCACAGCCTCCTTCAGCAGCGCTGTGGCCTCCTGCTCCCCCTTGTGCTTCCGGGACGCCAGAAGGGCTTGGAGGAAAATCAGCACCTGTGGAGGCAGGCGCACGTCTGGAGTCAGTGCCAGCTGGGCTCAGTCGGTAGATGAGGGCAAAGCAGAAGTCCAGGCCATCGTGGCTGCTCTCTACTGAAGACTGGGGGTGGGAGGAGGGTGGGGGACACACTTCTGGAGCAACCCGCGACCCCAGGGAGCTCTGACCTCAGATTTCCCCAGGGACTGCTGCACCTCCTTCAGGAATTCCAGCTGGTGCTCAGCCTCCTCCAGGCGGCCCTCCAAGATCTGGCACCAGATGACCCCTGGAAATGGGACAGAGCAAGGATGAGCCGCCAGCTCCGAGGCAGACAGGAGGCCAGCAGGCCAACGAGCACGAGTGGGACAGTGGAAGGAAGGGTCTCAGGCAAGGACCTTTTCCAACATCTTCATAAACTTAGGAGTGAGACATGCTCATGGTAAAGAATTCAAATCCTCACGCAATACAGAAAAAATATCCATAGCTTATGGTCTAGCTTTAACCATCTTTCTCTCCAGAGATAACCACCACTAATAATTCGGGGTATATTCCTCCAAACATCTTTCCAAGCATTTAAATGTTATTAATATGTACACATATTTTTGTCTGCTCCAATTTCTGAAGTAGAGTCGATGAGTCAAAGGGCATGCATATCTAAAATATTGAGACAAGGCCAACTTGTCCTCCAAAGAAATTTTAATTAATATTACTGCCAAGAATTTGAAAGTGTCCTTCCCCCAAACCCCGCAGATATGCTTTTCTCTTCGCCAGTCTAAATAGTGAATAGTAATTCACTATTATTTTAATTCACATTTTTTTTTTTATTATTAAGGAGGATGAACATCTTTTCATATATTAATGGCCTTTTCTTTTTCTACTGTTAATTTCTTGTACACAGCTTTTACCAGTTTTTTCTTTTGGGGTGATTTTTTTTCCTTCTTGTATTATGATTACTAACCCTCTGTAGTGAACATTTTCTATTAGTTTGCCACTTACCTTTTAACTATTTCTACAGTGTCTTTTGTCATCCGTTAGTTTAAAATTTTTACATAGTTAAATCAGTAAAAACATTTTCCTTTACAGCTTTTGAGTTTGCTGTCATACTTTGAACCACCCCCTTCTCCAGGGAACCCAAGTCCAATTTAATTTTTATGTTTAAACACTTAATTCATCTGTAATTTATTTTTGAGTATGGTGTGAGATGGGGGATTTACTTTAGTTTTTCCTCGTTGGATGACCAGGTATCCAACCATGAAACCTTAAAATGCTATTGGTTTGAAAGATCATCTTTATCATAAGACTTGTTTCTGTCCCATTTTATCTATTTGTTTATTCCAGCGTTGGTCTCAAGCTGACTTAACGACTATTGTTTTGTGATATATTTTGTATCTGGGAGGATAAATCCCTTCTCTTCCCACTGTTCTTTTATAGATATTTCTTGGCCATCCTGGTGTATTTAATACTGACTACCTTCCTAATCGCCATCTTGGTTTTCCATTATATCCAGCCCACTCTTTGGCTCATCTATGGAATTTTTTACTTTGCAATCATATTTTAAATTTTCAACAACTCTTTCTTGTTCTCTGTATTTTTTTTTTCTATAGTAGCATGTTCTTCACTCATTGACATAACAGGCTCTGAAGCCAGCCAACTCTAGAGCTGTTTTGTTGGGGAAAGTCTCTTCTGTATCCAGACTTAACTTTGCTCCTCGGAGGGCCATGGCTTTGCACGTTCTGCTCGGCCCCTCTTTGAAACTGCTAGCAGATTTACAAATAGACTAGACTCATGAGTACTAGCGACTGGGCAGATTTCCCAAATTGTTAAGGTTATTGACTTTCTCAGACAGGCCAGATGAGATGGTGGTGACTCCAGGATGCACAGGGGTGGGCTCAGCCTGGGCTAGAGTGTGTGGGATGGAGTCTGTCCAGGGCACTTCCCTTCTGGCTGACCGGCTGGGGCTCTCCCTTAAATGAGGAAGTGGGGAAGGGCTCAGCTGGTGGAGGAATGTTTTAGGGGATTTTGCCTATAGGCCGAGCAGCCAAGTCTTTTGTCCTTCGTGTCCCTGTGATGCAGGGAGGTCATCGCTGTGCTGTGCTCCCTCTAGAGCCTCCTTGATTCCATTTCTGATTGTCAACAATCCTCCCGTTATCTCGCTGACTACCCCATGGCATGTTTTTATTCTCCGCCTCTGGTGACCCCAAGCTTGTATTTTTAATTTTTGTTTTTTCCTGGAGCTCTCTGGGGAAAGCTGGTCTACTCGGTATCCACCTAACTCGTCTCTGTCCATGCTGGCTCATGGGTTTTTAGGCCGGCCTGGAGTTTTCATGCATTTGATGTTATCTGCTTTACATCTTCTAGACATGTGAAGTTCTCAAAGGTTCTGGTCCACAGGGGGCACCTGTCCCTCTTTCTAGGGCTGCATTATCTTTTTTAAGCACTTTCCATTATTTTCATGGGATCTGGGGATGGAGGGAGAGGCATGGACTGAGGAGTCAGACTGACACGCTGCATCAGAAACTAAGACAGACCATTCTAACAATTCTGCTGCACTGATGAAGAACTGGAGTGTAGAGAGATGTGACTTGCCCCCCAAGGACACAGGGTCTCAGAGCCAGGGCAAGAACCAGGCCCTGGACCATACGGCCACCTCAACCCAAACTGAACACTGCTGGTTTGAAATTCACCAGAGACCATGGACTGGAAGTCTTTTTAAAATGTGTAATATGAAAACTGGGCTCTGGAAAATTCATCTGACATTTATATAAAGGGAAACGGGAGTATCAGAATAGACAGGGAAGTAAAACTCTCAAAAGTACTGGCTCCGGTGGCCTTTCAGCTCAGGGGCTGGTGGGGGTGGCAGGGGGGGTTCCGCAGAGGTGAGGCTAGAGGCTTTAGGGGTAGGGTATGCTGGGGCTAGGACTGTCTCCAACACTGACCTTCTGGGGCTTGAGAAGCAGCAGGGCTGACCAAGCATAAGGGACAGGCTGTCAGTCTTGCAGGGGGTCAGGGTATAGAAGCAGAGGTCTGATGTAGATCAGAGCGGCTTTGAATACACTTTTGAGAATTCCTGTGTCTCTTACACCTATGCCTTTAGATTCAAGGAAAGGCATCCTGTCATATAATGTACCCCCAAACTCACATACCTTCTGGGGAGAATGCATTCCAATACCTCTCTTTTGGACTCATGGAGGCTACCCTACTTGGCTCCCAACACCCATCCTCCCACACCCTGACCTGCCCAGCCTGCACAGACCTGTCAAGGCAGCCACATTGCTCTCATCCAGTTTCATGGCCTCCAAGTACCACAGAGATGCCTCCTTGACTTGGTCCTGCAGGATGAAGAGATGGCCCAGCTCTGTGGCCACGTGGGCGTAGAAAGGTGTGGCTATGAAGGTACGCTCGATGAAGCTACACACTAGCCTCACAATCACCTGGTGCCTTCCGCACTGCAAGGAATGGACACACGGGGTAGGGAGATCAGTCAGCCCGGTCTGTCTGAACAAGGCCAAGTCAGAATTGGGGGTCACTTTGAAAGGCCTGGGAGGGCTCAG
>CM053507.1:143887031-144026300 GCA_028627145.1 Eidolon dupreanum | reverse complement strand
TATTAAGATGGAGGCTTGGATTTTGGGGCTCTCTTGTCTCTAGTGCCTTAATCAGATTTCTAACGTGCTCAGCAGCCTGTGGAGACAAAACAAACAATGCCAAAGGCAATATGTCAAACGGGACATATTGAGCAAAGGTTCTCAACCCTGGCTGCGTATCATAAAAATACCCACGTCTGGGAGCCAGCCCCAGAGACTCAGGTTTAACTGAACTTGGGTGGGCCCAGGCATCACAGTCCCATAGACGAAGCTTCCAGGAACATTGTTCTCCCAAGAGCTGACACTGACTGCCCCTTTGATCATGAATTTGTGAAGAGAAGCTACCCTTTCAGACCCACCCAGGCAGAGCCAGGAGCCAGCTGTCACTGTGCCTGCCCTGTGGCCCACCAGGCCAGCAGCTGACCACCTGAGCTGGCCCAGAAGCAGATGGTCTGGACGCGTCCCTGGCACTGAGCCTCTCCTCGGTTGTGACATGAGTCGCCACACTGGTGCCTGTCTGTCATTCTGGTGAATTCTCCCAACAGCCCTGCAAGTCAGTGTAACTATCTGTATTTTCCAGTCCAGCAGCTGAAGGGGCTGAAAGGTTAGGTAATTTGCCCAAGGTTACCCGGCCAATTAGGTGACTGACTGACTCCAAAGTCTGTTTCAACTGACTCCTCTGCCCACTCTCTCCCCAGGAGTCGGGAGTTCTCAGTTCCCAGCTGCAAAGAAGTGCCAGGATAGAAACCCCCATGGGGTGAGCCCACTCTACTTAGAGAGTGTGAGCAACATTAGAACTGGGCAGCTTGGACTGGGGCAAGGGTTTGAAGTTGGGGCACAGGAGGGGCATTACATGCTAATCCTGCTCGTGAAACTAACCAATCATTCCCTAAAAAAATGGCACTTCCTATAATCTAAAACACAACAACGATGCTTACTGGTCACCACAGATCAAGTTATAAAGTGCACCAGTACCGTTCATAGTTCTCCCACTGTCTCTTTGTTTAGTTCTTACAACAACCTTACAATGTGGGTGGAATTATTTCCATTTTATAAATGAGGATCCTGGGGCTTCTCAGGGTGGAGACACCTGCCTAGGTGCACACAGGGAACACTTGGAAGAACCAGAGTCAACCTCACTTCCTGCCCTTAGAACTGTATTGCACAAAGACCAAACCAGAGCAGACCTCCTTGGCAGGGAGTATGGAGAAAGGGGGATGGAAGGATCTAAGATCCAGGGAGCACCCTCCAAAGCCTTGGGGATGAAGGTGTTTTAAGGGGTTCCTCCTTGGCTATGTTTGTTTCAAGGCTTAACTTCTAAGTCTCGAAAGAACTTACTGTGGTCACGTTTCCTTCTCTTGCAAGCTCATGCACAGCTAGAATTTGACAGGCATCAATATTGCTTTCATCTTTTTCTAGGATTCTGAAATAGGAAGAAGAGCCTCATGAATTGAGAGTATTTATAGGCAAGGCTAGGATGGTGTGGCGCCAACTTCTGATCCTCTTCAAATATCTATTCTCCACCCCTCTCCCCCTTTTTATTTAATAAAAGGACTCCCAACCTGGTGGGGCACATGACTACCCTGAATAAAGACTGCATTTCCCAGCTTCACTTTGTAGCTTAGGTGTGGTCACGTGATTAAGTTTTGGCCAATAGGATGTATGTGAAAGCACCAAGTGTGATACACAGTGGTGCCTTCCATTTCTTCTTTCCTCCTTCCTGCTGTCTGGAGTGTGGCCCATGTGAGCAGCATCCTAGGAATGGCATCCTAGAAATCAGCAGGAAGACAGAACAGGCCTGGGACCTTACAGAGTTGAGGGGCCACCCCAGCCCTGGACTGCCACTCAAATGTTTCTTTAGAGAGGAAAAACCTTTTGTTGTTATTTAAGTCACATGTTTTGGGGTGTCTTTGTGACAGAAGCCTATTCATATCTCAACTAACACAGACATGACCATGGTACCAGGGTAGGGGGTGGGCAGAGAGGTGCTTGCGGCTGCATGATTGAAAGGCACTTTGGCTTCTACTATGTGTCATTGTAAACATGCAGTTTCTGATTATACTATGGAGTTTTTCAATATTCTATTTCTTTATAGGAAACTCCATATTTTTCCCTCTATAGGGAAGGAAGAGGTTTGTTTTCTTTTCTTCAGAACTATGCTATATATTACCCCACAATTTAGTAGCAATTCATAGTGATGACTTAATAGTCCATTAACTCTTTTCAGGGAGAAAATATGTATTATACATTTCAGAATTATTTGATTTAAGGTTGTTAAGGCATTAGAACTTAAGGAGATAAGCTTCAGTTATCTAGAAAATTCATTCTTAAAAACTTCCATCAAACATCCCTCCCCCTGAAGTGGTCTTTCTTTCTATTCACAGTAAAAATACTTCAGAATCACCCCGTACATGATGTCCTCCTTCCACAAGTCCCAATGACTCTCGAACTCTCCACTGTCTTGCCGACATGCCCGGCCTCAGACTAAAAGTCTTCTTCTCTCAGTCACCAATGACCTCTTTTCCCCTAAAGTTGTTATTTTTTAAAAGTTGGTATTAAAGTATATCATACCCACAGTTTAAAAAAATTAAATAATGCAGTAGTTCCTAGTCCTGCTCTCCGTTTACCTTCCCCTCCCCCTGACTCCTGCTGCTTTGAGTTCCTTTGGTAGCTCTCCATCGCTCCTTTAAATAATATGCTTAGACCTCTTGGTATGCCTACTTTTTGGTTTGTCCATCATAGGCTGGAGCTGCTGGCTTTCTGCCACAACAGGTAGGTGGTGGTTTACATCAGTCCTCCCTCTCCGCCCCATCCTGATAATGATCTGATCAGTATCATAACTTCTCCAGGGGCAATTATTATGTTTATGTCTTGTTCCATCAAATACACAGCGTCTCCCATCTCCCCACCTTGTAAGATGGGGATACGAGCAGCACTGTTGACTCTCGCCCCTCACCTGTGTCCTGTTTCTACTGTCTGCTCCCAGTCCTGCCGAGCCAGGAACAGCTTCATCTTCAGGACCAAGGCCGGAAGGAAGCTCCCCGAGGTGACGGTGATCTGGTTCACCACCTCCAGGGCCCCTGAGTAGTTCTGCTGCATCATGTAGTACGTTGCCTGTCCAGAGCCAAAGAGAAGAGCCTTGGCCAGTGCCCACGAAGAGAGCTGGGGGTGTTGGTGTCTCCACCAGGACAGGGGCGGAGCCCGACACATGGGCACTCAGAGTGACCAGCCCAGGTCCACAGCAGTCCTGGGTTCTGGGATCGGCGAGGCAGGGGGTCCGGGGAGGCAGCTGAGGCCTGAGCAGGTCTGGGCTAAGGCAAGGCCATGTGAGCACCCCGCCTCCAAGTTGGAGAGCTGGGGTCGCTGGGCGCTTTCCAGTTCTGCAAATGGCCCATTCATTTCCCATTTATTTTCCTGAAGTTCATCATTGAACACTGCTCAGTGGGGCCCAGGGCAGTAACTTGGTGTCATTTAGGGTTTGCAGACAATCAATCCCTTCTATACCAAGGCTGTGGTGCTCTGTCTCTGTCAAGTACCACCAGGCTGGAGTGGTGGCCTCTGCAGGCCAGCACCAGTCACCAGGTTCTCCTGGGTGGGTCATGACACAGGTGTCTGAGGGGCAGAGAGCAATGCTCCCAAAAGATTTGAAACTGGACTCTGAAAAATCTCAAAGGATGGCTTATGCTAGACCTACAGTAACTTCTCCATGAAGAGGTTGATTAAAAACAAGGGGAGGATTATTCTAAATAAAGATTTATTCATCAGTGTGTTCAGTGCAGGACTCTTTCTAAGTGCACAACTGGAAACAATCTCAATATCCAAATGACAGGAGATTAGGCTGGCAAATCACTTAGGCCTATACAATAAGGGGTTGGCTGTCTGTAGACATTCAAAATGACATCTGCTGATGACAAAATCTTGCATGAAGAAAAAGAGACCAAATGATAGATTGCCCTACGATAACAACTCTATCTCCCACCCTAAGGTGGGTCTGTATGATCCCCTTCAAGACCAGGACACTTGGCAGCTGGTGGCTCTCAGGGGAGCCTCCCTCTTGGGATTGCCCGTGGCCGAAGGAAGTTGTCTGGTGCCAGGTCACACCCCTCTGTAAGGGGCAGCCCACACCCAGCATCTTGTGGGCGAGGGCGACAGAGGAGGGCCACCCCAGCTCCACCACTATTCCAAGTAGAGTTGCCGAGGCCTTTGCCGTGTGTGACTGCTGTGCCTGTGTCACCCGGCTTCTCCCTCTGCACAGGCCCGCTTCTTTCGATTTCCCCGCGGGTGTGGGTCCCACGGCTCTCCCTGACAGAGCTCCTGCACAAGAAACTTCACGGCTTCTGCTTCCCGGAACACCAGCCTGAGGCATACCCTGAACCCATGCACAGAAAAAAAAGACTAGAGGCCCGGCCCTAAGATGTTAACATGAGATAGTGTGGAGAGATAGCGCTCAGGCTGTCATTTTAATTCACCTTTTGACTTTTTTAAGACTTCTAGTTTTGTTTTTGTTGTTGTTGTTGTTGTTGTTGTTGTTGTTAACAAGCACATATTCAATTTATAAGGAAGATATAAACAGAAGAGAATAAAAGGATAGTTTTTGTCTTAGATCGATTCAATGAGGGCCACACAAGAAAAAAGGAACTTAATTTAAGATCAGAAAATACAAAACATAAAACCTATCTCCCTTCTCTTACGGTCAACTAAATGAATTTAACAGGTGGGAAGAGGACGTGCGAAAGAAAGCTGTAGAGGAGAGGGTCGGTAAGGGAAACCAAACAGCAAACACAAAGCCTGAGAGAGCTAAGGACGGACAGACCCTGAGGGGGACACCCTGAAGGCCCCATGGGGGATGAGACGAACCGTGGCCTGAGCGGGAAGGAGGTAAGCACCGCAGGGGGCCCTGGGCTGCTGTGACCCTGACCCTCTGGGGGCCTCTGCTCCTCACCTACCAGGTGACGGGCCTGGACACTGAGGGTCTGGCCTGAGGTCACCTGGTGGGTTTCTGGCTCCAAAGGCCCAGGCAGGGACACTCCCACCCCTCCCCTCCCCGCTGCCCACCTTTCCCATCAGCCCCAGCACATCTTTGGTGTCCTGAATTCCTTGTTCCAGGTACTTGATGGATTTCTTCACAGTGTGGGGCTTGTCTGAGGTGAGGTCCACCCAGCCTCTCAGGACATAGCCCTGGGAGAGGAACAGATGAGAGATGAAGTCCATGGTCCTGCATAGCCTCGAGCCAGGCTGCTTCTCCTGCCTCCCGTCACCCTTTGTCACTCCACACCCTGAAGCCCTGCCAGGTAAACTGCTTGCAGGCCCTGGGACAGCCCTGCTCTGTCTCACTGCCAGGCCTTCGCAGGACTGTTCCTTTGCCTGGAATACCTTCCCAGCACACCACCCCTCAGACCAAATCCTTTCCCCTGATTAACTACTACTAGTCTTTAAAACAGCCTAGGAGGCTTTCCTTGACCTTGCAGGCTGGGGTTGGGCCCTCCCCATGACCCCCACATATCTCCTACCCTTTACTGAGGTGCCTTGTCATTGCCTGTTTACTGGGCTCGGGAGGCCAACATGGGGCACCAGGGCAAGGCTGCTGCTGTTTTCCTCACTCCTTAGACTGGCAGGGCCTGGCCTGCGCTGGAAGCCAGAACGCCCTCTGGGTGAGCAGCAGCCATCCAAACTCAAAGCCCCCCGGGCCTTGCCGGCTCCCCTCGGCCTTCACCCAGCCTTCACCAGCCTTTCCTGGCAGATGGAGTGGGCCAGGCCGGGGAGGGGAGATCCAAGGGGCCCTGGGAAGACCCTGTCCTGACGCTTCCCTCATGGCTTAGACCAGTGTTTCTCAACTATTTTCCATTATTGCTCCCCTAGGGAGCCTTGTTAGGCAGTTCTTCCCTAATCACTCCCTCTCCCTTCAAGAAATGTTACCATCACGGATACACTGTCTATGTGTTATACGTATATCTATGTTTTATACATAAACAGGGAGATTTTTTCTTTACCCTTCCTCCTGGAACTACTCTGTACTCTCCTTGGGGGAAGGGTGATCTCACCCCGGCTGAGAACACATGGCCTGGACTGAGGTTTCAAATTCTGTCATTAGGGCAGATCTACTGCACGTGAGATCATGATATGTGAGATCTACTGTGTGAGCCACCGCTGCTATCCAGCAGATCACAGCCGTGAGGAACTGCAGCCCCAGCAAAGCCAGTTCATCTAGTTTTTCAAAAGAACCAGGAAATCTGGACTTTTAGGTAAAAATCTTGTGATTTCTAAATGTCAGCAACAAAATCAAGATTTTAGGACTATAGAGTGCAGGCCACAGAATAGCTATCTGCAGCTTGGACTCTGGACAAATGGCAGCGTGTACGGGGCTAAGCCTGAGACAATGCGGTGGGGGTGCCCGTAAGACCCAGGGTCTTGTCAGTGTCTGGCTGAGCCCTTCCCAAGAGCCCTCTGTGGGGGTAATGGCCATGCCCTTCCATGACATGCGGAGACACTGCTCTCTTCGGCTCTTGCCCCCAAATGTGCCAAGCGAGTACCTCTCTGAAGCTGCTGGAGACTTTCAGCATGCGGTCGATGTACTCCTTGGCCTTGTCGTGGCGACCCAGAAGCCAGAGGAAGAGGCCGGCATAGTACAGGGCAGTTCTGCTGGCCTCCTTGCGAGCTTCCTTCAGGCTGCTCTCCAGGTCCTGAATAGCCTCTTGGTCTGTGAATCCCAGAGAGAAGGCAGAGGACGAGTGAAGGTGAGAAGGTCTGCCTGGCCCTAGAGGAGACATTGAGGGCTGCCTCTGAGGCTCCCCAACACGTGGAGCTGACCACACACCAGCCTGGGGCATAGAAATCAACAACACCGCCCCTGTGCTGTCACGGGCTCTGCCCAGGCCTGGACTTGGGCTTGCTGTCTGAGATTTATCTTTTCTCCTCTGTGCCCAACCGTTCGCTGAGTAGACAGACCAAATCTGAATCCCCTACCTCAGGCCCACAATCCATTCCGGGTGAGGAAACAGTAGTTTGTGGTCGCTGGAATCTCTCTAGAGAAGTAGAGACTAGCAGTAGAATGATTTACATCAGCTTGATTGTTTTCGACAAGGTCTTGACAAAGGAAAGCAGGATATTTCCCCTACTTTTGGGATCTTGAAGGAGGACCCCTCCAACTGTCATGCTCTCTGCCTGTGGCTCCTACTCAGTGCGGAATGAGGAGGTCTTTGAGGCCTCAGAAGGAAGGCGAGCAGCAGCCACTCCTCACTAGCCAATAGCAGCAGTAAACCACTGGGGCACACGTCTCCTTACACAGCCTTTGAGGGGCTGTGTCTCGAGTGGGGCTCTTTTTCTCTGGTGGGGCTGGGCCCAGCTGAGCATGGCTGCACTTACCGATGGTTTCACAGCACTTGTGAGCATAAATGAGGGCCATGATGGAACACAGGGACACGTCTGGGTGATTCCGGATGCTCTCCAGGTTGTTGATGGCATCCTGGATGCGCTCTGCAAAGAGAGCCCACATGGTTATGCTCTAAGGCTCCAGGCCCGGAGGACAGGATGCTCTGTGGCAGAGACATGGGGGTGCTTATCAGGGCTGACCCAGGCTTAACACCACCTGGCTTCCTCTGGAAGCAGAGGACTAACTGATCAAAAAGATCCCAAATAGCCTGAGGTCCCTGAAGACCGAAGTTCTCTGTAAAGGCTGCCATCACCATGGTCCAGGCTGCAAGAGGCTGGAGGGATCGGAGCTGAGGATGTACCTGTGAGTACTCACACAGATTCCCGTGAGGCTGAGATTTTTGGCTGGGGATCAGTTCTAAAGGACGTCAAGGCATTTCCAGCTAGTTGCTCAAAAGCCACTAATTACACTTATTCCTCCAGGTCCTCTGCTGTTGGCCACGGGCAGCTCAGCTGGCCCCCAGCCCAAGACCACCTTCTGAATGTCAGTGAGTCAGCAGCTGCATGGGCCCCACTCCTCTCTCTGCTCCTATACCATACCCACCGGTACCCATACCCACCACTTTCTCCTTTTCCTGCACTACCAGCTCTCAGCTTCCAAACCTGGGATTAGTTCAATAATCATGCGGTTATCTCTCTGCCCACTCATTGTACAGATGGAGAAACCCAGGTGCAGAGCAGCAGTAGTGATCTCTCTGAGGTCTCAAAGTCAACTAGATATGGATTGCACAGGCTTTTGTGGATCAACCTGGGGATCTAGGCATTGAGTGTAAGATTGTTTCCATGACCGGAAGCGGGCATCCAGGTGTTGCCATAGTGCTGGGATAGCACCCAGGGCGGGAGGCCAACAATGACAAGTATTTACCTTCTTTTAAGACTCCATAGGCTTTAAAGAACTGTAGCACTGGGTCATTGCTGAATTTTTCCAGGCCCATGGCTGCAGCCTGCTGCACATGGCGAAAGTACTTTTCCTGGCTGTAGTAAATGATCCTAGCCTGTGAGAGGGAAGACACATATGCAACGGCCCTCTGTCTCTGTTCTGACCTGCTCCCTCCTCAATTCCCCGTTCAGCCTCAGTTCTATAAAGGGAAGAGATGGAGAGCATTTGGGCCTCATCCTGTTCTTCACCAGCCCCAGGGACAGCTCCATGCAGTTTTCCCGGGAAGGAGTTTGGAGGTGTTTGTTTCAGAATTATCCACGGATTCTGGTTCACATGTGATGGAGGATTCAACTTAGGCTATCTTTAGGGACTAAAGGGAAAGAGAGAGGACCAATAATAAGAATAATTGTACCAATAGTCGGTTACAAGTTGTTTTGGGCTAACCACCTGCTGGGAACTATATCCAGGGCTTTACATCTGTGACCTTCTACGTTAGCCTCTCCATTTACTTCCCAGTTAAGGGAGCTGAAGGTCATGGAGGCTGTGTCTTGACAAAGGTCATGCAGTAACAAGGGCTGAGATTTCAAAGCGAGTCTCACTTCCTCTTATGTTTGTGGGTGCTGGGGTTGGGGATAGATGCGGTTGGGTTGTAACCAGCCTTGTGGGCCATATGAAAGGGCCCAGACATCATCCTGAGGATAACAGGAAGCAGTTGGAATAGTTTTAAGCAAGAGGAGGGAATGTATTCAGATGTGTGTTTTGGTAGGGGGAAGGGGAGTAGGAGGGGACTGCCAGTGAAGAAAGCTGAAGCAGAGAAACCCCATTGGGACTGGGGCTGTTGCTGGTGCCCAGGGGTGAGATGGTGGTGATCCTGGGCTAGGAGATAAAAAGAAGTGGGTGACCTCAGGAAATATATAGGAGCTGACATTTCTTGCTGATAGGATCAGGGGATGGATGGAGATGGGGAAGAGTTATGCCTGGTGGGGGTCACATGGCGGTGCCATCTAATGAGGCGGGGGACAGAGAAGAGGCACAGGCAGGGGAAGGTGAGATGGTAGCAAGATGATGGAGATAGGTTTTGGATGCGCTGGTTTAGAGGAGCTCGGGGACAAGACTGGGTAGGGATGCAGATTTGGGGCTTAGAGTGCACAGAAAGCACTAGAGAGGATGCATTCGCTAGAGAGAGTGAGCCGAGAAGGAATCAGGACAGCCTGTAGCAGCCAGGGACAGAGAAAGGCGGATAAAGCGGACAGCAGGAGCCGGGAGAGAGGTGGCAGGAGAGCAGCAGGGCGCGGGGGGTCACCGGTCCAGGGGCAGAAAGTCCCAAAGGGAGCAGCCGGGCAGCGCCTGGGCCACACACCATAAGGGAGGAGTCATTGCAGCTCATCTCCGGGCGCTCGCCACTCCACGACGGGGTCTGGTGGTGCCGCGCGGGGCGGGATTCCGGAGTCAGGGTCCCGGGCACGCCTCTCGCAGCCGGAAGTCGGAGTCGCGCGCGTCCTTGGAGACGCAGCTGCCCGCCGGTTGCTAAGAGCGTCAGAGTCAGGGGTGGGAGTAGCGAGGCGCCCACGTGACAAGGCGCTGGTAATCGAGCGCCGAGAGGGCGAGTCCGTGCTGGCAGCCCCGGGTCTGTGCGCAGGTTCGGGGCACGGGCGCCGGAGCCGGGCCGTTGCCATGGGCCTGGGCGCCAGCGCCGAGCAGCCCGCGGGCGGCGCCGAGGGCTTCCACCTGCATGGGGTGAGTCGCCCCCGCGGCGCCGGGGACCTTGGCCCGGCGCGCCTGGATGCCTGATCGCCGGCCCGAGGACGGTAGCGGCGGGATCCCGGCCCTGGCGCGGCCGCCCGGGTGGAGGGTGTTGCTCCCTTTCCTGGTGGGAGCCACCCGTGAGAGGCCGCGCCGCGGCACTCCTGGCCCCTGTCCCGTCTGCGGCCGCGGTTAACCCGGCACCCATCCCATTGCCAGCTGTGCAGGAAACGCGAGCGTTTCCTGGCCGCGTCGGGCCGCCCCGGAATGGCACTTTCCCCGGGTGAGGTTTGCACCAGGTCCAGTCGAGACGCATTGGGGCACTTAGGTCACATTTATGGTCGCCTGCTGTGTGCCGCGCTTTGTGCTGGGCCTGCGGAGAGAGCCGGTAACTCCGAGGCCCCGGCGGTCTTCGCTCTTGGGTCCAGGGGTTCGGTGCAACCAAGTGGACGCCAGCTGCGGGGGGCGCATCCCGCCCGTGGCGAGGTCGGAAAGGCTTGCGAGGCTCGAGGACCAGTGCGAACCAGCTAGGGAAAGTGGTAGTGCGAGAAAGCCGCAGCAGGCACGGGGAGAGCATTTGCAGCAGTGGGAGGGTCCGCGGGTGAAACATCGCGGAGAGGCGCTGTAAGGTCGCCGTTGACATGTCGCTATAAGGAGATCTGGGTGAGCAGTCTGGGGAATGTGGAGACGGAGTGGGGTTCCTCGTGTCTGAAGGCGAGGAGAGGGGCCCTCAGCCAGATGGAGATTTGGGGTCAGGAACTGTGCTGCTTAGAGGGGCTGTAACCGAGGTGACAGGCACCGGAGGGTCCCTGGCAGGAGCGCAGCGGCGGAAAAACCCCTTTTCCCTTGTTCAGCGTGGATGGCTGCAGAGAAGGGTGCAAGCTTGTCAGTTTGGTGCCTGGCTATTGCGTGGTCTCTGTATCGTGATTGGCAGGCCCTGTTATCAGTCACGGGGGGTGGGGCGGAGTGCATTAAAGAAGGAGTTTTCTAAAATAAAAGCCAGGACCCAGAGGTGACAGGATTTGTGCTCGGTGATGGGCTTCTCCAGTGGACATCATGGTGAAGCACCTCAGAAAGGGTGAGACAGTGGAATGCATCCAGCAGGAGGATCTTCCAACAGATTTGATGGTAGGCAAAGGAATTGAGGATATTGGTAAAAGGGAGGGATGGGGTGATGGTGGGAGTGAAGACAGGAAGGGCCTTATTAGGGAGGGACAGAGTGGAGGGATCCAAAGATGGGAGATCTTCATTCACAAAAACAGATAGTTTTGAGCTACCTGCTTTGTGGCAGTGAACAGGTAAAGCAGTGAACAGAACAGACATCCCTATTCTCGTGGAGCTTATGTTTGGATGTCAGTAGGCAGAGAAGGGAGCCAGACAAGAAATAGAAATATATGGTAGGTGGTGAGGTGTGCTAGGGAGAAAAATAAAGCAGGGTAAGGGGTTACAGAATGAGGCGTGGGTACTGTTTTAAATAGAGGGGTCCAGAAAGGCCTCTGACTAAGTAATGTGTGAACAGACACTTCTGAAGGAAGTAGGGAGTAGACAGTACGGATGCTCAGGGGAGGAGCCTTCTGGACAGAAGGAGATCCGGAGGTGGGGTTGTGCTCCTTGTGTTTGAGGAAAAGCACGGAGGAGGCTGGTGTGCTGGGTGGTATGGTCTAGGCAAGGAGAGTGGTCAAGGATGAGATCAGACGGCGCTGGACCTTGCATGTTGTCCTGAAGATTTGGGGTTTTATTCTGAGATGTGGAGCCATTGGGGAGTTTTGAGTGGAGGTTGTGACATAACCTATTTACATTTTTAAAAACCGAAGAACACTTGTGCTGCCTTCGATAAATATTGGCATTCTCACTGCCTGCCCGGCACGGTGGAGAAGTCCCTGCCTTCAGCGAGCTTGGAGCAGTGGAGGATTCCCCCAGAAGGGGCTGTTCCAGGGCAGTGGTTAGGAGCAGGCTCTGGGTTGGGTTTACTGAGGTCAGGTTACTGAATCACTGAGTCTCTTCCTCCTCTGTAAGTTGGGGTTAGTAAAAGGGTTAAATGACAGGTAAAGCACGTGGTGCAGTCCTCTGGCACCCAGCCAACCCTCAGTGAGTGTCAGCTGCTGTCATGGTTCATCACATGCGGTCCGATGGGGAAGACAGTGGGGACGGTTATGGGTGGTGGGGCTACGGGGCCAGGTGTGGTGGGAATCCCCAAGGCAGAGCCGGAGAGAGGGCCCTAGTTGCAGCAGTGGGGGTGCAGCGGGGGGTGTGGCAGGCAGCAGCAGCATAGATTATTTCCCCTCTGGAGCCATAGCGGGTGATGACAAGGCCTTGGGCAAGGGCAGCAAATACTACAAGATGGAGGACCAGGCCACAGGGGAGGGTAGGCGGAGGCCCTGGGTGGGCCTGGCCTCAGGAGCAGGGCTGTTCTAGAGGGAGGTGGAGAGGTGTGGGAGTAGCCCTGAGCCACTTGGGGAGTACCTCTCCCCAAGCTGTCCTCCGTTAATTGCTGTTTGGTTTTCCAAAGCCACCTCGTCCCCACTTTCCCCTGAAGGGGTCGGGTGGTAGCCGGGCCTCCGAGCAGATGCAGTGGTCCTCTGAGCTGGGCTGACTGGGGTTCGAGTGGCTTCTGGGTACGCTCTCATTGGAAGCCATGGGAGCTCCTGGAGGTGGCGAGCAGAGGCTCAATTGGTGATGCTGCCGGGAGAGTCTTAATTAATTTCAGGGGCGAATTGGCCTTGATCTGAAAGCTCAGCAGTGAGCACCCCTTTAGCTTGGGGAATCCAGGACCGGAGGGGCCGGCGGGTGGCAGAAGCCACAGGGCCTTCTCCTGGCAGAGGTGTCCAGAACCTCTGTGCCCTCTGGGCTGGGGCCTGGCTCATGCCTGATCTGCAGGGCATCTAGTGCTCTCAGCCAAAGGCCTGAGGGTGTGGGGCCCACCTTCAGGGTTGGGGCCTGGGGATAAAGGCAGCATTGTGTGAGCAAGACTCTGTAAATAGGACCTTTGAGACGGATTTCTACCATGGCTGCACGCCCTGGTGGTTGTGCTTTTGGAGACAGCAGGGAGTTCCTAAGTTCGGGGCAGAGCAGGGAGCATCCTTGGGCTTGGAATGGCTCCTGGAGGAGAGGTCCTGCCTGGCAGTGGAGGCTTGATTGCAAGGCAGGGATTCATCGCTGCTCACCGGGCTCCCTAGCTCGGGCTCCCTAGCTCAGGCTCCTTCCGCCCCAGGGATCTTCTCTCCCCAGCCACGGTTCCTCAGCTGCTGGACTAACCTTCGGTCTGTTGCCACAGGGTCTGGGGCTCACTGGGATGTGGCCACAGGCCGCCTTCCCCGCTGCCTCTTTCTGGGCGCAGCCCTGGTTCCATCTATCGTACGTCAGGCCCTCCCATCCATGTGGCCCCCTGGTACCCCCCAGGGCAGCCCTGGGCTCTTCTGTGAGGGACCTATGGTTCATGATCAGGAAAGATCCATTTTCCTAAAGAGGAAAATTTGTGTCCAGGAAGGTAGACAGAGAGGATGGACTTTGACAATGTCCACATGTGGCCTATCCAGAACAGTTTATGTGTCCTTGTCGGGACATGGGAGTGGTGATGGCCTCTGAACTTGAGGGCCAGTGGCTTCTTAGAGGTCACGGGGACTGGCGCAGTGACTGGCCTTTGCTGTCGGCAGGTGCAGGAGAACTCCCCAGCCCAGCAGGCGGGCCTGGAGCCCTACTTTGACTTCATCATCACCATTGGGCACTCGAGGCTGGTGAGCTCCCATATCCCGCCTCTGCTTTGCTGTGTGTGCGTGCACGTGTGTGTGCGCGCGTGCACGTGTGTGTGTGTCTGTGTGTCTGTGTGTCCGTGTGTCCATGTGTCTCCTGTCCCTTTTCTTCTGGAGGGAGGCCCAGCCCCATCTTTCCTTCTCCCAGGGCTATACTTAGCCAGACTGGGGGCCGGCCCAGGGCTCAGCTCCTGAGCTCTCCGGGGCAGACTGGAGGCAAGTGGACTCTTGGAGGTGGCCACAAGGCCTAAGGAGCTACCTCTTGGGGCATGAGAAATATGAGGGCTCTGGACAAGAGGCAGCTCAGGGCGAGCAGCACTGCAGTGCTCTGGAGCCAGGAGGCTCTTTTCTTACTTTGTCATGTTTTCTGGGCCGAGGGAGTCAGGTTTGGCATTGCTTGGGGGGGGTGGCGGGGGCGGGGTCACCGTAGCTGCAGACCCAGGCCTGGCCTGTGCACCTGGGCCCAGCCACTGCCCTAGCTCATCCCGCACCAGGCCCTGCCGGGGCAGCTGGCCACCAGGCCCTTGCCCCATCTCAGACCCAGACTTGTCTGAGGGGCCCGGCTGGGGTTTGGGGGGGGGGCGGCTTTGGAGTCAGCCTCCTGCCCCTGCAGAACAAGGAGAATGACACACTGAAAGCCCTGCTGAAGGCCAACGTGGAGAAGCCCGTGAAGCTGGAGGTGTTCAACATGAAGACCATGAAGGTGCGCGAGGTGGAGGTGGTACCCAGCAACATGTGGGGCGGCCAGGGCCTGCTGGGCGCCAGCGTGCGCTTCTGCAGCTTCCGCAGGGCCAGCGAACACGTGTGGCATGTGCTGGTGAGTGGGGTGGGGCTGGGCATGAAAAGGGTGGGGTGCTGAGTGGAGCATGGGGCTGTGGGGCTGTGTGGGCAGGGCATGTAGGAGAAGGCAGTGGGGCCATCGTGTGTGTGTGTGTGTGTGTGTGTGTGTGTGTGTGTGGGTGTGTGTGTGTGTGTGTGTAGGGGTAACTGGGGGTAGGGGGTAGAGTGTGGGCGCAGCTGAGATAGGCCGATAGCCAGTGGGTCTGTCCTAGGACTCCCCGAGGGCAGGGTCTGGCCTCACTCTTTCCAGTGCCCTAGAGAGGGCAGCTCATCATTGCCTGCATAGTGTGCCCTGCTTCTTGTTAGCCACGTGACTTTGGGCTCTTCCTTATCTTATCCTCTATACCATGGTTTTTTAGTTTGAAAGGTGAGGGTTCCATCTCCTGGCAAGGTGGTTGTATTGCCAGAATGCTGCTGCTGCTTTTAGGGGAGAGAGAGAGAGAGAGAGAAAGAGAGAGAGAGAGAGAGAGAGAGAGAGAGAGGGCGCGCATGCGAGCGCGTGCTAACACGAGCGTGCGTGCATGAGTGTGTGTGTATGTGTATGTGTGTGTTTTCTGGTACATTCTATAAGATGCCAGTATCATATTTTTTCCTGGCATGTCCCCTGAGAACACCTTTGGGCACTGGGCTGGTGTGTGGGATCTGAACGTTAATGAATCTCAGTGACTGAGTTTCGTTGTCACAGATGTTGCCATGTGTCTGTTCACAGACACACATGCACATGTGACATGTACGGCCCCTGATGGTACCCAAGTTCTTAAGAATGCTGGGTCCTGCAGCTTGATGGAAGGAGGGTGCCCTGAGCTGGAAACCGGCTGATTTGGTTTCTGTTGCTCTCTGGCTTCTCACCCTTTTCAGCCTGCCTCAGTTTGTCCATAAGTACAGTGAGGGTGATGGTGCAAACGCCTTTGCTTCCCCCTGGGAGATCGGGAGGGTGGAGTTTTCCAAGGGAGAGAGCAATCATCGTGCCCAGTTCCTCTCACCGCCTTCACCTCCAGCCCCTGCCCACGGGTCTTCAGCCACACGCCTGCGGCGGCAGCAGCAGCAACGCAGTTGGGCACTTCTTATGGGCCAGGGTGTGGTTTTCATTCTTTACGTAAATTATTTTTTAAATCTTCTGAGCAACCCTATGAATAAGCATTACATATCCTACTTTTAATTGTGGGTGAACCGAGGCTGGGAGTTAAGTCGTTGTCTGCAGTCACCCAGCTAGCAGTTAGTGGAGTCAAGAGTTGAGCCCAGGTCAGATTCCAGATCTCAGTGCTGGGAGCCATGCCACGGTGCTGCCCCCTGCTGGGCAGGCTATGGATCTGCGGGAGGAGGACAAGCGTCCCACTCACTACCTGGAGAGGCAGCCTCCGTGTCTTCTCCCCCACCTTCATTAGCAAGGCCGATAGTCCGAGGCTCTCTCCCCAGGATGTGGAGCCCTCTTCGCCTGCCTCCCTCGCCGGCCTGCGCCCCTACACAGACTACGTGGTTGGCTCAGACCAGATCCTCCAGGAGGTGAGGAGCCCCGTGGCCCGCCCCTCCCCAGGTCCCCGACGGGGCGTGGGGCAAGGAGTGCTGCCTGTGAGAAGTACCCGATTCCAGTGCTGGGAGCAGGGCTCAGGCGCTGTGTGTTTGTCACAGTCTGAGGACTTCTTCTCACTCATCGAGTCCCACGAGGGGAAGCCCTTGAAGCTGATGGTTTATAACTCCGAGTCCGACTCCTGCCGGGAGGTGACTGTAACTCCCAACGCAGCCTGGGGTGGAGAGGGCAGGTACTTCCTGGGCAGAGAGGGCTGCAGGGAGGGGACCTGGTGGGGCCCTGGGTGGGCCTGGCCCCTTGGGCATGGACCTCTAGAGTCCCATGGTGGGGGTGGAGGGCTGGGTCCTGGTCCCAGGGGTCCTGAGGCTGATCCTTGGTCCAGGAGGCACCCTTTCAGCCCCCTCACTGCCGTTAGTGGGTGGGGGTGGCAGAGATAGGAAGGGCTGTGGGACTATGTGGGACTGCTTCTGGATTGAATGTTTCTGGCCTTTGGCAGTCTCGGGTGTGGCATCGGCTACGGGTATCTGCACCGGATCCCAACCCAGTCCCCCAGCCACCACAAGAAGCCACCTGGTGCCCCGTCACCTGGCACCCCACCACCAGGGGCCCCACCACCTGATAATCTGCCATCTGGTACCCCACCAATTGGACCCACACCCCAGGACTCTCCTGCCCTTCCTGGCCCACAGATGGGTTCCAGGCAGGGTGACTATATGGAGGTACGTGGGGAGCACCTGCCAGCCGGGGGAGGAGGGGTGCTTCATGTGGGCAGAGGGGCCTGCCAGCTGGAGAGAGAGGACTCTGGAGCCCGTAGGAGGCCCATCTGCTTCCGGGATCCAGGAGGGGCAGATGGGCCCATTCTGGGACAGTGAAGCCCACTCGGGTTCTCCTGCCACTTAGGCCTGGAAGTGAAGGTAGCGGTGAGGCATTAGTGGTGACTTTCATTTCAGAAGTGGGAAACTGAGGCTCAGAGGTGGGTAGAGCCTTGTTCTGTGGCTGAGCCACTGTGGTGAAGTTGGGCCAGGGGCTGGGCATCTAGAACCCTGGGCGGGTGGTCTGGCCAAGTCTGCAGGGGAGTGCTGGTCTGGCTGATGAGCAGGTCGCCTGAGTGCCTTTGGGCACTGAGCTGGCGCCTGGGGTCTGCACCCAGGGCACGTGAGGGCTGCTCTCCAGGCACACTGGAATTCAAGGAAGGCCTTCTCTTCCCGTGGGTCATTGATGGGGCCTGGCCAGGTGAGCATCTGGGCTCAGCAGAGTAGGAAGAGTGCTCCCCGTCCGTGTCAGCACTGCAGGGGGGCCAGCCATGCCCCTCTGCGTGACTTCACATCACCTGTAGAGGAAGGGGCGGATCGCAAAGCTGTTTGCTCCTACGGGCAGAGCTTCTGGGGCAGGCATGGGCTGGGGGTTAAGATGGGGTCAGGATGTTGTCCTGTCTGCCCTCTTCCTGTTCCCTCTTCCCTGGTTCCCCTAGGCCCTGCTGCAGGCGCCTGGTTGCTCCATGGAGGGACAGCTTTCTGAGCCTGTGAACCCCAGCCATGGTGTGCCTGGCCTTGGGGGACTTGCACGTTCCATGGAGACTTCTCTTCAGCCTCCGCCTCCAGTGCAGCGAGTCATGGACCCAGGTAGTGAGCAGGCCCCAGAGGGGGAGCTGAGGAACCTGGCACCGCCGGGGAAGGGGGCCCCAGCCTCAGGGCTGGGCTTTGGTGGCAGTGCCAAAACCATCCTCAGACCTGCCAACTCTCCTGTCTCATACGCACCAAGGCGGTTGCAGGTGACTTGGTCCAGTGTGTGGATGGAAAGACTGCAGTCCAGAGAAGAGAGGTGGCCTGCTCAAGGTCACATAGCAAACTGGGGACAGAGCAGGGCTTGGGCCTTCTGCCACTGTGCTAGTCCCATGATGACTACGCCAGGCCCCTTTCTTTCATCAGAAACAGGAAGTGGGGAACCTCTTTGAGTGGAGGGGGGCATCACCACTGACTAAGATTAGTCTTAGGCTGGGCCAGAGTGAGCCCAGGGTGCTGGCCTTTAGCAGGCAGGGTTTTGTGCTGTCAAAGAACTGTGCCCCTTCCCCTAGGCTTCCTGGATGTGTCGGGCATCTCCCTCCTGGACAGCAGCAATGCCAGCGTCTGGCCCAGCCTGCCCTCTTCCACAGAGCTGAGCTCCACAGCTGTCTCCACCTCAGGGCTGGAGGACATCTGCTCCAGCAGCAGTTCTCATGAGCGTGGCGGTGAGTGGCTGGCACCTTCTGAAGCCGGCTGGAAAGGGTTGTGGTAAGGCTGCCCCCAGTTTCTCAGCTGGGTTAGAGGCTGGCCTTCGGAAGGAATCCAGCCACAGCAAGGCATTGTACACTAGGTCTCCCATCTCCCATCAGCGCCTGGGGTGGGATTTGCGGGTCGATGGGGTTGCTGGCCTGGGCCACGCTGGCCCTGAGTTCTGCAGGCCTCCTCAGCCCCACCCTGTGTTTCAGGTGAGGCCACGTGGTCTGGGTCAGAGTTTGAGGTCTCCTTCCCGGACAGCCCAGGCGCCCAGGCCCAGCCGGACCACCTACCTCAGCTGACCCTTCCCGACAGCCTCACCTCTGCAGCCTCACCGGAAGACGGGCTGTCTGCTGAGCTGCTTGAAGCTCAGGCTGAAGAGGAGCCGGCAAGCACAGAGTGTCCAGAGTTGGGTGCAGAGGCTGAGGCTGAGGGGGCAGCCAGCTCTCTACCCCCGAATAACACCCTGGGCTGATGGCACTTCATGAAGCCCATATATGGGAGGCTACTCAGGCCACACTATGGGGCCCAGCCCAGTGTGTTCAGCTTCCTAGGCTGTGGTTTCTAGTGACATGCAGGGACTTCTGCTGGCCGGGGGTTTTTGTGTCCACTCAAGACCTTACTGGTCTCCAAGAGATGACCTCCCAGCATTAATTCTGCGTGGTGGTCCTGGCTTTGGGGAATTGGGCACTTGTTTGGGAATCTCCAACAAGTCCTTTTGGGGTTGTAGGGGGTTGGGAGTAGCACCCCAGATTGTCTGGCAGGAGCTAGGGTAGGGAAGGCTGCCTTGCTGCTTGTGTAGGGGCGTGGGCCTTGGGGAAGGGCATCTTTTGGCCGTGTACCCTTAGGTCCAGTGCCTGCTCTTGCTTGGCCACTGTGGCTTCCCAGGAGGCAGCAGGGTCCAGACACGATCAGGTGTGACGACGAGGTGAGGAAAGGGTTGGTGTGGGATGTCTGATTCCTTTGATTCTTCCTGCACAACTCAGCCACCCCTATCTGTACCGGAAGGCACCCCCACGCTCTGGGGACCCCCTGAAGCCCCAATTACTCTCTTCTGTCATGTGCCCTCATCCCTGTGCTACACTGCATAGTTGGCTTAGGCTGACAGGCCAGTCATGGTTGGAGGGGCAGTGAACTTGACTACCTCTCCTTGAGGAGGACTGGAAATCAGGCCCTTCAGCAGACTCACCTGTGCTTGGACCACGATGTTCCCTTCCCCAGGGCCTGCACCCCACAGACCTGGTATCCCCAGTGGTGACTCCTGTCAGCTCCCAAACTTATACAAGTCTTTTCTATATATACAAGGCATCCAGCCAGCTCCACTGGTAAATAAGTTACAAATTTAAGTTCTCCAACCTGAGCAGACTCCCAAAGCCAGTCCTGACTGGATCTGTCTACACACAGCCCCCACAACAAAGGGGAATGAGGGGCCTCGACAAGAGTGGGCAAGGGCTGGCTTCCCATACTATTTCTTTCCTATTGGGGGTGGGGGCTGTTCCTCCCACCACCAGGTGCCTTGGGAGGCAAAGGCTAGGTTGGGTCTTCTGCTCCGCCCAGTTCCGATAGGAAGAGAAAGGCTCCACCCAGAGACAGCCCTTTGTCACCTGAAGTCCTGTCTTGGCTAGTCCCTCACCTTCCCAGAGTCCTTGCTGATGACCATTAAAGCTGCCTCTGGTGTGTCTTCTAGCCTCTGTCCACATAAAGTCCCTTCTTTGCTGCTTGATTTGGAGGTCTGCACTCACAAGGAAACGAGAGCTCTGTTAGGCCCATAGGACAAGGACTGTCTGCTTTGGGGGGCAGAGACCAAGTATATGGATGGTGGGCCCCAAATTGGCAAATGGTGAATTTCTAGCACTGTGAGTGCATTTAAAACAAGTCTCGTCAAGCCCACCAGAGTGGCTGATAAGCCTGCAAGGCAGGGAGGCCTTATGCCCAAAGCCAGTGCTGGAGCCTGGTATCCGGTCCGCAGCTTCCCTTGACCTGAGGTCACCCTCACCCAAGGTTCTGCTTCTTCCTCACTTTCATACTCCCCTCCCTAAATCGCAGGATAAAATAAATATCAATGCTAATAATTTCCAGGGTAAACACGAAACCAGAGGTTTCTTAATTTCTCTGTAATGCTGTAATTTGCTATGAAGGAAAATGACAAGTGAAAAAAATAAACTTTGAAATATTTTAACTAAAGCCTTTATTCTGTACAACTGTGAAATACAGATTTTTACCCTTTTGGCATTGCAGACTGTCAAATTTTCTGGACATGATTACTGGTTTAACTGGAAAGAAAAAAAGTACAACCATGCTGGGGCTCAGATCTATGACAGAGAGGGAGCACAGCCACCCTGAGGCTCCACACGTGGGGCGAAATGGCCCAGCAAAACCCATTCCTTTAGCCCTAGGGCCCCTCATGCAAACACAACTGAGGGCTGGTAGATGAGGTTTTTTTCCTTTTTTTTTTTTGATATTAATTCACAACTATTGCTAAAAAATGTGCACCAAAAGCGCACTGTTGTATCCAACAGATAGAAAGGATTTTTTAAAAAAGAAGCCGGCTGCTGTCTGCGCAGGGGAGAAAGACTCAGTGGAAACGTGGCATGTCTTCGCTCACTTCTTCAAAGAGCCAGAGGCAATGACCTGTCCACTTTCCACGGGAGGCTGACTAGCAGTGAGGGAACCCTGTCTACAGTTGTGCGGATCAGAATAGCTCACACAGTAAGGTCTGGAACCAGGCCCATCAGCTGCCTCCAGCTGAACCTGTGAAGATGCAGAAAAGAAAAAATCCTCCCCACGCCCTCCCCAGTCCCTGCTGTTGTGGGGACAGGCCACACACAAGCTGGGGAGGCAACTGGACTGGAATAAACTGCCCTCTGAAGGCACTTGTGCTTCTGGCTTCATACAGGCGGCTTGTCTCGTGTAGTTTGATGGGGCGGACCACTGTTCTAGTCTGAATACAAATGACCTTGGGGAGAATCCAAAGAGTGTTTCTCTGCCAAAAGTTGAAGTGTTTATCTCCAATAAGTTATATTCTGTACAGGATCCAAATGAGTCTATGAAAACTTTAGATTGTTAGAAAGAACAGTGAAAAGAAATCTGGATATAGGTTCAACAACAAAACCTGCATATAAAACTCTGGAAAAACAAATATGTATACTTCCAGGATATGAATATTGAATTAACTCACTGATACCCTTTCACTCTGACACCATAAATTTTAGGTAGCATTTAAACGAAGTTAAAATTTCATCATGGTCTTAAGTGTTGATGGTATCATGCTGCTCACCTAGAGCAAGAACCTGTGGTCTCTCCTGGCTTTGCCTGTAAATAAAACAACATAGAGGAAGAAGGAGCAGAACAGCCATGTCTTGCTGTGGCTGCCATGCAGTCCGGGGTGCTGAGGGGCAGTGGCCTCACCGGGCACGGGTGGGCATATCCTGGTCTGGCAGTCCAAGTGCTATGATCCAGCCCCTGAATTTCAAAAGATCTTCCTACAAGAACACATCTGAGATGCAATAATATTAAAAACAAACCCAACAACAATCATTTATTATGAAATGGGCTGGCTGTCGAATTGTTCAACAACAAGTTCCTATTAAAAATAACTGTCTTAAATGGTGAAAACAATTTTTTTTTTAATGACAAACTTGGAAAAAGCCTTCATGGGTACTGCATGAATGGAATGTACTCTCTTAGAAAAGCTACGGAGCGTGTGGGTTTGAAGTTGAAGTTGAAACACAGTGACAGATGTGGCTCTACCAATGTGTCTCTAACAAGTGCTAACGAAGATAAGGTCCTTTGAAATAAAAGGAGGAAGCCACATCTGCGCTGGCCTGTCATCAGTTCTCTGTACATCTCACAAGACACAGTCTGCTGGGGGCTCTTCTGCTCTCACTCTGCCTTCCTGGGGACAGCTTAATCTACACGAGGAGACTGGTTTCTATATTACATCTCGATTAGTCACTTGAACTGAAAGAGAATCTCGGTCCACACCAAATTGGCCAGTAGAAGTCGCTCCCGCTGGGGCTCAGTGGGCTTCCTAGGACTACTCTTGGGGCCACAGAGGAAGGTCAGTAAATGAATACCCAGGAGCATCTGCCCACCCTTCACGTGGACTTCTGCCGGTAATGGAGAGTGAGGTCACCACCGCTCTTCCATATGAAGTGTTTCACTGTTCGAAGGTCCATATTTGGATCCAAAACCTGAACAGCAAAAAATGAGTAATAAAAAACTGTCAGAGCCTTTTAATAGTTAAGATCTTTACTGTTAACTCAGGGACTCTCATCAGGTGACCTAGCTTGTCCTCTCCTTCCCCAAACCCGGTGGGCTGCTCTTGCTGCCACAGCTGCCATGCATGCAGGCACAAACCCGGGCACAGTGAGATGTGCAGCTTGTGTGGCTGGGCCAGGAACACCACCTTCAGCCATTCCTCTGCAGAAAGGCCTTGAGTGCACCTTGATTTCAAACAGCTCCACCTACCGCCACTTCAAATCCTAAACTACCATGACGGATACTGCCCTGCAAATCAAGATGGTCCCGTGTCTTTCTCTTGTTAGGGGCCTCACCAACTGGGTTTCTGCAGTGTTCCTAGGAGTCTCTCTCAAAGCAGAAGCCCCCCAAAGGCAACAGACTCAGGAACCAGAATTGTACCACATTATGTGACTTTCTGAGCACCAGCACTGGAAAAGTGGGGCTGTGGTTGGCAAGTCCACTTACCTGGTCCTGGCACAAAAGTTCAATTTTCTCCTCTGCTAACACGGCAATATCCTCTTCTTTTTCCTGTTCTCCTGGTTTTTCATTATTGGAAGAGCTAGTGGTTTGAGACTCATTATCCAAGTTGATGATTTTCTCATAAACGTGTTCCATTACTTTCCGGACTTGGAGCATGTCACTAGCAGAAAGTCTATCTCTGTGAAAGGCAAGGGCAGATTGTGACCTCAGGAAATCACTGGATAGTCTCTCTTCCACATTTTTTGGTGTTAATGTTTGATAATGATGAAAACATACCATAGAAACAGAAACCAAAAAAAGTTTTTAGTCATTGCCTTAATCCATTTCTAGGATTGCCAACAGATTTCCTATAGTGTTCTTTTAAGGCACAGATTATGTGCAACTGAGATTTAATACATGTTCTTGAAACTTACATATACTTAAAGAATAGCCTCTGGGTTTTATTTCCTTAAAGACCTTCCCAGAGCAGCATGGGCAAACTAAATGCTCCTGGAAGGGAAGGCGGTGCCCAGGGCTCACCAGGCTCTGATGCTCCCAGTGCTCATTTCTTCCAGGGCCATCTCCTCCCTACAGCCGAGATCCTGAGTCTTAACCTCCTGCCTGAACTCCAGACCCACGAACCCAACAGCTGGCTGGGTATCTCTACCTGGATATACAACAGGCACGCAAACTCTCCATGTCTGAAACTACATTCATCAACTTCCTCACCCCCAAACCTATTTCTATTTTTCTGACATCACTTAGTAACAGTCAAACCAAGTAGCTTGGGCTCAAACTCTGAAAGCCATCTTGACCTTAGGGTCATCAAATCTAGTGGAAGTGATATCTAGGATGTGCTTGTGAGTGTGTGAGTGGCAAAATGTTTAGCCCCGTGCTGAAATTACTGAAGCTGTTTGATGGGATGATGGGGGTTCATTCTATTCTCTTTTTTGTATATGTTTAGAAATTTCTCTAACAAAATGTTTTTAAAGTCTTGTTGACTTTATTTGCTAGGATATACATCAATGAAACCTCTTAATTTCTTCTCTGACTTCCCTCCTAGTATCTGCCCACCAACCCTACATCTTGTGCTGAAGATACATAAATCTTTGCTAATTTTCAACATCTTATGCATGCTCACTTCCACATCCCTGATCAAATCATTTCCTGGACCTGGAATATCTCTCTTTTGAAGTTCTATCCATCCTTACATGTCCAGCTCAAATTCGACATCCTTTGAGAAGCCTTTCTGGAGAACTCCAGCCAAAAATCCATGTCTTAGTTAGTTTTGAACATCTGTAGCTTACCACAGTAGCTACTTGGTAATGGTTAAACTGTATTAACTTTCAATATTATAAAACTAGCTTTAGATTTAGTATTTGGTTCTGCTATAAAAGCAATCATAAAGATTAAAAAAACTCTCTGGTAATAGATCAAAGCATCAAAAACACTACATTTACTTACTTTTTTAAGGTTTTTGCTCCTGAAGATGCATGAGGTTGGAGGTAGAAAGGAATTTTGTTGAATTTAGGCATATTTTTCTGAAACATTAAAAGTAAAAAAAGGTATAATAGTTTTTATTAACTGATAAATTAAAACGATGCCAACAGGAAAACATTATTTACACATTATTTTACAATTAAAAATCACTTTCTATGAAAGTTATAGTAAGCTGTCAAATTATCTAAGTCAGCCTTAGACAAAATATATCAGAGAAGTATAACATTAAGTTTTGTAATGAAAGATAACATGTAACATCGGTGGCAATATGAATTTGCAAGTATGGCTCTTTTCAAATTACAATTCAATGTATTAAAGGGAAACAAATTTTCTTTTAATTACTTAAGTTATACAAACTCAAATCTCAATTCTACATTAAAATATTAGGGCTGATACCTAAAGCCCTAAACAAAGAATTAAGTGCCTTAACAGAAACCCAAAATATTCACCTTTGAGCAAAACCATACACTCTATGCTGGTGAGGGCCCTCATCCAACTGAAAGGCCAATTGGGTCCTCCCACTTTCTTTCCCTCTGACATTAGAGTGAGGTCTGAGGTTTTAAACAAGAGTGGAGACTTCAGCCAACCACCTAGATGCCTACTGTGAAGTAAACCACATACTTAGATGAAGAATAAAATTAACTGGTTATTTTTTCTCTGGGTATTAATCCCCTCCGAGCCTCCGTGTCATATCCTGTCTGGATGTCTCCTCTCGGGAAGAAGCCACAGGCCTAAAGTCAGCAATGCATCCCAGGTGAGTTTCATACTCAAAGGAACTAGTGGTTTATGGGGAGCTCAGACTTAGAGAAGATCATAGACTATCCATGAGGTGTCACACTGGCTTTAAGTTCTTGGAGGTATTTTATCTGGGACAGAAAACAAATTTTTTGAAGGTTCTAGAGATTAAATCTCTTTTCACATGGCTTTAGGAATATATAAAATAGGTCAACGGCATATAAGAGCATCTAGAAACACACCCAAGTATATACAGGAATTTAGTATACGATAAAGACAGCATTTCAAATTAGTAGAAAAAGGACTGATTGGTTATTAAAAAATTGTGTTGGTGCACTGGCTATCCATTTGTAGAAAGTTAGCATCCAACTTCATACCAAACAGAAGAAGTCCAATAGATTAAAGATCTAGACATAAACAATTATCATAAACATACTAGGGGAGAATACAGGAGGACACTTTTGCTACTTTGGAGTAGAAAATACCTAAGAAAGACATGAAATTCAGAGCCATAAAGATTTTGTCTAATTATATAAAAATTAAAACTTTTTGCCTGACAAAGATACCATAAACAAAGTAAAAAGTGAATTGAGAGGCACAAATAATAGTCAAAGAATTAATATTCAATATGAATAACTCCTACGAATAAGAAAGACAAACAGCCCAAAAGAGAAATGAGTAAAGAATACAAACTGGCAATTCACAGAAATACAAATGGCCACTATGAAAAGATGCTTAATCTCACTACATTTAAAAAAAAAAAAAAAAAAAAATATATATATATATATATATATATATACATACATTAAAATAATAAGATAACAGTTGTCTCATTGTCTAGATGTCTCTTTTTAGCAAAGATTAAAAGTATCCAGTGTTGGAGAGGGTGTGGGGAAATGGGCCCTCATACCCTGTTGGTGAGAGTGTGAGTGTAAACAGCCTTTGAGGAGGGCAATTTGGCAATAACTATCAAATTTAAAATGTGCATACCCTTTGATCCAGCAATTCCACTTCTAGGAATTTATCCTAAAAAGTATACAAAGATATATGTACAAGGATGTTCACTGAAGCATTGTTTGTAATAGAAAACATTGGAAACAACATAAATGTCCATTAATAGGGGACAGATTAAATAAACAGTGTACATGTATACAATGGAATATTATATAGTCATTAAAAAGGGAGTGATCCATACGTAGAAATATGAAAAAGTGTTCAAGATATATTTTTAAGTGAAAAAAAAAAAAAACTAGTTGCAGAACAGTATACAAAATAGTTCTTTTGCAAAATGAACTATATGAACACATATATACACACAGATAATATATGCTTATGTACTAAAGGCTATGCACTAAACTATTAAGTTATTACCTCTGGGGAGAAGGATAGGGAGTGAATGGAAGAGAAAGTGTGGTTGAGAAAAGGATAAGAGTTTCGCTTTGTTTATTTTCTTTAATAAGCATATACTATTTTTATAATTAAAAACCAACAAAGATGTAAACAGATAAATAAATAATTACCAATTCTACCTCTGCAGCTTTGGAACTTCACAGAAGCAGAAGGTATTCCACTTGGTAGTCTAGATTTTATTAAAGTTTAAAATTATATACTCTAAAGCAGTTCTTAATTTCCTCCATGATTTGGAAAAAAATAAGAGGGCAAAGTGGGAGTGGAGGACACTTACATCCACAGTGATGTCAATTACCCATTGTGGCACCGTCTCATTAAGAAGCATCGACTCAGTCTCCCCTCCGGAATCTCGGCAGAGCAGCCTAAACATAGCCATCAGATATAAGGGATGCAACAAGCACAGGTGACAAAACCACTGTTGCAAACATTAGACGGAGGAACCCTTACAGAGTTCCTTTAGGATAACCCTGACTTAGCTGAGAAGTAAAGTGCAGCCAGGCAAAATGGCTTGCTCAGCTAAGAGAGCAGGTCCTAAAACTCAGGCCCCCAGCTTCCAAGGCCAGGCATACACTACAGCCGCCTGAGTCCTCGGGTGATGAAAGGAAACCTGGGTGTCACCAAAGCATTTGAGAAAGGACCCCTGGCGGCACTCCCGTGCAAGGCATGGGACTCCAAGCATAACCGAGGTCATGCCATTTTTGGCAACCGCACCCTCAGGAAACCACCACGAAGGAAGAGAAATCTGTGCTCAAGGCCAGCCAAACATTCTTCTTACCCCTGGCCCTACCAAAGAGCCCAGTGACGCCTCGTGACGCCCCCAGGGCCTTGCTGGCAGTGTGGGGCAAAGCTGGTCTAGCTCTTTCCCGCAGGGCCTCACGAGGACTGCCTGGTGCATCAGGTCAGGCCACTGCTGGCACGACCCTTCCCAGGAGCAGCCTGGTCCATCTTGCCTGACCCAGCCTGAGGGAAGTTACCTACTCTGATGCTGTCCCAAGGGCGGGAACTTCTGATGATATCATGTTCCCTGACCCCTACACTCAAGCTGGCTGAGTGAGAGGAAGTAAGGCTTTCCTGTGAAAACCAAGAGAAGTTGCCTTGAAGCAAGGTATTGACCTCATTTTAACAACAGAGGCTCAGCTTTCAACTAGAATGTGGTCTAACAGCATCAGACACTTAACTATTTCATGGAGATGGAAAAGTTTCCAAAACCCTGACACCCCCAGAAGTTAATAAATAATTTATAACATCTGTTTGAATCAATAATTTTTAGCAAACAGGATGCATTCTCAGGCAGGGCCCCAGGCCTCCTCAGCCATACCTGAACAGTGTGCGGCCTCCAGCTTCACCGAAGATCACAGGGGTGTGTGGGGGCACTTGAAAATATCCATTTCCCTTCTGGACTCGGTTCTCCTGCTCCCCATTTACTAGGAAAAGATGCAGATGGTGTCAAATGCAGAGTCAGTGCTAAGGACACAGATTCTGAACATTTTGTTTATACAGCCTTCAAACACTGTAAGATTTTAAAAGTTAAGCATCTTTTTAAATCAGCCAGAGTCAGAAATAAAGGCAAAAAAAAAAAAAAAAAAAAAAAAAAAACAAAAAAAAAAAAAAACCACCAAATGAAAGTTAAATTCCTAACAAGAAGAAATATAGCAACTTCTGATGTACCTCACGAAAAATGACTGCATTTTAGAGGATTTTAATAGAAGAGATTAATGTTTGAGATTTGAAACAAAAACATAACCATCTACTAGAGCCACAAGGAAGTCTAGGACAGCCTGTTTATAAATGACGATCTGCTTTTTCTTTAGAACACCCAGTTCAGAAAATTTCTTGGGCCAGAAAAAAGAATTTATGTTTAATGGCAGCCATAACTAATGGCAGAGGCATCCGTGAAAAATGAAATCCTCAAAGAGGTCATAATCATTTTTATTGTTCTCAGATTTCATTTCACTGTTTTCTTTGTAATCTTCTGACCCAAGTGCAGTTGCCCCTCTTCCCTTTGAATGTGGAAGCAACCTCACCCTCTGATAACTATCAGAACCTCTCTCGTGGCATCCAGCACTGGTCTCTGATCATAGAACGCTTTAAGTGGCTCTGTGCCCTACCAGAATGTCAGTCTGAAGGACAGGGTCTGTGGACATGTATCTTCATCACCCCCAACCACAACTCACTACGGGCCTCCAAATACTCGAGCTGCTCAAAGTATAATCTAAACAACTCCTGAGTATCCACTGAGCATGGAGCAGGTGCAGGTTACCAGACAGGTGGAACATGCAGTGTCCTGAGCTCTGGCTGGGGAGCTGGATGGGCCCTGCCCTGCTTCCACTATGGCAGTTTGATTTTAAGGATGAGTTGGGGTTTCCTGTCACTTCTTCCATATTCCCCCAAACAAAGGCTGAAGCCAAAGGGGTGCTGGTTCTACCACCATTTCTTGATTACTTAATCTTTATCATCTACTTGGGCCTCTGAGGGCATCCTATCTAACTGCCATGTTAGAGATGTAGAAGTTCAAGCTGAGAACAGGAAATGATATGCCCATAGCTACGTGGCTGATAAATGGCAGAGCCCACACGAGAACCCAGCTTTCTCTACCCCCTGTGGAGAGACCTTTCTCTGGCTCACAGTCTACTGCACAATGCTGATGGGGAACAAAGTGGGCCAGGTGACATAAAAGAAAGGCCACATGGGTGGGGTCAGTGCCTTTTCTCTGATAGGGACAACAGAAGACTGGCTTTCAGAGAAGCGTGCTGCCCTTATGCGAGAGATTTAAACCCTTGTCACTGCTGAACACCAGAAGCAATCTTCAGCAGAATCTTCGGAGAATTCACTTTTCAGCAGAGCAAGCCCTCAGTAGGCAGGACACAAGGACTCTTCAACCAGCTATAGGTTACACACGACCTGGCAAATTTTAAGTTTTTGTTTTCCCTTCTTTAGTCAAAATGAGCCAACCTCATACATTCAAAACATGTCCTCCTCTGCTGCCCAGACAGAGCTGCTACCGCTGCCTAGGGCATTCGCAGCTTTTGAATGCCATTAATGACATTAATTCTTTAGACATACTTGTTCACTCTGACACTTCTGAGTTGGAATTTAATTTTTTGAAACATTCAGAGCCAAGATCAGGTAGATCTTCAGACTTGGTAACCTCAACATCTCATGCCAACATGAAATATGGCTAGACAAGGACAAACCTGGCTTTCTGATGCAACTAATTAGCTAGCTTTGGCAGTAAGCCCAGCAGGTCCATAGATACTCTGAGAAGTATCTTTGGAATACACCTGCTAGGCTACCTCCTTTTAAGGACAAAGGTCATTTAACTATACTGGGTTTATTCTATCTTGAGCGGTCTCACTGATTGAAAGCTCCTCAAAAACTCAGTTAAGACTGGATGGATGTTTACTTTGGGCTGTGGAAAGGAGGCAATGAATTGGGCACACTACAAATATTTTGTTGCAATTTAGCACATACTTAAAATATTTCTTAAAATAACCAGTCGAAGTTTAACTTCTGAGTAATTTTTAATCAATTATCCTGATATAAAAGCACCAACCATGGTTTACTTCATTTTCTTCTTCATCCATTGGATTGACATGTGTTCTAGGCCAATATTCTAGCAGTGCCTGGAGTAAAAGTCCTCCTAAGTTCACTACAAAAAAAGTTATTAAAAAGGAATGGAAAATAGTTAGTAATTTTCACTTGAAAATAGAGGGAAAGAAAAATTAAAAGTTCCCACATATTCTGATGTTAAATTCTTAACCCAATACCAGTGATGCTTAAACTGTCAGATTTCGCCAAGTCTATTAAAACTTTATCTTGGAATGTTTAAAGCAGTGATAACATGGAGCAAATAGATATCCTATCTGGTTGTTTAGATGTAGCCATTCTTCAAAAATGGAGAAACACAAACAGGAGCTGCATTCTTGAAAGGGCCATTTTCACATAAAGTCATTAACACTGTATCTGTACATATCAGGTATTTCTACATGTTATATTCTTAGAACACTGACCAAAAATATCAACAAAATATAACAGACTCATAATAAAGATAAGCACATAGCAAAGAACAGCACAGACCCACCTTCTCTTTTGCAAGGAAGAAGAGAAGGAAGGACACAAACTCACGTTTTGGATCTGACCCATCAGGGCTGCTGAAACCAGCATCTTTTGCAGAAACCCAAGCAGCAAAACAGTCACTCTCATCCAAAGTGATAGTCAACATCTGTCAAAAAAAAAAAAAAGGGTAGTGGCATTCCATTTGAATATATTCTTCAGTTAAATCTAAACCTTTATTTATTTGTGCTATTTAACTAAAGTGCTAAGCCAAAGGTTCAGAATCAAAATGTATTTTGTGGGATTCAATGCAACTACAATTTAATTTACTGATACCAAAAGGCATTTAAACTGCATTTTACAAGTATTAATACGAAATTTTTTTTCCTTTCACACTTAAAAACATAGGACTCTAACTAGTAATACTTACTTTTGACCTATATTAGAAATTTTCAACTATCTCAAATGGCACAAATATCAATTGCTAACTTACCCCTGTTTTCAAGTCTACTGAGAACCAATTTGGCACATACACCATCTTAAATCTTTTTTTAATTTCATCTTCAAAATCCACTTTGCCAAGATCTTCAACTTTACATGCCTATACATCAAAAAGAAAGTATAATAATTATCAATATTAAGTAGCAAATTAATTTGATTTTGACTTAGCTATTCAAAATTTTACCCATTTTCACATTTGTCTAAATGAGTCTAAAATACATTTCAGAAAGAATGTGGTCAAATATTTTCATCTCAAAGCCTTTACATTTTAAGTAACTACTAAAAATTTTAATGAAAAAACCCACAAAATATTCTTTTTGGAAACTGTAATTTAATTTTTCTGATACTGATACACTATCCACTTACTTGGAAGCAATGTCAAATGAAGCAAAAAAAAAAAACACAAAAAACTTCAAGGAACAAGTAACAGTTGATAAGCACTTCAAGGACTGTGAAGTCACCTTCAGCTATGATACAGACAGCAATTCTAAGGTTTCTCTCTCTTGACCATTACAATCCTTCCTTATTCTCCCTCACTCCCTAAATGCGTTTTTCCCCAAAGCATGTCCTGAACTTGCTCGGGCGCCATGGAGCATTTCAATCCTGAACAGCTCATCACAACCCTAAAGCTCATCCCAGGATGCTCCTTCTACTTCCTCATCCTAACAGCGACCTGGCTCTTTCCTCAGGATCCCAATTCTTCAGTCGTCTCCCAAAGGGTGACTCTGCTGCTTCTCCTACATCCCACAGCTCCTTAATGGTGCAGTGAGACCACTATCCATCATTTCTATGTAAAAGTCCTTTTTCTTTGAGGCCCATGTCATTTAGCTGCAGTCAACTGTACCCCTTTTCCTCATTGCCATCTAGCAACCTCTGTGGTCACTCTTTCTCATTCACTAAAGACTTGAACTCTGGTTCAATGTCTTGCAGTCCATCTCGAGTTCTTGCTTTCATTCTGGACATCAAAATCTACATGGACAACATAAAAGACATGCTGGCCTCTCAAAAATTCCAACTATAAATATATGATCTCCAGCCTTAACTGAACCATTGCTACCTGGGATTTCTTCTGCTTCCAGAGTCCGTTTTCCACAACATGGTCTTTACTCTCTTATCTTTGACCTTGCTACTTCCTTCATTACCCTCGGCACATGACTCTGACCTTTATTCTTCAAAAAATATTTTTTTAAAAGCCTTGACAAAATCCCCTTAATTTTTCTTCCTGGTGCAGGGAAAAAGGATTCCCTTTTGCTGTGCTCTGAATCCTCTCACCTCTCTCTCCCTCCTTGGGGGCCTTGTCTCATCATCTACCCTCTTCCTGTCTCTATTGGCTTCTCCCCATGAGCAGCAAACCACGTTCAAATTTTTCCCATCTGAAATATACTTGAACACTGAAACAAAACCTTCCCTTGTCTATCTTATCCCTAAATCTTCTCCAGCTACTGCTTCTTCCTGTTTACCTCATCAAAGTCGAACTTTGTCGAAGACTGCCTCTACCCAAATTCTGTTTCTTCACCTCCCAATCACTACTCAATCACTCCATCTGGCTTTTGTCCTTAGGACTCCCTAGAGACTGCTCTCTCCAGACATGGCCCTCTTTATTGGTTAAATCCATGTGTGCATTACATTCCATATTTTACATGGCCTCTCAACAGGCCAATGCTGCTAACCATGAGCTCCTTTCTGAAATGCTTAATTAATTCTTGAGCTGCCATTTACTCTTAGTTTTCTTACCCCTTTTAATTATATACCTTTGTGGCTCTTTTTCTAATGATTCCAGAAAGGGTGATTTGTTTTTCTCTTTTCAGTATAGATGTATCCCTTGGAAACGCTGACATTTTCCATGACTTCAATTATAATCCATGAGCAGTGACTGCTGGCTCTTTCATCTGCACATTAGACTGCACAGCTGTCCACTCGGCAGACATTTCTACCCAGATGTCCCACATAAACTCAACTTCATGTCTTTCTCAGCATGTCTCTCTCCTCCAACAACTCATTTTTCCTCTTCTATTCCCTATATCATTTTTGCTCACCAAACTATCTAATCCAGAAACTAAGGATTCATCTTTGCTCCTTCCTTTCCTTCATATTCCTTCTGATTCAAGCATCATTCTTATCTATAGGCCTAAATATCTTTTTAATCATTCCATTCTTTTCTCATCCCCCTTGATTCCACTCTAGCTCAGATGAATATTTGTTGATGATATTTCACCTGTATTAATGCACAGCCTCCTGACTACTATGCGCCAGCTACTATGATAAATACTTCTTGAATATCCCCTTAGCATCACCAGGAAACAGGTATCGTCAACGTTTTAGAAATAAAGAAGGAGGCTTAGAGATCACTTGGCTAGTAGCTGGCAGAGCCAAGATTAGAATTCAGCTCTGTCCAACTTTGAGCCTATATTTCTAAATACTCTTGACTTCTCTTCTGTTTAATGTCATGTTCATTATGCCCAACTGCTCTTGAAACTTCAAGGTCTAGTATCTGGGCATAGAAAGCTGTTAGGGACACAAAAAATGCCAGCTGTAGTACATGCCAGCTCAGGGCCCCATCTAGTAAAACTACCTCTCATTCAGCCAGCAGGACCCTACCAAGGCTTCGGCTAATTAGACCCAGAGAGAACATCAGACCCATCAGCAGAAAGTCAGTCAGCCCTCAAAGAAGAGCTGGCCTGATCAGATCTCGTTAGATATTCTAGAGAGCACCGGGTGCTGGGCAGCGTGAGTTAAAGCCCAGCCCCGAGTGGAGCTGGGGCCACATCAGTGGTGGAGTACCCAAGTTTCTGCCGATGAGGTCCTCGGGGCTGCTCTGGATGTTCCCCATCCCCACTCTGAAATGAACAAGGTTTCTAGTTTCCTGCTAAGCATGTGTCTGTTGTAGAAAAAGACCAGTTGGACTTTTGGAGCCTGCTGCAGTTAAGCTTTCCACTCAGTGAAGGTTCCTGTTCTGAAGCCATTCTCACCCAGCAACCATTCTGTAATGCGACTTCCCACAGCTGCACCACAGGGAAGGAAAGTTTCAGTTAGGCCACAGTTCCTATTCAGACAGTCCCTTTTTCCCAGAAAGAAACTTGTTTATCTTACTCTGTTGCTCTGAAAGTCAACTTAAGTGAACCTTTGTTCCTTATAACCAAGAGCCTAACCAAACTCTCAGATCCTTTCCATTCTTCCTTTATAACATATCCAACACCTGTCTTTTCTTTTAGATATCCAAATTATGCTTTAGAAAACTGTCTTCCAGCTTCTTTCCCATGACACAGAGTACTACCACTTTGAACATGGGATTTTCCTGCTCTAAAATCATCTAAGATTAAGATTCTTTAGGGAATAACAAAGAAAGGCTAATTCTGAGGCCTGCAATTCAACACTCTGGGAAATAACTTGAATCTCATCTTTCGTGCTTATACCCTTATTACTCCCTTATACTCATCTAGTATCCAATCGACAACACAAAACTGCTCATCTTGCCCTAAATAAGCATGTACCTTCCCTCTTTTGTGCCTTGTCATTCACTCCCTCTTTCTGAAATGCCCTCGCATTATTCATCTGATGAAATCCTTTAAGCCCCTGTTCAAATGATTTCTATACCATGAAGCTCTCCTGATTTCTCCAGTCGCAAGTGATTGCCCTTGTCCATAAGCTATCCTGTGATCTGTTTATTCCTTAGGCTTTCACATTTCGCCACTCTGCCCCCCTCCTGCCGGAAGGGATGAACTTTTCTGTCATCTATAACCCTCAATACAGTTCAGTTCCCTGCACACAATACTCATTCAATCCAGGAAATATCTGTTAAACAAATATATCAACAACAAACACTAAGAAGGAATATTTATCAGAACTCTAAAAGCAAACTTTTCAAACTGCCTATAAATTCTTCAGTGCTATTTAGAATGTGGTTGAACAGTTTAATACACCTCAGCTATCTCAGAGGAAGTCATTGTAAGATGATCCAGAGATGTAACTGATGCTCACAGTAAAAGCTGGAAATTCTAAGAAACGGCCAAACTTATTTCATGTACTCCAGTGGTTTCAACCTAGGTTGATTTTGTATCCTTCTTTCTCCTTCTGCCCCTTAAACATCTGGCAATGTCTGAAGACATTCTGGGTTGTCACAACTGAAGTGGGAGGGGTGGTTACTGGCATCTAGTGGGTAGAGGCAAGGGATGCTGCTTAACATTTTACAACACACAGGCCAGATTCCACTCCTCCTTGCCCCCGGCAAAGACTTATTCAGCCCTAAATATCAATAGTATCAAGAATATGGAATTCTTATGTATTAATTTTAAGGTAAGGCAGCATATAACAGAGTTTGTAATATATTAAACAAAGAAATGGTTCTATTCGAATTTTAGGTGCTTAAAAAAATAAACTATGGCCTTATCTAATATTCACATAAGAAAGTACACCCCCCGTAAGGTATTATTGCAATTAAATCTTAATTTATATTTTTTCAAAAAAAAAAAAAAAAAAAAAAAGGATACATGATCCAATAACCTCTATTTAATACAAAAAAATACTCACCTTCAATACATCCCAATATGCCACATTATTATTGGTATCTTTGGTTAATATATGTCTCTTATCATTAAGAATGTGGCACTGAATAATACTAGCACCTCCTAAAGGAAAAAAACCCATACAATTAGCAAAACAATCCTTCTACTATATTTAAATTCACAGTAAGGCAACAATTGTTAACTGGTGGTATACAACAGAACGTAAATCACACTCGCCATCAGAAAGAAGGCAAATCAATAGACTATATAATTATATCTACGGAAATTGAAGGCCAAACAAAAACTGTCTGATTTTAATAACATAGATTAAAAGACTCTTCACTTCAAGGGTCTACTAGCGGACAACTGTGAAGGGCAAAGTTTTATCCACTGGAAAAAGTGCAAATGACAGGAAACCTCTGAATTGGCCCCATCTCTCATTAACTTTCACATCCTGTCTTCTTTGTCTTTTATGCCTCTTGAAAGGACAGTCTATTCTAAAGGTAACAACTAACTGTAGATGAATGGGTCATTCAATATTCTAATCCCAAACTCTGACATTAAAGCTAGAGGTGCCATTTGCAGTTGCGGCATGCAGAATTCAAGGACCAGATCTGACTTTTTCTGGCTTGTGCCAAGATAATATTAAATTCTATATATTTTTCAAAATGGCTATTGGTTTTACCAAGACCCTGGCTATTCTGATTTGGGATAAAAAGATTAACTCAAGAAAGCCTACTTTTTGTCTACAGCCATGCCACCCTGAACGTGTCCGATATTGTCTGATCTCAGAAGCTAAGCAGGGTGGGACCTGGTTAGTACTTGAATGGGAGACTACCTAGGAATACCAAATACTGTAGACACACACACACACACACACACACACACACACACACACACACACACACACACACAAAGGCCTACTTTTTAAAGTCACTAAATAGCAGTTTCTAAATGTTTTTCTTCTATTAAAAATGAACCAATATGCTACTATGAGTCTTTTGCTGATATCAGAATTACATATAAATAAAGATTATCTCCTTTATTTTTGTCAATCTCTTAGTAACTATATTAACTTCAATAAAAGGTATAAAATCTTCCAATTTTCTTACCTTTGATCACCTGGTCAGGTTGTGTACAAAGGGGTGTTATAGGATTTGTACAGTCATTGTCATAATCTCCAGAGGCTCTAAAGTTATGAATTCCCTTCAATGTCTGAAGAAACAAAATTCATTATTTAATCATTTTATGCTTTATAAGCTTTTCCAATCTGTTTAAAGTGGCAAGAAAAACAAAGAACAAATGAGAAAAACCCACCAATAACACCAATCAAAAAATACTTAGTCGCAAAGTATAATTGCCTACCATGATTAAAAAGACTAAAATAAATATTAAGAATGGGATGTTGTCTTTTTGGAGAGAACACCAGGCAATCTTCCAGGTAAACTATATTGATGTTAACTGGCCCAACGAAATTTAGATAAGATTTATAACATTTTTTACAAGTTCAGAGAAAGACCATTTGCCCTGCATATAAAAAGGAACAATTGCAAACACTTTCTCTTCTGTTATCCACAAACCGGTAAGCAAAAAACTAAAATCTTCTTTATTTAAGATTTAAGAATACCACTTTTGATAACTTCTCTCTGCTCATCCTCTATTTCTACCCATTCTTCATGCTAAAAAGAAAAGGAAATGAATTTAAAAGCACAATTTTCTGATTCTCTGTTCAGAAAAAGAGAATCCCAGTGAGTTTCCCTGCTATGCTGGCATCTGAGTTGTCTATTTTCAAATGAAGCTTCATGAGGTCAGAAGCTATACTAATATTTATTGGTTTTATCAGGTTATAGTGCCTATTCTAAGAATTACCATATGTATTTCTTGGCTCCCGGCAAAGAAGTAAGAAGCTTTGAGTGTTATCTTAATTTTAGTTCAACCCTTAGGATCACACCTATACTCACAGAGGCTTTCAGATTTTTGCCACTGTCCAAAAGCATGCTGAGAGTCAGGTTCATACTGAGCATTTGCTAATGGTGTCTGGCAGGTCTGTGATAACTAACTACATGTTTATAATCCTTTGCCAGCTGTACAGTGGCTCACTTACCCATTTATTTACTGTAGATTTAGTTGTTGCAACCCAAATCGCAGGAGGGGGATCAGCTGATCTATCAAGCTCCATCTAAAAATAAAGCACAAAAATATTGCTTTGTGAAATGTTGACTCATCTGAATTGCCAGGAAGAGTTACACATTATTAAATATCAATTCTGTCTACGGCCATGCTACCCTGAACACACCCAATCCTGTCTGATCTCAGAAACTAAGCAGGGCCAGGCCTGGTTAGTACTTGGATGGGAAGACCAGGTGCTGTAGGCGCAAAATATAAATAGTCAGATAAATAAATAAATTCCTTCATTCAACATCTGTGTTGACTTTACCATGGCATGTGTTAAAAGCAAGGAATGTACTACAGATGATTGAGGGAGTCTATGCTAAAGAAATTCACGACCCTATAAAAGTTTTGGCGACTTCTTATCAAAACCGTGCTTTAAAGTTTTAAGTGTGATTAATTTAATTTAAGGGATTTAAGTGGATAGTCCAAAGGATGACTCATAATATTTTGTTTTTGTGTTCTTTCTTAATAAGAAACGTTTCTTCTTTGAAAATGTTTGTAGTAAAAAAACATTCTAACAACACAGACAAAGGGAAAAGTGTCCATGTAATTCACTCCCTTGCCTAAGGACAGTGCACTGGGCAACAGTTTACCGTGTGCCCTTCTGTATTTTTAAAATACTATATGTATAAAAATTCTAATACATACATAAATGTAATGCAAATAAAATCAATCTATATTTGTTCACTATTCCTCCTGTACCAGAAAACTGTAGGTTTGAAGTTGTGGGGACATGGATTAGCTCCTAGCAAGCAGGAGTCCTCTTTGGTTCAAAGTGATGTTCCTCATAACACGGTTGTCTGCGCCAAGTGCTTTTTCTACACAGCCAAGAGATCCTGGCAGCTGCAAGGCTCACAGTGCGGTGTTTCTCCTCCACAGCTGTCTCCCCCCTCAGCCTGCTTCCTGCAAGCATGCTGTGCCTGCATTTCAGCTCCAACTCTCTTGCTTCCCTGAAGGATTACTGGTTTTGCCCTTTAGGGTGTGCCACTATTTTAAAGAACTGTACTTGGCCAGTTTTGTGTAAGCTCCTAGACCACAGGCATCCTCTCAACTGTCTCGTTTCACCTCTATTCCTTTTTTAGCCCTTCTTCCTACACTGTGGTCTGGGTTTCAGATGTCACTTAGTTTCGTAGATGATGGGTATTTGCAGTTATTTCTTGCTCCTTGTTGTTGTCAGATGATTTCTGAGAAATGGGGGTAGTGCTGTCTTCATGCCTCCATTTTAAATCTGGAAATTTCCTCACTGTCATTTTGATGTGTAATTCTGTGATTATCAGTGAGGCTGGACTTGTCATATGATGACTGGCCATTTTTCAGTCTAGGCTTCACTGCTGGTAGGCTTAAGTATGGATGGCTTCCCAAGTACCCTTTTACTACATCCCAGAACCACTTTGAGGCAGCAATATTGTGGAGTACGAGCCACCTCATTCCCTCGTCTTCAGGAGCCTCTTTCACACCCTCCCTCTTGAGGCAATGGACACATTTCTGCTTTGTTGTCTGCTCACAGATACCTGAACTATTCCAATTCATCCTCTAAGGACAGGTTAGGAAAGACAGGTGATGTCAGGAGCAACGTGGGGCAATCCCACTAAGACTTCTCTGCGGGAGAGCCAGCCTTCCTTATGTACCCCAAAAGTCACCATTCTTCTACAGGTAACTAACAAAAATGTTAAAATATCTTTTTTACAGCCCCACAGTTGATTCATGTTTTAGTACAGATTTTGCCATATTTGGCTGGCATATGGAACAATCTTAATTATAAAACTAACATATATGACATACCTTGAGAACTGGCGCTTTTTCTTCACAAATTAGCACTCGAATGTCAGGGTTTCTTAGATCCGTACAATAAATCTTCCGGTCCCTCCCTCCAGAATACACGTGTGTGAAGGCGTCATTGACTTGCAGAGCCCAAACGCCTTCATCATGGACTCGGTACGTTGCTATACATCTCTGCTGACCAAGGGACCATAGGCGAATCGTCCCATCAGAACTGCCGGAAAGGCACTGGGAACGAAGAATGTTAAGGTTAGAAACCTGTCCCAAAGTTTCTCCTTTCCTGTGCTTTGCACTTGGCTTCTCTCCTGACTCCCCACTGTCTAATGCACACATTTAAAACCTGTATTTCTGCCACTGGAAGGACTTCTGACAAGCTTGCACCACAGGCTGAAATGACCAAAGGGAACAGTACACACTGAAGCAGGGGAAACCTCTGAGCAAAGCTGCCTTTGTCCTCTCTACCTGGCCACCGGCAGCATCAGCGGCCCCTGGGAACTAGTTAAGAATATAAATTCCCAGGTCCCATTCATGACCTCGTGAAGCAGGAACTCTGGTGGGGTCCAATCACCAGATGACAGGCTCTCCAGGTCATCTGGTACGCTGTTTGACGAGCATTGCACTAGGCCAGCAAGCCTTTTGGTGCCCTGGGTTACACCTCTGCCTCATCCCCTCCCTCATGGCTCTGGATTTCTGATGGCCTGCCAGGTCCTTTGGATTCTACTGACAGAAGTCAGAAGCAAAATCTAGTCCTAGGCTAGAGCCACTCACTGTCTGGGGCCTTGGATACTTCCCATACAAGCCTCAAGTTCAACATCTATTAATATAAAATGTGGACCTTCAGCATTCAGTTAACATTAGCAATTCCGATCATTTCTAAAGGCTCAGGAGCATCAACTACATAGAAGTTGCTGGCACACAAAGCAGGGCTGAGCACACTGTGAGTCTGAGAGAAACAGGCTGAAACGGCCACCGCGCATTCGCATTCAGCATGCCTGGCGTCTCTAGCAGTTACCGTGGTGACTTGCAGAAAAGGATAAAAACTTACTCTCTGGAAGAAAAAGTGGCCCCGAAGAGAAAGCAACTGTTGGTGCTGGTGTATGAAATTAAGTAGGCAAAGAGCTTCAAAGAAGAGAAGATAGTTGTGGGCTTGGAGACTGGGAAAGCGTCTGATTAGATGAGACCTTGAGGGATATTAAGGATTTGCTGGCATGCCCTGTGACTTAAAGGGGCCTTTAGAACTCTGGATATGTTTGTTTAAATGAACACCTACTAGGAGGCTCCCCTATAAGCTGCCATTCCAACCAGTTCACAAGGGCACTAACCAGTAAAGAAACTGGCAGGATTACGGTTACAAGCACACCTTCGACACGTGTGTGGGAGAGTGTGGCAGTCTCACAGGGAGGAGGCAAGGAGGGCCTCCCCATTTCAGGAAGAGATGCTACCCCGAGGTGGCAAAGCTTTGACTACTCAGATCCTAGACTGTGTACCTCGAGAGAATAAGGTCTGACAACTTTAGATGATAGGCTGCAAGTCCTCACAGCCTAGGCAACTTGCAACAGGGAAGAGATAAGTCCCAAATCCAGAGTGCACAGCTGAAAGCAGATGAGGAAACAGTTGTATCAGCCCTGATGATAATCTTGATGGCAGCCAGTATTCTAAGATTGCTAAACTCAGGCCTCCAAATAGACAGCGATCACTTTTAAAGTACAATGCTGTCAAACTCTTTATAGTGTTTGGTAATGTGGTTGAAGGATGTGCCTATTTTACAGGAATTCTGCTGCCTGATATCTTGTACAAGTTACAGGAGTCATCAAAACATTTCCCACTGCCTCTGCCCTTCCACTGGATACACATGAAGACCTCCTCATTATGAGGTGACTCCTGGGACTAGGAGAATGCCCCAAGTGGTTCTGTTAAATCAGACTTAGGGGTGCTCTGTGTATTTGTCAGTGGAGATGAGAGGTTTCAGTGTACTGGGGCCAGGCTACTGTTAACCAAAACAAGTGTTTCTGGGACAGCCATTCACACACAATTGCAACTCACAATAGAGAGCAGCCAAGTGGGCAAGGAGTGGCCTAACGCTCAGAGACCCCTAGACCCATGAGCTAGGTTCTGCAGGACCTGTATTACCAGGAAAACCCTATGTAACAGGTTGTTCCAGCTCCTCAAACAACTGCCTGAGCAAGCACAAGGAATGAAAAGTGGCTCAGCTCAGTAATGTTGGCATCAATCAAAACAAATGCAATGGTGACAGACATCAAATCATAAGGTTTGCTAAATAAGAAACTTACTTTCACAACAAAGGAAGTGAGGAAACAGGTCGAGGTCCATCAGATTCAATGACCTATTACACATATCTTGTCACAAGTCCCTGAATTACAATGTCATGAGAGACCCTGCATTAGAAGCTGCAGGGTAACTCTGCAGGATGCAATATATACAAAGCTCCAGTAACTGATAACTATCTCTTCTATATGACAAGAATGGAGAATTAGTAAGTAAAGGTTTCTTCTCCCCACCCCCACTGCCCTTTTACCCAAAAGTGTATTATTATAGTTGCTCAATTCTCTAATGTAAATATGCTTTGTTGCTGACGGTTAAATTTACATTTAGTCTATGGGGCCAATAAGGAAAAAGGGTAGCAGAAGCACCTGAGAAGGAATGATACCTGCTTAATTACACACTCTCGGGCCGACAGGCAGCTCTTAAAGTAGTACCACAGCATTGTCTCTGCTTACAGAAAATTTCCTGATTTCAGGTGAAGTGCATATGAACTATACTTGCTATTTAAATCATCCTGGGCAAAAGCATGTTCATAATATATACATAGGAAATAAGGCATGGAGTGTAGTAGACAGGCAGAACTTTAGAAAGTCTGCCAGGCCCAAAGCCCCTCTTCTAGAAACTATCTTGTCTACAGCCCCTACTTAAGGGCAGTCCCATGGAGACTATATGACCCAGTCCAATCCTGGGCAAAGTTAAGAGAACAAGGCAGGGGCACCATCTCGAGTGCAGCCTAGCGGCTACATTGCAAAACACGTAAGGCGCTGACTGCACGGGGTTTCTCAGACTTGCATGAAAATGGGGCTGCAAAGGATCTCAAAGGCTCTGGAAAATGCATGGCTTACAGTGATTACTTCTAATCTTTTCACTAACTATACGAACTAAATGTTATGATTCCCACTTTGCAGGTGAGCAAACTAAGTACTGGTAAAGTCAAGTCCTCCCCTGAAGGCCACACAGCACATTAATGCTGAGAGCTTCCATGTCCCAAAGACCTTCCTGGGCAGTTCTGCCTGGTTCAGAAAAAGTTATTTCCTTCTTCTGGCTAGTTTTTTACCTTTCACCTCTGGAGTCAGAAGTTTCTCCAATTTATGTGAGAGGCAATTTCCATGATGTGACTCCTACAAGAGTAACAAGTCTGTTACTCCATGACGTAACTTCTACAGGAGTAACAAGTCTATTACTCAATGGTGTTTCGCATCTCAACATTTTCCTACTCTAACTCCAGCAAAATCAGTTCCAATTAGCTGCGAACTTATCCCTGCCCTACAGGAAAAAATGGTCGGGGGAGGCAGAGGTACATAGTAGAGATGTGTCATTACATAAAATGGTATTCAGTCTTTGTTTTTTATTACCTACATTGATGAAAGATCATTTCCCCACTGCTACAGAACAAGTAGAAGTGTGATTTATAATTCAGAAGTTATGTAGCCAACAGAATACTAGCACATGTTCAAACATACCAAAATATTTTTCTTGGAAATACTGCCTCTAAGTACTGTGTTAGATGACTGAACTTATAGACTATATCTATACGGTCAACTGACAAGATCCGCCCTGAAGTCAGACCCACTGTGAGGAAATTTTCCACTTAATACATCGGCAGAAAGCACTGACTATCACAGTTCCTTTCTGTGTTAGCCAAGGTAACATTTTAAATTATTTTAGCCTATATTATGATAACTGCTTTTACCGATCTGCATCAGAATTATTCTGAGGAAATTCCTTGTCTGGCCTTTGTTTATAAGTGGATTATTATATATGTGACTGAGTATTTTAAGGATTTAAAATTAAACCACAGTTTATAATATCTGTAGCTTTTGGTTCAAATCAACCTACCCAATCGTATACAAAGTGGGGGAATTTCTGCTGTATGAAATTTTGTGAAAGTTATTAGGTAAAAAATGTCCACATGAAACTACATACCTGTGTGCCATCTCTATTCAATAGCAATGCTTTTACATTATCCGTGTGACCTTTAAGCTTCATTAGTTTTGCACATGTTCTTGGATCCCATACCCTTAAAACCTGTGAATTTCAACAATATTAAACAAACTGAGTATATACATGAGTGAATTTAAATAATAGATGTATAAGTCAAATGACAACCATTCAATTCTGAGAAACACTGCTTCTGCCAATGGACACTTGTCTAAGGCTCTCAACCTTTTTAAGAGGAAGACTTTTTAATGTCAAGAAATGCACAGGCCTCCCTAACCCCATCCACCCACCCCATCACCACACATGACAGTAATTATATAGTTATACTCTTATTTAAATAAAAGCTTTCTTTTAGCATCTGCCAGGCAAAAACACTCTCTACATATTTAGTAATTACACAGATCAAATTATTTTGGTTTCTTTGTTTTCTAGTGTTAAAATACACCCTTTTAAGCTCCCCCTTACCTTCTCAGTGGACCCGGATACAATGATTGTTCCCAGTTGATTCATTGCCAGGCTATAAATGGAATCTTTGTTTCCACTTAAAGAAGAAGCTATTAAGGATAAATGGAGCTAAATGTTAACAAAATTATCAGCTTTTTAGTAGCTAGTCAGCAAAAACTGCAAGTTTAATTATAAATTTAGAAAAATCTTATGTTGATGAGTGCTAGAAAATGAATCTACCTGGAATGGAGAATGTGCTAAACAATAATATTGTTATCAGCTTTTCCATGTTTTCTGGATTTGAGTATACACAAGTACTCAATAAACATATGCTAAACTGAATTGCACCATCATTTAAAAACTATCCACCTATGTATTTTCAAAGATATACATGTGCCAATATATATGAAAAATATGTGCAAACTCCCTATTTTCAAGGATATACAAATCAAAACTAAAATATTATTTTCACCTACAAATCCAATAAAAAAATAAAGTAATGCTTTATTCTCAGAAAACACGGCAAAATGGCACTGTCATACATTACTTGTTAAGGTGATAATTTGGTACAACTCCTGGAAGGAAATCAGGCAATGTGTAGCAAGAATCATGTCCATTCCCTTTGAGTCAGAACAAAATATTAATGAAGTGAAAAAGTTGCATATAAAACTATCTGTATAGTATGATCCTAATTTTACAATAAATATCAACAACATACTGAGAAGTGACAAGTAAAAGAGTTAATACATGTAAAGTATTTAGAAAAGTGCTGCTTGCAGGAAGTGCTCAATAAATGTTAGCTATTAGTATTAGTTCTACAATCATTAAAAAACTTATGTGAGATCCACTCTAAAAAATTCTAAGGAAAATGGATTTGTTGCAGAGACTAAGCCTGGTCTCTGACTTTGGGACAGTACTGTTTATTTGCTTTGTTCCCTATTGTTAGCATCTCTTTGAGGAGTGTCTTACATATAGAGAGAGCTAAGTGCTATATTGTGACAGCCCCCAGCAGGGACCAGCTGCTGAATCACTCAGACAGTGTGCAGGTAAAAAATCAAGGAGAGTAAGGGGAGAATAGTATTTAGATTGATTTGATTGATTTGATTTCCCGAGAAAAAAGGCAAAACAATATTCAAGAAATTTCATTTACCCACCTCCCAACCCGCCCTCTCGGCTCACACTGGTTAGACTAGAACTACCTAAGCTAAGTCAATGTGAGTATTCCGCAATTGTGACAAACTGAATTTATAATCATATAGAGATCTAGATAGCTCAGGCCCATGTCCTGAACAGAGCTTCCAGGCCAGGCTTAGCTAAAAATGTGCTCCTAAGGGTTCCGACACCTTGCGAAGAGGACTACAGTAGGCTGGGCCAAGCGTGAAGCTGAGTTTCAAGTCTAGACTTGTACGGGTCTGACCTAGTAATCTAAGATCTGCTAGCTGATGAGGCACCTATGCTATTAACCTGCTGTGAATGCCTCTGAATTGCCTTTCAAAACACCCTAGTCTCCCTGAACTCTTGTGGAATTGGCTGGATTCTTCAGTGCTGCTCTGAAAGGTCCTGCGAAATCAGCACTGAAAACCTTTTCTTTTTTTGCTTTGGAATATTCCATCTTGGCCATTAACTCAAAGGCTCTTTATAGTAATACCTAAAGATCAGAAACTGCCTACTTTGTCAGGTAATCACCACCTCTATCAATAATATCTGCTGGGTGTGTGGCCAGGCAATGCTGTGGAAGATACAAAGTAGTGAGATGAACTCTTCTACCCTGCAGGAACTTACACTTTAGCTAGGGAGCTAAGACATGCACATGTACGAAAACAACCAGGTTACCCCTGGAGAAGTTACCATTTTAAGACTGCAGTGAGGAATTAGCTCCTTGTTGTTCAATCATACTCTTGGGGGCTAGAATACAGTAGGTAGAAGCACTCTCAAAATATGAACCACTGTCTCGATGCAAATTGATCAAAGATGTTTTATAAACCGTTCTTTATGTCAACTTGGAGCACTTTCAAAGAAATTTTCTTCAAACACCTTACTTGTGACAGTGTTATTTGAGGCAGTCAATGCTGTTAGAGTATTCACATCCCAAAGGAATATTTGTCTGTCCAACCCAGCCGACGCTACCAGTTCTTTATCCTTGGCATACGCTAAGGCTTTTACATAATCCTGTAACAGAACACACGTATCATGACCTACTCTGTAGCCACATAAAGTACTGAGATCCCGACATCACACTAAAGACACTGAAAATTATGCTGTTTTACCTTATGTGTCCTTAACGTTGACATGCAAAATCCCTTATGTGCATTCCATACTTTTACCGTTGTGTCAGAAGAAGCAGATATTACTAAAAGAGGCAAAGAATTAACAAGCCACTTAGTAGTGGAACTTACCACCATTTTAAAGACTTACTGTAAAATAATGTAACACCATTTCAAACTAATGTTCATACACACACACTTGATCTGTTAATGTTCATACACATACACACCCATATAACACTATATTATATATTTAAAAGCTCTTTCTAGAACCTATTATATTTTGTCTCAAATATTTTTTGTTAAATAGGCAGGGAAAACTTTTTAATGTTCCTGCTGAATAATTGAGAAAATATTCTCTACAACAGACTGAAAAACGAAGAAATAGGTCTTAGCATAATAAGAAAAAGATATTAATAAGTTTAAAAGAAGAATGCATATTATGAGTCTATTTACATATAGTTCAAATGCAGGCAAAACTAATCAATAGTGTTTAGAAGACAGAAGAACAGTCACCGGGGCAAGGGGCAGTGACTGATAGAGTGGCATACGGGGCTTCTGGTAATGTTTCCTGATATGGGTGTTGTCTCAAGGTGTGTATGCTTTTTGTATGTATGCATATTATACTTCAGTAAAAAAGTTTACATAAAAAATGAAATTGTATCATACTGAATTGAAAGCTTCCTGAAACCCAATAATCCAAAGGAATACTTACATGTTTTCCCATTACAACAGAGTACAATATCATTTACCCAATCGGTATGGTGTTCCATAGATGCTATATATGGATCTTGCTGAAATTAAAGGAAAAATCATAAGGATGTCATTAGTTTATATCAGAGGATGAAATGCATTACAAATTATAGATATGTTTAGAGTTTTCAATTAGTGTGACACACTGTTCTAAGGCTTTACAATTGACAACTGAATTCAGAGTAGAATTTCATCAAACAGCTGATGCTTCCAGAAAACAGTTATAAATAGAAGTTGTGTTTTAGCACAGTTTTATTATTGATGAAAGCCTAGGTTTCCAGGACAAATGCTTAATTTTTATGTCTTGAGTTAGCGAAGGCAACAAGATCTGGGCTAGGCACTGAGTGTGACACAAAGAGCTCCAGGAAGGGTTTACTAGAAAGGACAGGACGTGAGCAAATCAGCGGGCCAGGGGGGAATTGGAATCAGTTGTGGTGAAGGCTCACAGCGGACAGCAGGGGCAGAATCGAGGCTGAGCGGAGTGGTAAGGAGCCTGACTGCAGGGTGAGATGAACACTCGCTTTTAGCTTCCTACTGCAGTTTTCACCTTCTGAATTAAATGTTTTCCTCATGATATCTACAGTCCCTCAGAGAAGAAATGAAAGCCAAGGGCTAACGGAATAGTACTTGAGTCACCATTTCAATTAGATAATTTGAGATTCTATTCTTCTTACTTGGCTTAATTACCAGGAGAAGTCTTTTAAAAATCAGTATTTAGTTACATCCCACACCCAAGACAGACCTTTTCAAGACACTTCATGGGCAAAGATAACAGCTCTTTACAAGTCATTTGAGAAATGCTATTCCATCCTGTCATAAAATGAAGACCCAAAAAGATGTTTGAGGGCAAACAGGCCCCTTTCTAGATTCTTCCAGGTTAGCTCTTATGAGTGTTTTCCTTAATTTGTTTGATATATTGTTAATTGCCAGGAAAGTGACATTCCAATTCAAATACGATTCCAAAAAGCACTTAAAAACCATGGTTTTCTTGCTATCCATGTTTGACAGTGGGCCACCAGTTTCCATGGTTAAGGAATCCAAAGCCCACTAGACCCAAGTCCATTTAAAGAAATAGTATAGTATCCAGCAACTGTGAAAAACAGTGTTTCTTTTTTGGACTGAATATTAGACTTGCAGAGCTTGTTAAAAAGACAGAGATTTTTAAAACTACAAGGTTTAGCATCAGGGTTCTGAAGTTAGAGGGGCTCTAATTCTCTGTCACTGACTAGCTATTTCAGTGTGGATTTCTCTGAGCCTATTTCCCCTTCTATGAAAATGAATCATAACTGCTGTCTTGAAGGATTACAATGAGTGTTAAGACTATATTGGATATGGAAATGCTAAGAGTGTCTGGTACATAGCGAGGAGCTCAATAAATGGCCCCTTTCCTTCCCTGAATCTTCCTTTCTATGTCATTCACAATATAGGCATTCAAACAAAATACAAGAGTTCCTTGCCATTTGACTGGGGATTTGTCTGTACAAATATTTAAATCCTGGTTTCTATTTAAGAAAACAGCCTTTAAGTCACATGAAGAGGAGGGGCATTGTCATCTTCATATTTTGACACAACTTATATTGTCAACTAAGGCTCTATGGATTCTGTGGGCACCCTAATCATTTTTAAATGAAGAAATCAAATATCTGTTTAAGATGACTGCAAAGACTGCCAAGGAGCTTTTGGGAAACATACTTAAAGCAGAAAAATAAATTATTGCAAGCAATTCCCCTACCAGACAAACCTTTTGTTTCTTTGTAGCAAAGTGCTCTTATTGCAGACCCAGTTTATGGAGTCCCTGCCTTAGCTAAAATACTTCTAAAACTCCCCTAGGGCGGTTTTTCTCAAAGGCTCACAGAATTTTGGTTGTAATGTGTTTATATAGTGTACCAAGTAACTCAGTGCTCAAAGAGACTATATCTGAAACTGTGAAAGGCGCCACACTAGACAGACCAAAATTTACAGAGCACAGATTTCAAATGTAAACCCGATCCCTGCCTTACCTTGTGCTGGTTGACACTCCATATCCTTATGATGGAGTCGCGACCTGCCGTGAAAAGTCTATTGAGTGCTGGGTCCAGCTGCAGGGCATTGACTCCATTTCGATTGTACTTCTCCACTTCATCTCGAATAACGTATGAAACCTGACAAATACGTCAACATTTGCTTTTTATGAAGTTACAAAACATACAATAAAACGTAGCCTACTAGTGGCCAATCTGAAATTAAAAATCCCATGTTTTCCAATACAGAATTTATTTTTCAACCCAACAAAATCTGTATTTTACTCTATAGAGACTGAAGGGCTGAGGAAAGAATGACATTAATAAAATTCTAGTCCGAGATAAGCAAGTCTGATGCTGAACTATTCTAACTGCCTCCTAACCGGCCTCCTCTATTGCTCAGGTTTGTCTTAAATTCACTGCCCACAAAGCAGCCGGAATAATTTTTTAAAAATGTAAACTGGAAAAGTGTCTCACCTCTGCTCAAAAACCTCTCCAGCTGCTTACGCCACTAGACTCACAATTTGATCTGCGCTCCTTAACAGAGCCTCAAGTGCCTTGTTGACCTTTGCGGCCACTCACCTTTGCTCACTCTGCCCCCATTCCTTGCACACCCTGTGCCTCCAGACAGTCACACGTGCTGCTCCCCTCTGTTTGGAAGCTCTTCATCCCCCTCTCTCTGGCCGGTCCTACTGCAGTCTTCAGATTTTTTTAAATGATGCTTCCTTAAAAAGGCCTTCTCTGATGTGGCAAGCAAAATGAGGTTTTGTGTTCCACTAACACACTAGATTTTTCCTTCAGAGCACTTCCCCATACTATGTTACTGTAGGTAAGTTCTGTCTGCTTCATGTGAAACCCAAGAGAATCAACCAAAAGCATTTATAATTTTTAAAAAGTCAACAAGCTGGCTGGCAGCCAAAAGAAAAATTTTTCTAATTTAATGAAATAACCAGTTAAGAATATTAACAGGGGTGGGGGTTCGGGGGCGGGGGGGGGGGAGATCCATTTACAACAGCAATAAGAATAAAAACCCAGATATAACTGACAGGATAAGGTACATAAAAGAAAACTTGTATAAAGGAGACATGCCATATTGTAGCACAGGAGGATTCAAAATTAACAATTCTTTCCTAAATTTGTGATTTTAGCCTTTGTTTAGAATCCCATCAGATTTCTTTATAGAGGTTGACAAAATATATCTTAAAATGTATTATGAAGCTAAAGCGATCAGAATTACTAAAGGCTGAAACTGAATAATTTACTCCTAAAATTACTTTAAAAAAGGCACATGAATATTTACATAGGGTCTACATGGAGAAGGTTCTGCTAACATGACAAGAAAGATGGCAATCTTTACAAAGGAAAGGAGCAACACTGATCTGACCAAGTACAAGTCAAAACCTTTTGTGATACAAATGTTCATAGCAGCATTACTCACAACAGCCAAAAAGTGGAAACAACTCAAATGTTCAATAACTGACAAAAGATAAATAAAATGTGGTATATGTATGCAGTGGAATATTATTCAGCCATAAAAGGACTGAAGTACTAACACATGCTACAACATGGATGAATCTTAAAAACATTATGCTAAGTATAAAAGGCCATATATTTTATGGCTCTATTATATGAAATGTCCACAAATGGAAATCCACAGACAAAGAAAGCAGATTAGTGGTTGCCAGGGGCTTGGACTAGAGGAGAATGGGGAGTGACTACTAATGGGCATGGGGTTTCTTTTCGGGGTGATGAAATGTTCTGGAATTGAGTGATCAATACAAAACTTTGTGAATATATAAAAAAAATCACTGAATTGTCTGCTTTAACAAGGTGATTTTATTTTATGTGAATTTTACTTAATACAGCTATTAAGTTTTTAAAAAAAGTTCTGAATGTCAAAAAATATGAGCAAGGTTAAAAGACAAACATCTAACTGGGAAAATAATGAAAATAAATACAAAAGACAAAAGTTTACTCTTGACAGCATACAATGATTCCTTACAAAATGATAAGAAAAAGTCCAATTATCTAACAGAAAGAACAAAGACCATGAAGAGAAATTAAAAACAAAAAAAAAGAAAATGGCCAATAAACTAATCAAAGAAATGAAAAGGGCCAGGGTTGTAAACACAAAGACAACAAGGATGTTACCTTAACCCAGCCTTCTGAGTGTAAGTAACTTAACTGAAATTTACTCACATCAACTTAAATTAAAAAAAAAAAAAAAAATTTAGCATAAGGAAAGAAGGATGTCTAGCAGAGCTCAAGGGCTGGTAATACAGTCGTGACTCATAAAAGACATTTTGAAAATAAAATCATAACACTTCTCTGCTGAAGCCTTCCAAAGGCCTTTCATTGCATTTAAAGTTCAAATTACTCACATGCTTTTTCTACCCTGCATCCACACACTCATCTCAAACTAACTTCCCCCAGCTTCTTTCATGACAAACTCCTTTCTGTTCCTCAAATACACGAAGCTCTTCTTTCCATCCAATCGCACTGACTGTTCCCTGTGCCAAGAAGATTCCTCACCTCTCCAGTCCCCACAGGAACTGTTCCCCCAGCTTTTATCTTGTCTGGCTCACTCCACCCTTTCGTCTTAGCAGGAAGTTCACTTCCTCTGAAAGGCCTTCCCTGATCTCCTTTCCCCATCCCTCACCCTACCTATTTCTTTCACAGTTCTTACCACATTCCATGTTTATCTTTTTTGTTACACCTGCTACAGTAGAATAAAAGTTGCAAGATAGCAAGGAACTTGTCTGCCTTGTTCCTCCCACCAATGTATTCTCTTTATAGTGTCTGGCATAAAAGACATTTAGTAAATATGTTATGCAAATCAGACATTAGGAACCAAGTTGGCTTCAATGTCAATTTTAGTCTGTCTTTTTCTCTCGGGCTTCTAGGCCCCCTACCTGCTCCTCTTATAGCACATTTCCTTTAACAGAGACTGTGTAGCATTTATGAGTCTTAATTTTCAAATTTCTGGGAGATTATCTGATTGGTACAGTGGGAAAGAGCCAGAGAATAACATGATTATCAGGCCCTCATTTCAGGTGAAAAGTAATTTTTAGCAAAACAAGCCTGGGCCAACCTCTTCAAGGGCATCTACTACAGATGTGTGATTAAAAATGGCAAAGAATTAGAAGTATCCTAATTCGATAAATTTTGGCACACATATCTATAAAATACTATTTAGTGATGAAAAATGTTCACAAAGATCTAGATTAATTGACATGGAAGAAAATCATGATATATTTAAGTGAAATAAGTGCGGTCTAAAAGAGCAGGGTATAATAATCATTACTGTAAAAATGTTTCAGAATATTAAATACATATTTTAAAATACAGTTTGGAAGGACACACATATATAAAACTACCCGTAGTTATTTCTGAGTGATGGAATTATACTGTCACTCACTCATGCCTTTTTAAAAATATGGTATGAATATTTTACAATGGGCATATATTATTTTGTTTTGTGAATTTATAATTTAATTTTTATCCAAGTAATTCTTGTTTATATTCGGAAAATCAAATAGTACTGAAAGATAGTAATGAAAAACCATTTTCCTATTGTCTACATAATACTCACCATACTCAATCTTCATCCCTAGAGGTAACTAATTTCATCTCTTGGTGGTTTCTTCTGGATAGTTACTGCATTTCAGGAATTGGTGTGCTTATCCTGCAGCCTTCTGGCTTATCCATTTTAGACTTACTATTTATTCGTCTATGGTATATTAGGTTGAGTTCTGAAGCTACCCTCAATAACTCCTTCTGTAGTCTTCTGATATATCACTATTTTGGGTTGAATACATAATCAGTGCTACAGTGTCTGACTTTGTAATTGCTATGTACTGACTAGCCAAGTACTATATTATGAATACATTTATTTCCTGGGACAGCTTTTTGTATTCCCTAGAGTTCTATCTTTCTTTCCTTCATCAATGGTTTCCTCTAACTTCTAATTTTAATTGCTGTACCATATTAGATATTCCAGCAAGAGCCCACCCCACCCCCTTTTCCCAGCAGCCTTCCCCTTCAGAATGCTCCACCTTCCACTCGTCTGGGCCGGCTGCCCTCGAGGTCTGCTGGCACAGTTGTCATCTTTGGTGCTTCCCTTTACTGCCTTTCTGGGTTAGAGCCATGGTCTCCTGATTTCCAATGTCTCCTTTTTTGTTTATTCTCAGTTTTGCTAAAGTACATCTCAGGAACTTAAGAAACTAACACGGGAAAAGGTACATGGGAGGTGACAGCCCCTGCATGCCTGAAAAAGTCTTTACCTTTACACTTGATTTGGCAGGATACAAAAGTCCGTGTTAAAAAAAAAAAAAATCTCAGCTTTTGAAAGCACTGCTCTAACTTTCCGTAGCATCCAGCCTTGCCGTGGAATTCAATGCTATTCTGTTTCACCCACCTTTAAGGTGATCCCTTTTGCCTTCTCTCCTGTATCACCACCAGCCCTTCTGCCCTCTCCCCAAGCTTTCAGGACCTTCTCTCTCTCTCTTTTTTATTGTTATCATTTTTTGTTCTTTTATCATTAATTTTGCTAAGCGTTTAGAAAGCCCTTTCAATCCAGAAACTTGTCCACCTCAGCTCTGGGAAATTTCATTGTTTCAATTCATTAACAACTCTGTTTTCTTTGCTCCTTAGAACTCTCTTCAGTCAGATGTTAGAACTTTCAAACTGATCTTTCATCCTTTATGCATCCTACATTATCTTTGTCCTTTTGTTTACTTTTATAAGACTTCCTTTACTATTTTATAACTCTGTTATTATTTTAGTATGGTGGACAAAATAGAAACAGTATCTTCAATCAGGAAATGGCCAGATAAATTATGGTACATTTATGCTCTCTGGTAACTAAAGAATAAAGATGAACTATATACAGTGGTAAGTTCTATGACATATTACATTAAAACTTATTAAAGGAAAAAAGTCGGCTGCAGATAAAGAAGATAAGATTGAATTCTTTCGGCAAATATTGATTAAGCATCCATCAGTTGCCAGGCTATATTCTAAATGTGGAGGCTACAGTAGCGAGCACAAAGTCCTCCTGGAGCTTTTCCATTCTAGTGAGGGAAAGAAGATAATTAGAAGTGACAGCAAGTTAAGGAAAATTTTTTCCCCAAGTTATAAGCAAGCTTTGCAGGCAGAAGAGATGGAAGTAAAATAAAGAGAAAAGTAGAGGTGCTGGTCATAGAAGCAATGAGTCTTGAAAAAAACTTCATTTTAGATAACATAGGATTTGCTTGAAAGGAAGGAAGAGGGGGAGTGGGTTCTGTAAGAACTCTGCAAGGGGCGGGACCCTCAGAAGGAAGTATGCAGTTTGGAAGAGATAATCAAAGGGACTTAGACAGAGAGAAAATAACAGTCTCCTAGCAGCAAGTACTCAGTTAAGTTACACTTTAAGTATTTGTAGCTGGCTCAGTGAGCATTAATTTTTCCTGCAATTCTCTGGGACCCAAAACAAATAAAGCAGATAGTGGGGATAATCAACTGAATTTCGTATGGTCTGTCTCTGCATTTCAAGCTTATATACCCTAAAGCTGGTGGTAATATGCCAGAAGCAATCAGGAGAAAAACTATCTTTGATTATTTTATTTCATGATAATCAGGTCAGTTTTCTATTGCTGACATAATAAATTACCCAAATTTAGTAGTTTAAAACACTCCCATTTATTATTTTACAGTTCTTTAGGTCAGAAGTCAGGCCAGGCTTGAGTTGGTTCTTGATTTAAAGTTTCCCGCAAGGCCAAAAGTGTCGCAAAAGAGTCGGCAGTTCTTTGTTCTTTCCCGGAGACTCTGGGAGAGTCTGCTTCCAAGCTCATTCATGCTGTTGGTCGAATTCAGCTCCTTGCGGTTATAGGTCTCAGGGTCTGTTTTCCTGCTCCTACAGGCTGCCTGCATTTTTCCCTCATGCTTTCTGTGTGTCTTCTACCTCAGAAGGTCCCTCTCATGCCTGAAGCCTCTGATTTCTGCCTTCAGCTGGAGAAAGTTCTCTGCTTTTAACGGGCTCATATGATTAGATTGGACTCACTGGGATAATCCAAGATAATCCTCCTATTTTAAGGGCTGTAAGCTTAATAACATCTGCAAAGTCCTTTTTATCATGTAACATAACACATTTGCGAGTTGTAGGAATTAGAGCATGGGCATTCTGGCGGGGAGGCATTCCGCCTACTCCAGTAACAACTTTTCGTATGAAAACAAATGTGAATATATTACGGAATAAGTACAAAATTCACAATATTTTTAAGGAAAGAGGGGAGACTTAAAAGCATTTCAGGCTCAAAAAGGGGACATTCTGGGCTATTTCTCCAGGCTTCCCTGCAGTGTGTATTAACTCATTTCCACTTGGACGTCTAGTAGACATCAAAACCATGGCACGCCCCAAACTGAGCCCTCTCCAAACACGCTCCTCCTGTAGTCTGCCTCACTGAGGGAGTCAATGGTAACTCCGTTCTTCTAGCTGCTGAGGCTCAAACCTTGGCATCATTCTTAGTTTAATTTCTCTCATCTCGCATCTGTTGGCAAGTCTTGTCATCCAAAATTCAACCACTTTTCACCCCCCTGAGTGGCCACTATCATACAGCATCTGGATTTTTTAAATAGCTACTGCTCTCTCTGCTCTGCCCTTGCTCACCTGTAATCTCTTATGAATACAGAGGCCAGGCCAACTTACTAAAACCCATGCACAGTGCGCATACTCCTCTGTTCAAAATCTACCAACTGCTTCGCATCTCACTCGAGAGTAAAAGCCCAAGACCGTACTAGACCTGTAGTGCTTGCTCTACACGAGCAGGTCTGCAGTTACCGCTGCGATTTCATCTCCTCCTCCTCTTCCCCTCACGCGCTCCACACCAGCCGCAAAGGCATCTTTATTCTGCAAGGCCAGGTGCATTCCCACCTCAGGACCTTTGCTTTTGATATTGCCACTGGAATGCTCTTCCCCCAATGGCGATCTCATTTCCTCATCTCCTTCGGATTCTTACTCAAGTCAGCCTCTCAGCAAGGCCTTCTCTGGCCACTGGTAAAATTTCATTTCCCTGTCTCCTGCTGCTTGTCACTAGCTAAACATTGTTTAACCTTTAAAACTTATTTTTCTTCAACAATTTATCATGAAAATTTCAAACACATACAAAAGTTGAAAGAATTACATGGTAAACATCCATATACCCATCCATTTTCTACTATTAACATCTGCTGTATTTGCTTTATCTCATACCCATCTATCCATTTGTTCCATGTTATCTTTGATGCCTTTCAAAGTAAGTTGCACATCATTAATAACACCTCTCCGTAGATACTCAGAATGTTTATCATTAACTAGAATTCATTATCTCTTTTTAAGGTAAAATGTACATACTGTGAAATCAATGAATCTAAGTGACATGGTTCTGACAAATGAATATACCTGTGTAATACAAACCGTTACCAAGATACGTAGAACATTATCACCACCCTAGAAAGTTGCTTCATCCTCTTCCCAACCTCTATACCCCACTCCCCGACAATCTAGATCTGACTTTTTTCACCATAGATTAGTTTGGCCTGCTCTATAACATCTTATAAATGGAAATGCACGGCTCTTTTATGTAAGGCGACTTCCCGCTATCAAGCTAAATTAGGCTAAATTTGGCCAAGAAACATTGGCCAAATATCAGTAATTCTCACGTTTTTCCTGCTCAATCTTGTGGACTAGGACTTACTGCTCGAACCTATATTTCTAGAGTGTTCATTTTTAAAAGTAACACTCTAAAAAAGCAGCGTTGCAAATAAAAAAGCAGTCTAGTCAGGGGTTAGTAAAAAAACTGCCCACAGGCCAAATTCAGGCCAAATCTTGTTTTGTAAATACAGTTTTATTGGAAAATAGCCACACCTATTCATTAGGTATTGTCTATGGCTTGTTTCATGTTATAATGGCAGAGTTGAGTGGTTATGACAATCTAGAATGGCCTAGAAAGCTTAAATATTTACTATTAGAGAACTTTTAGAGAAAAAAGTTCACCGACCCCTGTTCTAATGGATGTCACATTGGCACTGCATTTTTAATTACCTATCCTACATAAAAAGTAACTCACCTTGGACATATGGCTATTGTAAGTTTTTCCTTGAGAAGCCAGGATTTGGTATCATTCTATTTCCTTAAAAAAGTATCAAAAATTAATGAAGCAACCCAGAATTGGGACTCAGAATCAGGAGTAAAGACCACACTGAGCTCTGAATAGGTCCAGAATAACTAAATATTTGGCAGACAAAGGAGGTAAGTACTGGTAGAGTAGACATTAGTCAGTTGCCACTCTATTTCTCATTTTTGCTCCCAGTATTTCCGTTAAGGCAAGCAAATCCTAGGAGAAGTTGTGCAGAGGCTACTTAAGAGATTCTCTGTTACCTCTGATAGTGCGGCGAAAAGACATGAGGTCTGGGTTAGATGCAGCTACTGTGCCACCAAGAGGAAAGGTCTAGAGCTAGGAGTTTGAGAATAAGAGAGGAAAACTTGAAGGCAGCCCAATGGTAAAGCTGAATTTACATCACTTCTTAGGTAGAGTCACAGTGAGGCCTCTGATTCAGGATTTGCATGAACTAGCACTACCTCTTGAGTTTTCATTTATGTGAGCTGATACAGTGTTTTATTATGTGAGCCTGGTAAAGCTGGATTTTAGGGTCATTTCCAACCAAAAGAATTCTTTTGTTATGAAAAGCCAAGTATTTATATTCTTGAACTATCACTGAGTACTAGGGCACAGTTGTTGCTCCTGAACAAGGAATACTGGTGACTTTTGTCTAACTTCACCCCAAGCATTCTGAAGCAAATGAGAGAAAAGGCCATAGTTGAAGGAAAGAGGGAGACAGAAAAAGCCAACCAACAAACTCATAACTTGTTGGAAAATCGTAACACTAAGGACCACCATGAAGTGAAAAGACTTACTCTGATATCTTGAGTACCAGGAAAATAGCTGCATCATATATCTGAATTCACATATCTGATTGTCTGATCATGTTTCTGACAATTACAAATCCACCCCTCCCCCTCATACTCATCTCCAGTCTCCTTGGAAGCTGAAGGTGGTGACATGTGCTCATTCTTCATTATGCCTATAATTAATAAGCAGTATGTTTGGATCGCTCTCCACTGGTTATTTACCAATATTATGTCTCAAGGGCTCCTTTTGGCCTATAATTTGGTAATGGAGTTCAGGGCTACTACCTCTTGGTACAAGACACAGACAGCCAGAAGCAAAATATATTTATGTAGCCATATATACTTTTTCCAAAGTGGAAAGCCTTTTTTTACTTATAAAAGAATGTTATAAAAAGTTAAAAAATATAAAGATATGTATTTTATGTTAAAGACATATGTTAAAGATATCCATATTCTGCCTTACTGATAATCACATAATCTAATACCCTAGAGTTAATAACTGTTAATATCCTTCCAGACTTTTAAAATGCATGATTTCCTTTGTGGAAATGGGACTATGCTACGTTGACTTGCTTTTTGGACTTCTGGACATCTTTCCTTTTTAATAATACAAATCTAGCCTGTCTTTTGAACAACTGCAAATTAATCAACTACATGAATGTACTAGCTTATCTGCTTATTGACTACTGATAATTTTTGTTCACAAAGACAGCATTCCTATAATAAGCACCCTTGTAATTAGGGAAAAGAGATAAATGCATATATACTTTTGTAAAACAATTTTTAAACAAGGAGTTGCTGGGTCAAAGTTAATAATAAATATTTTAAAATTCTGACAAGCAGCAAGACACAAAACAGTGAATACCATGACTCCATTAGAGTAAAATATCATGTAAGTCGAGCACACATGCATGAAGAGTTATAGAAAAATGGTTTCAACCAGAATCAATTTTGCCCTCCAGGGACATTTAAAAAGGTCTAGAGTCATTTTTGGTTGTCACAACTGGAAAGGTGCTAACATCTAGAGGGTGGAAGCCAGGATGATGCAAAATAACTTGCAATGTATAGGACAACCCCGCCCTGTCCCAAAATAATTATCCAGCCCAAGAAATCAATAGTGCTCAGGGTGAAAAACTATAGTTTAGGATTATTTATCACACTGTTCACAGTAGCTTTCTTTGAACAATGGACAATTATCATTTACACTTTTGTATTGTTTGTGGTTTTTTTTTTTAACTCTGTATTGACTCAATATTTTGGTTTCTAAAATTAATTAAAAATTTTTTCAATTACAGTTGACATTTAATTCTATTTTATAGTCTCAGGTGTACAGCACAGTGATTAGACATTTATATAATTTATGAAGTAATCCCCTTGATTCATCTGGCACCTACCTGGCACCATACATAGGTATTACAGTATTACTGACTATATTCCTTATGCTGTACTTAACATTCCCGTGACTGTTTTGTTAACTACCAATCTGTACTTCTTAATTCCCTCATTTTTTTTACTCGGCCTTCCAAAACCCCATCCCATCTGGCAACCATCAGTTTGTTCTGTGTCTATGAGTCTGTTTGTTTGGTTTGCTCACTCTGTTCTTTAGATTCCACATACAAGTGAGGTCGTATGATAACTGTCTTTCCCTGTCTGACTTATTCCACTTAGCATAATACTCTAGGTCCATCCATGTTGTTGCAAATGGTAAATTTCATTTTTTATGGCTCAGTAATATTCCATTTTATATATGTACCATATTTTCTGATTCTAACCATCTATTGATGGGCATGTTTGTGGGTTTTTTTACAATGAACATGCACTAGTTTAAAAAATATTTCTATAAGCAAAAGGTTTCCCTCCTGTTGAGATAAAATCAATTTCTATGGCTTCTCACAATTGTTCTAGACCTTGGGGACAAATTCTGAAAGCAACTAAGACTCACTGAATTGTCTCTTCAGCAGGCTTGCTTATTTTTAATGCTCTTCATAGGAAATAGTTTCTAGTCACTTTATCAATCTGATTGCTATACTTACTGTGACCAGAGAACAGTGGAATCATCATCTCCCTCATCCTACATGCAATGGCTCACATTCAGCTTACTAAAATACTCAGTTTTTCCACACACACTACAGTTCATTTACATTTCCCCATCCTTTACTTTTATATTGCCTTTTAAGTCTAAATACAAGAAACTGAAAGGCATGATTAACTCTACTACTTTTAAGGCGTGTACCACTTTTATGTCTAGAATACAATTAAGTTACAATTTTGAGTTACATTTTAGTCAAGAGCAGACATTTTCATCACCTGCTTGCATGCTGAGGTTACTTAAATACTGTCACTTATGCACTTAAAAATCACCTAATAGGATAAGCTATTCTAGATTTTTATTAATTTCACTCAATTCAACAAATAACTACTGAGTGTTTAGGAGGCTGTAGTCATCAGTGGTCAATAAAACAAAGAATTGAACGTCCCAGAAGGCTTTCTGGCTTACAGTAATTTGCTAGGGTTACCTTACTGAAGGAACCCTTCGTCCTATTAAACGCTCACTGATTTCAACCTGTACAACTACACAAAATACTGTTTTATAAAGAAAACCTGGGTGTTATTCCTATACTCCTTCAAGTCTTTGCATATTTTTGAGCCCAAACTAAGTGCTCACTAATGTTTAATGAACAAATGCACCATAACAATATACTTGCTCGCAAACACCTTTAATAAAGATTTTACTCTTTGCATCGCTGAAAATAATAGGTATTCTTAAAAGTATCCCAAACAAAAGTGGATTCACGAAGTCATAAAGCACTCATGGAAGGGTTAGGTAACACTTTGCCCTTGATGACAAATTACAGAAATAAGGAAACGTATTCAAAAATACACTTTGAAGATGAAGAAACGGTGAAGACGAAATTAAATTCCAAAACAGACATATTCTCCCCACGAACACCGGCACTTCCCCGTCTTTCCCACATCTTTCCCATCTCACCAGGGAGAAAATTCCCGCATAAATGAACGCAGGGGGTCTCCCACGTGCAGAGTCCCCCGCAGAAACCCGGCAGGGCAGTCTGCGCTGCCACGCCCCCGCACAGGCCCACTCACTCCTCCGCCACCCGCCGGCCGGCGAAGCACCCCGAGGCCTTCGCTCCGACGCGGCTAGGGCAGAGCGCTTTGCAGAAAGACAAGGAAAGGGAAAGGCAGGTGGGCGGGGAACGAGCCTATCCCAACCCCGCAAGCCCAAGCCCACGAAAACGCGGGCGATCGTCAACTCCCGGCTCCGAACCGTGCACTCGAGGGTCTCGGGACTGAGCGCAGGAGGGTTCAGCCCGCCGCCCCCCGCTCCTTCCTCAAGCCGTTAGCGCCGCGGCCCCACCCCTCACCGCCAGCCGCACCCTGTCCCACTCGCCCCAAGCCGCTACCCTGGCCGACCGCCACCCGAGGCATCTGCTCGCTGGAGGTGAACCCGAGGCTGCCAGCCACGTCCGAGAGGTCGAGAAGCCGGGCTCCCATACCTGCACTTTCCTCCGCCCTGCCGTGTTCTGCCGGTGATGGGCCGCCATCTTGCATGTTGACACTCCGACGTCACTTCCGGAAGTGGCTCGGTCCAGGCGGATGTCCCGCCTTTTCCCCTTTGGCCAAGGGCAGGTGATGAGGCGGATGTTGATCTGGTCGTGAGGTACCTAAACGCTGTTTGTGGCTGTGGCTGGTGAGGTAGAAGCAATGAAAAATTGTTGCGTGCGTATAATACTGGCAGTGAAAGCCATTTCATAGCTGGAGAAGCAATCCAAATTCAGCTCTGTTGTGCCCCTAAACTCTGGCTGGTGCTGGTCTCTGGGAGGCCAACTCCAGAGGCCCAAGCAGGCATAAGGAAAGCGCTGGAAGAATTAATAATGCTGGACATGGGCGACTTGGATGGACCCTGGCAACCCCAAACTTTACGAGGCAGCCGAGGAGACCGACAGATTTTCCATGATATACCCCAGTGTGGAGAATTACAAACTGGTCTCAAAGGAGGAGAAATAGAAGGGTTTGCAGAGGAGATGGCCCTGCAGGAGAAGCAAAGTAAATAAGAGGAAGCCGAAAAATACACAGCTAAAATTGTTTTCAGAGACAACTTTCTAAGTTCCAAATCCTAAGGGAGTTCTGCTCACTCTAGGATGTGGTTTAAATCATCTCTTACACTGGGAGAGTTAGACCCTTTTGAGTGAAGGTCTGACTTGAGGAACTTTTCCTGACACTAATTAAAGGTGCTGAGGATGGTCAGACTCTCTTGTGAAAGCGAATCCTATAGAACTGCACTGTCTCATACAGCATCCACTAGCTATGTGTGGCTATTAAACACTTGCAATATAACTAGTTCAAATTGAGATGCGATGAAACTAAAATGTCTACCAAATTTCAAAGACTTAATATGAAGAATGTAAAATAACTCAGTTTTCATACTGATACCATGTTGAAATAATGTTTTGGATAGATTGGGTTAAATAAAATATTAAGATTATTTTTTAATTTTATAATGTGGCTGTTAGTATAGTTAAAGTTACATATGTTGTCACATATGTTTTGGCATAGTGCTAGTATAGAAATAATGCATAGGAAAGTTCTCGTCTAGATAAATACCTTTTTAAATTAATAAATGCAAATTAGAGTAGTAGAAACTGATGGCAAAACTGGCAGCGATAACTTGTAGATAAATTACCTATACTGCATTTTATTATGGATATATTCATTCATTTATTCATGTATTTATTCAATAAATATTATTTAGCACCTATTACATACCATGCTCTATTTTAGGTGCTGGGGTTCAGTGGTGAGTACACATAATCATAGAATTTAGAGTCCTATAGTAAGACAGGAATTAAACATATAAATGAACATAGAGATAAGTACAGTGAAGAAAGATGGTTACAAGACAGGAAATGATCCTTGAGTCAATATATGAGGATGGAATCAAGTAGGCAAGGAGAGCGAAAAGTCTGAGCAAAGATCTTGTGGCAGGAGGAAGCTTGGAATATTGCAGGAATTAAAGACCAATAGAGTACAAAGAACAAGGAGAAGGGGTATGCAGAGGCCACACCCAGCAGGGTCTTTTAAATCAGTAGGAAACTATTGAAGGATTTAAGTAGGGGAAGGAAGTGGTCTCCATTTTTAAGTAATTCAGTTTACAGCCATGCTACCCTGAACAAGCCCAATCCCGTCTGATCTCAGAAGCTAAGCAGGGTCGGGCCTGGTTAGTACTTGGATGAGGTGCTGTAGGCATAAAAAATAAGAGATTGTAAACTGACAAGGTCCTTGCAATTTGTGAGATCATCCAAGGGTTGCCTTGCCTAAAATTTAAAAAAAAAAAAAAAAAAATTCAACAAATAGCATTGAGCACCCATGACATGGCAGGCACCATGCAGGCATGTTGCTCTGTATAGTATGCTGGTATTGTCCACAAATGGATTGTTAGGCTGTTGCAGTCCTGCTGTGGTCCTGAAGTTGTGAAGTCCTTTCACCAGTGTGTGTTGAAGTTCACTTTGCCTGAAAGGAGAGATGGCTTTGGGTAATAATTAATGGTCCAAGGCTAAATGGCCAGGCCAGTTGGTCAAGGACGTGGAAAGATCAAGATTGGAGAACTGGTGACAAGGAAGACTAGGAGGGGATATTCTTGCAGAATAAATCTTAAGAATCGTATGGATGACATGAACCGCTCTGTGGACGAAACTCAGCCTCCTTTTCCAGGCTCAGTCCTTGTTCAGTGGAATCACAAATGAAAGGGCAATGATAACAGAATTGAAGCTATGCATGGGATCACCAAGCCACCGCTGACTGTTCAGTTTGCCAGCAGCAGTAACCAATCCTGAGTTGGTGATGATACCCCACGCTCCAGGAGGATCAGTCAACCATTTGGAGGCAAGTTGATTCCATTCACCCTCCCTGATCATTATTTGTCTTCTTTGAAATACATGTACTCTAGATTTAAATTTGCTTTACCTGCCTACTGTTCTTCTGTCAGCACCACCACATGGGGACTCGGAATATTTCAAACACTATCATTCTGTCTGACACCATATTGCTTCTGACCAAGAAACTCACTCTGTGATGAGAGAAGTAATGCAGTGGACTATTGCCCATAGAATTCATTGGTATAATTATTATTCTATCACCAAGAAGCAATTGATCTTATTAAAAACTTAGTTATGGTGTCTTCTGTGAGCTAATCCTTTCTGACACTGTTTTATAGGATGCAGTATATGCTTTGAACTAGTTTCCAATATTTGTCACTCTTTCTGTTTGTTTCTATTAACTATCTGTTGCTGTATAACCACCTAAAACCTAGTGGTTTAAAACAACTACGTCATATACATTGCTTACAGATCTATAATTTGTGCAGGGCTCGGGGGACTGCTTATCTCTGTTCCACTTTCCACTTGATTTAGTTGGGGCAGCTAAAAATTTGGAGGCTGGAATCATCTAAAGGCCCACTCCTTCACATGTCTGGTGACTGGTGCTGAATCTGTGGCCAGAACACCTACTCATGGCCTTTCCACAGTGCTGTTGGATTACTCACAACACAGTAGCCAGGTTCCAAGGGCGAGCATCTCAAAAGAGAGAAACTAATTAATGCCTTTTCTGAACTAACAGAAATCCTGCAGTGTCACTTCAAACCATTTTTAGTTCATTAGGACTTAGTCACTAAGGCTGGTTATATCTAAGGAGACTCCTTTTTTAATGGGAGAAGTGTCAAAGAAGTTGTGAACATCTTTTTAAAACCACCACACTTCCATAGGAAAAATAAATGGATTTAGGAACAAAGGAATGTTATACCTAATGACTTCCACTTAAAAATTTTTTTAACTGCCATTCTTTGAGATTCTGGGCTTTGCCAGTTCAGAGGTTTGTTGCCAAAGAAAGGAATTCTTCCAACAAAGGCTGAACAATGGTTCCATTGATTTGGAGCTGAGACTGCTATCTAAACATTTTACATGTCTCGTGTCACTGGAAAGGCAAAAGAAGGACACAGACAAGGTTATAGTATTGCAGGGAGTGATTAACCCTGATTAAGCAGAAATAGGTTTGCTGGTCTACCATAAACAGCTAGGTCCATCAAACACTCAGATCCCTTAGAAATGAAGGTATTGGTTGAAGGTAAAGGGAACACAGAATGGCTAATGGAGAAAGGAAGTCATAAATGGAGATGAAGTCCTCATGATCAGGGAGAGAAATGAGAGCTGTCATCTTTATTTGTATTTCTTGTATTGACATGTATATTTTTATGTGTTTTAACTTTTATTTTCTTTCTTTACCCTTTACTTCACTACTGTTTGTAGGGTGTGCTATTGTTGGTACATTTCATTCTTTAGTCCCCAAGTTGAGAGGAATAGATATCAACTAGAGATTCTGGACTTAAGAATGGATGGATGGATGTGGTAACAGATGAAACACGGGGTTGACTCCCTTGGACGATAGTAGAGTAAGTACATCTTTGATTGTTTGAAGGATTGCTGCAATATTTTAAGTGACAACTTTTTTGATGTATAAACATTGAAAGCAGCGGTTATATTGGTGTTAGGCAGCCAAAGAGATGTCTTTGCATTTGACATTTTTGTGATTTTATTTTCTGCTGTCAATCATTTGAGTTCTCTTTCTGTGTTTAAGGAATTCCCCTCAGTATGTTTTGGAAGTGGTGAGCACTGCTTACGGAAAGTGAGAAAGACAGTTTCTCAATTTTTTTTTTTTTTTAGACTTCTTGCAGCAAGAGTGTATACATGAGACCTTAGCTTGATTAATAAAATGACATTCTTGACTGTAACTTATGAGAAACTCTGAACCAGCACCATTCAGCTAAACTGCTCCCAGATTCCTGATTTATATAAGAACTATGTGAGATAATGTTTATTGTTTTAACCATCTTGGTTGTGAGATAATTTGTTATGCTGTAATAGTTAACTAATACATCCTCCCTTCTTTATAAGGAGGGGAAATGTCACAGCACCTTCAGCAACTCTACAAAGATATTCTTACCATCAGCATCATGAATTTTCATTTAGCTCTTTGTTTTCTTTTGTGTAATTGCCAGGAGGCCTGAATTTCTTCATCAGTCTCTTAGCATTTCCTGATAGGAAGATTGGCATCTCTATTCAAAACATCAGAAGGCTTGACACCTATTATATTATCAGACTTGGAGACCTCTGCTTAAAGTCCTAGACAATATGAAAACTTTAACATCCTGAAGAAGAAATTCACACACATATTAAATAAAAATACAACAAATTTAAGTAAGAGTTATAGAAGGTTTTTACTTCCCAATAAACCAGATTTGTTCCTGTTAAATCTTGCTCTGGTGATTGGTTCTTTCCTCTCTTTTTACTTGAGCAAGTAAATAACTTCAGTTTCTTTGCCTGTAGAGTGGAATTACAATGGTACCTATCTTATGTGGTTTTTATGAAGGTAATGAAATAATCTTAGCATAGTCTCTGTTAAATAGGAAATCTTCCATATATTTTAGGTATTATTTTTAATCATCACTTGCTCAAGAAACATTGCCAAAGTGTTGTAACTTCCTGGGGTAGTTTGTCTCATAAGTTTTATGTAATATAGGCTCCATCACTTTTTAAGTTTTCAAACCAGCTTGAAATTTCTATCTTTTATTCTTACCTCCTCTCTTTTTCTCAACAGCCTGGAAAAAGATTTGTGAAATAATAAGGCCTTTTTGCAGATTGTCTTCATGATTAAATACGGTTTCTGGCTCCACGATCAATCAATCAATTTACGGAACAAAGTGAGGGTAAACAGGTATGTCTTTGCACCATACCCCAGAATTTCCATCACTCCAGGGGAGACATGAATGTTTTTGTTTTTTGTTTTAATTGTTTAAGAGGAATTAATGTTTTTAAAATTTGTTTAAAAACACAAAAACATGTAGAGGTTTGGTTTGCAACTACTACTATCTGCTACTAAATGCATTAACTTGGATATTTTAAAGATGAATTTTTAAAAGAATAGAATTTTAAGTCTCATGTAGGTAGTGCAGAAGTGCTAAATAAACTTTTCCGTGCAAGCCTGTTTACGTTATCAATCAGATTCATGGAGAAATTGAAAAGCTGCATAATTTCCTTATAACCCTTTAATGGTTCTCTACTAAGAAGGGTGTTATGATATATAATAGACTATAAGATTATAATTAAACAAGTATGCATAAGTAAAGCAATATTATATAAGTAGATGTAGAGACTCAGAATGCTTAAGATATTTATGTCGGAAGTTGAGTGCTATTTTATGTGTTGTCAGCAGATCTTCAGATTTAAATACAGTCTTAGAAGACATGGTACTAAGAGACTCATCATTCAACAGTTCACTTTTTTTTCTGTACACACTGGGGGAAAAATTACCTGTAGTTCTTTTTTATCTCTTTCTATTTTTCTTTACATGCCAATATTAGAAATATAAACCAGTCTTTTATTCCAAAAGTTTTGACCTCTGTCTAGTTTATCCACTTGAGGGCAGTAGAGAACCATTCAGGCCATCCCTGATTTTGGACTTTTCTGACTCTGTGACAAGTCAGACCTTAAAATGCTTAGTAATTATTCCCTGCTGATAAAATGTCATAATCAAAATACCTTTTCAGGAAACCTATTTGCTCCCATAAAAAGCCATAGTTTATTGTGAAAATTTAAAAAAAAAAGGAAAATTTATGCATTGGTAGGCATTTACTGAGTGGAAAAATATTAAAGCTCTGTCGCAAATGTGCTTTTTTGTGGTGGGACTTTTATACAAGGGCTGAACTGGCTGAGGCTTCCTAAAATACTAGTTCAAAAAAGTGCTGTGAGTGTGAATCTTATTTCACAAACTCTTGATATGTAAAGGTGTTAGGTTGTTAACATTAAATTAATTATAAATTTGAGCTCTCAGCTAGCCCAAATGATCAAAAAGTCAACCTCAGATGTTGCTAATACTCCCCTGGCCATGCTAATCCACCATAAGGTCACTTATAGATCCCAGGGGTCATATACTAGAAGCACTAACAGTCCTCAGGCCCCAATGGTTAGGGCCAAGATAACCAGTGTTTTTTGAAAGTGGCCAGGCCTCTGATCTTTCCTTTGAGACTGAGCTTTTTTGTTGCAGCTGGAGATCCCAGTGTCTAGGGCCCCACCTCCCTAAAATCACTGACCATTATTTACCAGCTCTGTCACCAACCTGGATCCTTTCAACAGTAGTCACAGATGTTTACTCTCTGCAGAATTTCTCATCCTGTTTTCACTGCCTTCTTCTCTGCCCTCTAAAGAACATTGATTTGTCTCCTGCATACCCTTTCCCACCCAGATCCATAGCTCAACCTCTTCAGTGAGCTTGGGCTTTCACTAAAGGCAAGATCAGAGGTAGTTATTAGCAGCTTCTGCTTAAGGCCCAGTAATACAAACCACTCCTGAGACCAGTAAGCACTATGAACCGGCAGCCATCAGCAGAAAGTGGGGAAGGAAGGGAAATTGCAGCAAAAACAGAGTACACTAACGTCTCAACCAATTATCTTCCACCAAAGCTGGAACTGAAGACAATTCTTTTCCTAGTAATCTCCCTACAGAAGCCACGGGCATTCTTTATGCCTCTAAGCACCTTCAAACTGCATTCGAAATTAGGGTTGTGAGTGAGTCTAGAAATCTTTCTTTGCTAATTTGTTGTACATGAATGCCTGCAGAAGCCTTTGAATGCTAAATGCTGTGGGAGGGGCAGTTTCCATGGTGACTCTTCAAGGCACCCTTATTCTTGCACTCCAGCTAGATCTTCATTGCTGAGCTGCTGTGAATGAGAAGGTAACAACTCAGTCACATCTGGAGGGCAGGAGGAGATGGGAGGGATACAGCCTGTTTAAACACAGCTACATTCTGAACCCACTGAGTTGTACTATGTTTACCCTGCACCATTTCTTCATGGTTTCCCTAGCCTCAGTATGGGAAAATATATTTGCAACACACATGACAAAGGACAAATTTCTATAATATAGGAGGAGGAGAGCTTGTAAGTTAATACGAAAAATACCAAAACAAAATAGATAAAAATGAGCAAAGGACATAGATAGGCAACTTACAGAAAAATAAAATGGCTTACATTGTCAAAATATGCTTGATTTCATTCATAATGAAGGAAATATGTATTTAAATGATTCCATTTTTCACCTACCATATTAGAAAAGATCTAAAAATTTGATAATGTACAGTATCCAGAGGATGTAGAAAACCCATCATTTTATACACTGTTATTGGGAAGGTAAATTGGTATAATCTCTTTGGAGAGTGAATTAGCAATTCCTCTTCTAGAAATCCATCCTACAACTGTAATTACTTAAAAATTTAAAAACACAAAAGAATATTTATTGAAGCATTGTTGAAGCAAATGACTGGGACAGATGAAACAAGTTATTGATGCATCCAGACAGTTCTTCACACAGGGGAATGAGAGACAAAAGTATGTTGGGGTTTCCTTACATTCGATGAACTGTATGCTCAATCTGTTTTCTAAACACTGTTAAAGGATATTTCTGGAAAAAAGAAAAGTAAAATCACAACTCTCATGCAGATATAAAATGAACACGTGTTAACGTCATAACTGGTTCAAAGGAGAAGTCAAGCACAAATTCATGTGGAGTAAAGAAATGGTGAAATGAATGTGCAAATGGGGACAAAACAGGTTTTCCCATGGGTGGAGGAGGTTGTCCCTCCACCTGACGGAATTGATTTGCATGTAAATGATGGGAATTGTTTTGCATTGTTATCAGTTGCCTATAAGTTATAGGATCATAAAATAGCTCTCATAGAGAATCTGTAATGATGCAGAGCATGCTGCAGTGCAGTTTTCCATCGAACCAAATTTTCTGTACAAGATTTAAGTGTTAAATGCAAGGAGTCTAACAGAGTGTAAAATACTGGGGTCTCAAAGGTATATAGAAAAGGGACATTCAAGTATATATACGAATGTACATATATGTGTTCACATCCACATTGATTATTCCTCAATGTAGACAGAAGACATTGATAATTGGGGCTGACACTGGGGAGAGGAACTGAAAGTTGGGAATCTGAGATGAAAGGGAAATCTATTTTCTACTGTATACCTTTATATACTGCTTGATTCTTTTTCTTTACTTTTGCCATAAGCATTTATCATTTTTTCAAGAAAAATAAAAGGAAATCTCTCATAAACCTTAATGTGACAAATAATAAAGCAATGAAATATATAAATCAAGCATTGTAGAAAATACAAGGAGAAATAGATAGAAATGCAGTAGTCACAGAGTGGAGAACCCTTACCAAACCTCCTTCTGGTTTTGACAATTGAGCAAACAAAAAATAAGTAAGGCTATGAAGAGAGTTTTCAACAGGGCTGCATATTAAGAACAATTAGGGAGTGTCTTTAAAAAGCATTTTTATTTCAAACTTGCAAAAGTAGACAGACTAGTCTGATGAACCCACATTATCTACCATCCAATTTCAGCAGTTCATGGCCAACTAATTCCCCTCACTCTCCTCTTTTGTGTATTATATTGAAGCAAATCCCAGAAATCATATCATTTAATCTATAAGTATGTCCTCCAATGAGTATCTCTAAAATATAAGGACTTTAAAAATATATAACCACAATACCATTATCACTTTTTAATTAAAAATTCATATGAAAAAATTTATAAGCACAATATCATTTTCATACCTAAAAGAGAACAGTAATTTCTTAACTTTATTAAAGATTCGGTGTTAAAATTATCAGTTGTTTCATCAATGTCATTTTTAAAAGTTTTATTCAAATTAGTATCCGTATAAGGACAAGACATTTTGATTAGTTGATGTATCTCTCAAGTCTCATAATCTAGACATTATGTAGGGTGCTTCTAGAAAATATTGTTGTTCAGCCTTCATCCTGACAATGTTGAATTTTACCTGAGCCCTGTGTTTCAGGAAAACAGTGACAATTAAGAAACACACACACACACACACACACACACACACACACACAGCCTCTTTTGTGCTCTAGAAAAGACTTAACTACAAAAGATCATCCTTTCCCATATGATGACTTACGTATAACTCACATATGCCCTGCCTTGTTTACCTATGATAAGACCAGACACAGACTCTCTAAGTTCCCATTCTTGGCCTCATAAACAATTAGCTGAACCGCTTGTTCCTACTAAGCAATCAAAACAAAAGCAAACTTTGGTTAAGAGTCTCTCCTTCTGCCAGGTCCCTGAGGTTCAGCCTACTCTCAGCCTGAGCCAGTACACTACTAACTCCTTAACACCTTCTCTGAAGAAAAGGCTGGCCTCAGGGTTAAATATTTTCTGATCTACTATCCCATCAGGTCACTCTTTCACCCTGTTTTTCCAAACCTGGTTCCTTCTTGTCTTGTTTACTCCTCTCTATAAGTGAAAATTTATTTTTGCCTAACCCTGGAGATTCTCCCTACTTCAATAGACCGCTTCCCTTTAGTCGAATGGTCCCTCCCACTCCACTTTGCAATACCTCTGAATAGTCTCCCCTTACTAAATCTGTTTTTTTTTTTTAATTCGACAGTCCCCAGAAAATTCGATATTGTTTTTCTCTAGTTTATTATAATATGAAATGAAATTGAGAACCACTGCTTGGAGGATGTGAACAATACAATTGCTAAGATAATTTAATATATATCTATGTTAGTCTGTGTTCCTTCAGAAAGCAAATTCTGAGGCGAGGTCTGGTGCAGATGGTTTATTCAGGAGGCAATCTCAAGAAGAACAAAAAAAAGAGCAGAGACAGTTAGACAAGAGGGGAGAAAACCCCATCTAGGATGCATCAATGAGTGGGTTTCCCCTGTAGGTAACTGAAGCTCAGTTCCTCTGGGGATTGTTTGAAGAACATATAGAATGTACCTTAGATTTGATTTCTCAAGGGACAGTGAAGCTGGAAACCACTTTCTTCTGTCCCTCACTGGTTGAGAGTTATTTCTGAGGGTTCTAAGTCTAAAACCCTGCTGGGCATCATCAAGTAGAGAAGCAGAGATGTATAGGTTCTTGAGATGTATAGGTTCTCCTTCAGCTACAGGCAAAGTCAGAGGGGGCTGAGGAGGTGTGGAGCCAAGATCAAGAGTGCTTTATTGAATTTTACACCTACGGAGAATATTCTTTTTTAATTCTTGCAAGTACTAATTGAACACCGAAAGCTGACCACAAGAAATCCTCTATAAATTCCTCAAAACAGAAATTTTAACTAAGATTTGTTGAATACTTACTATGTGCTAAACGTTTTTTACATGGATTATCTTAATTTAACTCTTAGGACAATCATCTGATATACATATTATTAAATCTCAATTTTACAAGTGAAGAAATTGTGTCTTAGGTTAAATGCTCTGCCCAAGGTCATGTAGCCAGAAAAAAATTAAAAAAAAGAAAGCCAAACCAAACCAAAAAAAAAAAAACAAAACCAAAAAACCAAAAAACCAAAAAACAAAACAAAATGAACAAACAAAAAAAAACAGAGCAGGGATTTAAATCCCAGCCTTCTGACTCAAGTGTGCAAACTGTTAACCACTATAGGGTATACTTCCCAACAGCTTTTAGTCATAATGTAGGAAAACTGTAAGTTAATAATAACAATGATATAAATGATCCAACGATAAATACTCCAACTATTTGGGGTTTTAAAAAATGTTTCTACAGAGAAAATGAAAACAATGATAAGAAAAACCCTATATGGCAAAATTTATGAGTAATGGTTAAAGCCACAATGATAAAGAATATCATTATGAATAAGAAAGAGTAATATATGAATTAAACATTCTACTGAAAATGTTAGGAAAAGAACAAATTAACCTTGAACAATGGAAGTATGGAATTAATAAAAATGACACAGAGAAGACTCCCAATTCAAGTTGATGGGATAACCGGAACTGTATGTACCCTCCTACAGAGACAACCAAAAAACATAAAATATATGAAACAAGACACTTAATATTAGACAACAAGGACAGTGATCCCTGACAAAAAATGAAGGAGGTGAGTCCTACCTTGAGAGAGTTTCCAGGCCTTGGTACAGGACAGGGAACCCAGGCAGAGACTAGTAGACTCCTTGAGTTGAAGAGAGTGAGCCGAGAGTCTGGAGGAGAGTATGACAGCTAGAGTTCTCAGGACAGGCTACCAAAGAGGGAGAAGTGCACAGGGAGAGAAACCCAGAGACCTGTAGAGGATTCTCCTCAAGTATTCAGCAAAATACTGATTAGTAAATATATGTGAAGACACAACCTGAGGTCAGGGAAAGTACTCAAGGGTGAGAGATAACAATACCCAGTGATCACACAGAGCCAGGAATAGTGTCTATTCCCGTGAGCCAAACTGAGACACCTCAAGATTCACAGAGCACTGGGTTAAATATACAGAAGAGTCTTAGAGCCTCAGTAATGGGAAATACTAAGTCCTAGAATGAGCACTATTGAAGTACCACCTAACAAATTTCAAAGCAAGACCCAAAAGGTTCAAACTTTTTCCAAGTAACTTAGCAGTATCCCAGAACAAAACTCAGGAATGTTTATAGGAAGATAAATCTCCACATCTAACAGAATAAATTTTACAATGTTTGCCATGTAACAAAATATTGTCAGGCCATGCAAAAAAGTAGGAAGATATGACCCATAGGGAGAAGACAAATTATTTTGTTGAAACCACCTAGAATTGACACAGATATTAAATTAGCAGATCAGAATATTAAAACAGTTATTGTAATTGTATACATATGTTCAAAAGTTAAGTAGAGACATGGAAGATGTAAAAAAGAAAAATTTAAATAAAGCTTTCAGAGATGAAAATTACAATGTAAGTGGACTGTTGGACAACTACAGGAGGCCTAATATAAGTATAGTTGGTGTTCCCAAAGGAAAGGAGAGAGAGGGGAAGACAGAAAAAATATTTAAAGAAATAATGTCTGAAAATTTCCCAAATTTGTTGGAAACTATAAACCTATATATTGAAGAAGCTCCACAAATACTCAAGCACAGAAAATTTGAAGGAACACAACACCAAAGCACATCATAATCAAATTGCTTAAAAACAGTGATAAAGAGAAAATTGTAAAAATAGCTGGAGAAAAATAGTATGCTACATATCTAGGAACAAAGACAAGGATGACTTTAGGTCTTGTTGAAAGCAACACAAGCGAGAAGATAATGGAATAATATCTTTAAAGCACTAAAAGAAAAAAAAAATACCTGTCAACCTAGAATTCTGTTCCCAATCAAAATATCTTTCAAAAGTGAAGGTATATTAAAGATATTTTCAGACTTTCAAAGGCTGAAAGAATTAATCCACTAAATCACATACAACAAGACATATTAAAGGATGTCCTTCAGGCTGAAGGAAAATGATATCAGGTGGAAATCCGGATTTACACAAGGGGATAAAGACCACCAGAAATGGAATCTTTATAATGCTTAGTTTGTGTGCACATCTCTGAATCCATATATGTGCTCAGGCAATGCCTCATACTTGCAACTTTCTCAGGAGGATTACCCTTGAAATATCGAAGCTGTCTTGCCCAGAGGTTCCTGGGAATTATTCTGCTTTCCCTTCCCTGGAGACTCACAACCAATGACTGACTCAGATGGAGGTACAAAGCCTTTCCCTTGGCTCAAGGTGCAACAAATTCTGTGTTACAATTTACCTTCCAGAGATCCCCATGAGATCAGGACAAAATTAGACTTCACTCGAAGCCATATTCTTGCCAAGTTCCTTTCCTTTCCCTACTCTGCTTCTTTCACTCCCTTATCAGACTTTCTGAGAATGCTTTAGAAATAAATCACATGTCAATGTACTTCTGTCTCAGGCTCTCTTTCTAGGAAACCTGACCTAGGAGAGGCAAAGAGTACAAAGATATTTGCACCCAATGTAAATACTGACCAAAAGTCAACCACATCAGTGGAGCCTCACAGTAATCAGGTGGACAAGATGACCATCCTGTGGATGTTAATTTGGGTGTCTTTTCTCAGCCACCTTGTTGCTTGCTGAATTGATTCATATATAAAGGGGACAGAGGGGAGGGGTGAGGGAGAGGCAGACAGAAAGAGAGAGCATGAACACATAGACCTGGGACTCTGACTTTATTAGTCTGAGGGTGGAGTGCTAGGGTTTTGTGGGTTCCTTTTTTATTAGCCAATTTAAAGCATAAGATCAGGAATTAGGGGATGGGAAGAGAGAAGTGAGGTCATTCAGTCAGTCAATTATCTAGGTCCCCCAGGGTTTTCTGAAGGACATATCTTCATGGGCTGGGGTGACCTAATTCTTTATCTGGTTGTTTTGCTAGCAGCTGTGTCATGTAGCTGACAATATGTTTATTCAAGGTGGATATCTTTTGAAATGGATGCCTTGGCAATCAAAGCTTTGTGTTGGGTAGAAGCACAAAGTTGTTTTATGAGCATTAGGTATGGGTAAGAAGGATGAGAATAAATGCTAAGTAGCAAAAGGGGTGGACTGTGCTGATTCTGTGCTTATTTATGCCCCACGCTGTCTGTTCTCTGATTGCCTGGGGCTTGGCCCGTGCAGGCTGCATTTTCCAGGCTCTCATGTCAGTTGACTTCTGTCTGGGCTCAGCCAATGGGAAGCACTACTGGAAGACTGGAGAAAAAGAAAGAAGCCAGGGAACTTCTTCCTCTTCCTCTCTGCTTCCTCTCTTTTCTTCTTGCTTCCTCTCTGCATCATCTCAGGCAGGGGGCATGTCTCCACAATCCAGCTATGGCACATACAAACTTTTGTGCATGTGAAAGTTTGAATGTGTGCTAAGCCTTTGAAATGTGCCTCTGGACTGTTACGTTTGCCCTAACTGCCAAGAAAAAAGATTGGAAGACATGATTAATGATGCAATCCATTAAAGGTGGTTTTCTCTAAGTGGTAGCATTATAAATGACTTTCCTTTATCTAGTTATTTTTTTAAAAGAGAAAAGTATGCCCCCTCTGACCTTCATTAATGCTCTGTGATGAATAGTGCAAACTGTCACCTAGTATTTATTTTCATGAGTCTCTAATTGCAGCTAATCAAGCATTTACCTTTGCATTTACAAGCTCCTGCTGCCAGTACATTTTTAGCCATCCTTAGTAAAGAAACATAATTGTGGTAGAAACCATGGAAATGATACCATAGCAAAAGTAAGAGATGAGTATCATCACTCATTACTTAGGCATACTTCCTTTTTTCTAGCTACATACAGATCAGAAAGAGGAAACAGCATCTTAAATAGAATTTATGAATCAGGGAAGCTGTTGACAAGGAGCCCAAATAAAAACATCATAGCATTTGCATGTAAAGAAACTGTATCCAATACACTACTTTTTTTCAACAACTAGAATTATGTATTATTTAATTTGTAAATCTCAAAGCCCAAATCAAATATTTTCTTTTCCAAAATATTTTTTATTTCTATTTTAGAGGTAAAAGTCCAGCTATGGCACATGTCTAGATCACTCTGACCTGCCTTTGCCATTCAGAATATTATTGGTAGAACATAAAATAATTTTCAGACTGAATTGCAGTCTTAGTGGCCATCACGTAGTCTTCTTATCAGGAAGTTGAGACCAAGTGCTTTGTTGGACGAGTCAGTGGCAGAGCTAGAACCACAGACCACTCTCTTGACTCTGCCTTCTTTCTTCCTATAAACGTTGGTGGTTCTCAAATGGACATTGATTTTCTTCAAACCACATGTACCTTTCTCAACAATCTCAACCTCGTGATTCTCTTATGTCCTCACCCCCAGTTGAAAATCCCAAACATACTATGATGGTCTCTGAATCATTCGATTAGGTTGCTGTCTCTTACGAACTGATCAATTCCATTTTTGAAGATTATATTCTTTTTCCATACAAAAATAGATGTGGTAAGATAAGGCAATAAATTGACCATCTCCATGTCAATCCTAAACAAATTAGGTCATACCTATATGTTAGGAACTAAAGATAACTTGTAAGTCCTGTTCTTAAGAGGACTTGTTTTGTTTTGTTCCTCTTCATTCATTCATTTGTTCCCTGAAAAATGTATGATGTGCACATCATGGCCCAGTTCTGTGACAGGCCTCAGGGGTACAGGCCCTCACCCACAAGGAGCTGGTTGTCAGTGTAGAGGTTTTTAAAGTGGAGGCCAAGAAAAAAATACTTCCACTTGTATTATATTTTTTCTATTTTTAATTTTCGTCGTTAACAAAACTATACATGATTAAAGTCAGAGTCATATAGCTCACAGGGCTTCTTGGGAAAACACCAGACCCTCTTCCCCATTTTCCCCTCCCTAGAGGCCACCACTTCCACTTCCTTTGGTAGGCTTCTTATGATTTACTTCCATGTCTCTAAATGACATGCTTATATTTCTACATTTTCTTTTTCAGAATTTGTTAGTTAATGACATCCCACTGTGGGAGATGAGGATGTAGCTCTCTTTTGCCAACCTCCTTTTAAACTCCTGGTCCTGTCCCCAGTGTAATCGCCTCAGGAGAGCACATAATCTTGTTAACTATCCTGTAATCCAGTCCCTCCCTGCCTTACTTTGTCCTACCTTCTTATAATCTTCCTTACATTACCTCCTAGATTCCAAATGTTTAAAAGAAACTGCGAAACTGTCATTCTGTGGAGCATTTGATATCTTGCTTCTCAGCAGTGTCATCAGTTTACCTCAAGTAAATCCTTATCAAAGTTCTCTACAGGTTTGGACCTTCTGTGTTGACAGGCATCCTATGAATTAAGTCAATTAGGAGTCTCTCTACCTGGAGATAGCATCAATCCCACAGGTCAGGGACTCAGTCCCACTAGACTTCCCCTATTTCGGACAACAGTCACAAGTGGAGGTTGTCACCTGTGTTTCTAACAAGCTCTAAATTGAAGGTTCCCATACCCCCTCCTTGGGTTTGATTAATTTGCTAGAGCACCTCACAGAACTCAGGAAAACAGTTTACTTATGATTACTGGTTTAATATAAAGAATACAACTCAGGAACAGCCAAATGGAAGAGATGGGGGAATGGGTGTGGAGCTTCCATGCCCTCTCTGAGTGCACTACTCGCCTGGCACCTCCAGGTTGGTGACAACCTGGAAGCTCTCTGAACCCTGTCCTTTGGGGTTTTTATAGAGCCTTCATTATATAGCCATGGTTGATTATATCTTTGGCCATTAGTGATGACCTGAACTCCAGTTTCTTTCTTCTTTCTGAATACCAGAGGGTGGTCCTAACGTTCCAACCCTCTAACATTGGTGCTCCCTGGCAATCAGCCTTCATCTGGAGGCTCTCTAGGGGCTTTCCAAAAAGTCACTCATTAACATAAACTCAGGTGTGATTGAAAGGGGCTTGTTATGAATGACAAAAAACACCAATTTCACCTTTATCACTCTGGAGCTATTTTAGGAACCAAGGACAAAAGACCAAATATTGCAGCAAAAGATGCTCTGATCACTCTTTCTCACTCAGGAAGTTACAAGGGTTTTAAGAACCCTGTTCCAGGCACCAAACAAAGACCAAATATGTATTTATTATAAATTACAGTCTTATAGAGGTATAAGTCTATTACCAGTGTTCTGGATCATTATGAGGGAAGAGCCCTGGGCTTCTTAGCATTCAGCAAGTAAATATTTAGTTCTGCTGTTTTCAGATAGTGCTCGTGGCAGATACAGTTAGTTGATCCAGAACCCCTCAAATTCCTTTTTTATTTTTAAATTTTTAATACACTTTATTTTTAGAGCAGTTTTAGGTTCACGACAAAAATTGATCAGAAGGTACAAAGATTTTTCAGATACTTCTGTGCCCACATGTGCACAGCCTCCCCACTATCAACACCCCAGCCAGGGTGGTGCATTTGCTACAATCAGTGAACCCACATTCATACATTGTTATTGTTCAAAGTCTATAGTTAATATCAGGATTCACTCTTGATGTTGTACATTCTATGGGTTTTGACAAATGTATATCACGTATTCAACATTATAGTATCATACAGAATAGTTTCACTGACCTTAAAATCCTCTGTGCTCTGCCTGTTCATCCCTCCCTCACCCCTAATCTCTGGCAACCACTGATCTTTTTACTTTCACCATAGTTTTGCCTGTTCCAGAATCATATGATACATAACCTTTTCAGATTATCTTCTTTCACTTAGTAATATGCATTTAAGTTTCAAGTCTTTTCATGGCTTGATAGTTTCTTTCTTTTTAGTGCTAAATAATATGCCATTGCCTGGATGTACCACAGTTCATTTATCCACTCACCTACGAAAGGACATCTTGGTTGCTTCCAAGTTTTCATGGTCCCTTTAGCCTCTGGGCTTTTGTTGTGTGAATTGTTCGAGATGGTAGAACTCAGCTCTTTTTACTTCACGAATTTATTCCATTCACAGAAAACATCTGTAAGTAAAGAGAATTTACTATAGCACTGGACATGGGGCATACTGTGGGCAAAATACATTTACAAGTACATAATTTTATGGCATTTGTATCTCATTTAGACTTCTTTGTTTCTTATTAAGAATCATTGGTCATATTTCAAAATATACTACAAACTTGTCATCAAAAAAAGTAATACTGACATAAGGATAGCCATATAGATGAATTATATAGAATTGAAAGTCCACAAATAAACCCATATATCTGTAATCAACTGAGTTTTGACAAAGATACCAAGACTATTCATCAGGGGAAAGAATGGTCTTTTCAACAAATGGCGCTGAGACAACTGGGTAGCTACATGCAAAGGAGTGAAGTTGGATCTCCTACCTCACATCATATACACAAATTTACTCAAAATGGATCAAAGACCTAAATATAAGATGTGAAAGTAGGTAACAGGTACCAGGTGTAAATCTTCATGACCTTAGATTAGTTTATGGTTTCTTAAATATGACATCGAAAACACAAGGAATAAAAGGAAAAATAGATAAATTGAACTTCATCAAAATTACATTTTTTGTGTATCAAAGGACACTATCAAGGAAGCAAAAAGACAACTCACAGAATGGGGAAAATATCTGCAAATCATAGCATCTGATAAAGGCCTCATATCCAGAATATGCAAAGAATTCTTACAGCTAAACAACAAGGAGAAAAACAACCCAATAGGTTTTTTTTTCTCAGAACATATACTTTTAGGAGAGGAAAAATAATTTTTCCTCTACTTTTCTAGGTTTTTGGCTGATATCTGCCCTGTAGTAAAAAGTCAGATTAAGAGGAGAAAACAGAATTAATTATGTACATATGTACAGGAGTGTCTTCATATGTAGTGCATATATAGTGAGTGTCTTCAGTGTGCTAGATAGGGAGTGGAAAACATGTTAAACGAGATTAAATCATGACAGTTCTACCTAAAAAGCTTAAGTCTAGGGGAGGAAATCAACCATTAAGTAATTAAGTTGCATGTGGTGTAATAATAGAACTGAGTAAACTTATTTTAAGTGCAGAAGAAAGGGAGAACAAAGTTGAGGAAGTTGAGAAAGTCTTTCTAGAGTGGACATTTGAACTTGATCTTGAAGAATAGTTTGCCAAGTGGAGGAGAGGTGATATAAAGAACATGTGCAAAGCCAGGTACGAAAGAACAAACGGTGTTCTAAGGATGAACTCCACTCTTACTGTGCAAACTTTGAAGACTTGTAGAGCCAGACTCCACTCAGTTCAGACCAAACCAGACACAAATTCAGAATCTCCCAACAGAATCCCAACAGGAGGAAGAGGTACTAAGCCTCACCAGACCTCGCAAAGCTCCTCTGACTTAACAGAGCTAAGCCAACCTATCCAAATCATATACTGCGATGCATTGCCCCCTAGAGGCGGTTATAATGTCGACAGCAGTAAAATTGGAAATGAAGCTTACTTCAGTAGATGGCAGTAGTCACGAAGCAGATATTCCTGCCCGCCCCGCTACTTTAGCTTAAGGTGTTGAACACAGCCTCAGGGCTTAAACATGCAGAGTCCGGAAAACCTGGCCTGGGCAGACCGTAGCCAGGTAATCAGCCAGCATCACAAGGGTTGTGGCTGGGTGTTAGCAGCAGAGAACAGTCACACATCTCTTGGTGGGGTCCTTTCATCCAGAAACTGCAATGCTAACTCCTGTTCTAGAGTGCCAGGGAACCTCATTATCAGAGTACTTACTGTGGGTGTGCCCAAAGTAAAGGGCATCCCAACACGAAATGCTCAGTGACAAACAGGTCCTTGTAGAGCTGGTGCCCCTGCACACCTCCCTCTGCCTCAACACTGGCATCTGTCTCCACCCCACGAGTCAGTTGTGTTCACTGTGATCGCTATGCCGACCCATTGCGACGTGAAACTGCGAAAGATGTAGGATTTTACTAAGACAATGAAAGTGATGTGGAGGACTGATCCAATCATGATTAGAAAGCCTCCAAGAAATGAGGGACTGGTGGAGTTTGTCTGGTTACAACTGAAAAAGAAAAAATCAACAAAGATGTGGACATACTGGTAGCTTCAGAATGGGACGATCAGAAATTCAAAAAATTAGGAGAGGTTCCTGGGGAAAAGTGATAAAGCCCTTGACTATTTTGCAAAATTTACTTTCTTTAAAACCCTGCTGTAAAGGTCAAATGAGAAGAGATGGATGTCGTATTTTGCTATTTTACAATTCTTTTTTCCAGAAAAAAGCATGTCCTAAACAATTCTTGATTCTTTTTTTTTTTGTTCTAAGAATTAGTCCATACTTGCAGTTATAACCAAATGTGGTTAAATATCAAATAAATAATAGTAATAAAAGAAAAACTAAAACTATAATAATTTTTAGTTTTTCTTTTAAAGATAAAGCCCCAATTCACATCTCCCTAACTCCCACTATTTACTGTAAATTTTTGGTTCCCGTTTAAGTGGATTTACTTAAAGTGACCTTTTCCCAGGACCAATTATCCCTCGAAACCTTTTTTCTCTAAGGAGCTCCTTAATTTCACCCTGTAAGAGCCTGTAGGACCCACTAGGCGTGAAAGCATTTAAAGTGTGCGGTGTGTTTGGTAGTGGAGCCTGCAAACCTGGCTCCAGATCACCGGCCCCAGCGCCTTTCCACAGACTTGAGTCACTGAAAGGCTGGGCTGGCTCGCAGAAGCTGCCCTCTGGGCTTCCAGAGAAATTCAGCTGCTCACATAAGTGGCTGTTGTTCCTCCCTTTAACACTGCAGCCACATTTCCTAAAAAGTGATACATGTAAATAAAAGATTTATAAAGTAAATCAATTCTAAGGGAGTGGGGAAGTTCCTACTTAAAAACCAGAGAATCCCCCTTTTATGGGAAGAGGTTGTTAGAGCAAAGAATCCATCCTTTTTTTGGAAGGGAATTATGAAAATCCTTTCCCCCACCATCCCTAATTATAGATATTGAATGTATTTATTTTGTAAATTGAGTGGCAGTGGAAGAAGGGAGATCAGTTAAGAGGCCATTGCAGTAACTGGGGTGGGAATCGATGGTCACTTAATCTTGGGAGAGGGCAAAAAATGAATTGATTGGCTTTGAAGGTAGACCCAACATTTATCCTGATGCATTGGTTGTGTGATATGAAAGAGGGGGTAATGGATGATTCCTGCCCAGGCTGGAGTCCAAGGGCACGAACATTTAAGGTGTTAGGGAGAATAGGAGGACGTAGAAATAAAGACTGAGAAGGAGCTGCCGTAGAGGTAGGAGGGAAAGCAGGAGAGTATGGTGACTTGGAAGCCGAGGAAAGAAAGTTTCCAGAAAAGGAGAAAATGATCAACTGTGTCACATGCTGCTAAATGATCAAAGATATGACTGGGAAGTAGTCACTGGGTTTAACAACTTGGCCCTCGTGGTGACCTTCATGTGAGAAATTTTGTTGCAGGGATGTAGACAAATCTGATCGGAATGGGTTTCAGAGAGAACAGGAGGAAATGAACCAGTGAAAGCAAGAATAGGCAACCCTTTTGCTGCAAAGGGAAGTAGGGAATTGGGGCAGAAACTGGCAGGGGAAGTGGAGTCAAAAGAAAGTTTTGTTTTTTAGTAGGAGGAAATAAGAGCATGTTGGTAAGCTGGTAGAAATTATTCATTAAAGTGAAAAACATTTTTGATGCAGAAGAGAGAAAGGAGAAATGTTGAAACTGTGTCTCTAAATCTAAAAAAGGGGATGAGACATACACACAAGTGGAGGCGCTAGCTTTAGACAGGATCATGGAGGGTCCATTCAAAGTAATAGGGGGTGTATTTTCTAGCTTTTCTGTGCATAATAAACCATGCCAAAACTTAGTAGCTTAGAGGGTCAGGTGGTTCTTCTTGTCTGGGCTTGCTCAACTGATATTTCTAGGGCTTGCTGTGGTCAACAGGTGGATTGGCTAGAAGTTGAATGATCTCATATCATGTTTGGTATTTATGTGTCCCCTTGCAATTATCTGGCTGTCAAATGGGGTGCCTCAGTTGTTCTTCACATGGCCTCTTATCTGCTAGGAGGCTAGCCTGAGCTTGTTCACGTGGTGTTCTCAGATCTCCAAGCTCAGCAAGGGAAGGCAAGCCCCAATGTACTAATGTCTACACTCACCAAAGCAAGTAATATGGCCAAGCCCAGGTTCAAGAGTTAGAGAAATAGATTCTATCTCCTAATGGAAGAAGCTACATAATAACATTGCAATGGGATACAGGTTGAGGGAGGGGAAGGATCTGCGGCCATATTTGCAGTTTGCTACAGAAGAGAAGGCAGGGGAATATGGATGCAGATACTAACAGGTATGTAGATATAATCGATGTAATTGTGGGATTCAGGGGAATTCTCTTCTGAGTATTTTTATTTTCTCAAAGGTAAAGCTTTCATGTTCAAAGACTATGCCAGGCTGATGTTGATTTATTCATTTATGATGAACAACAAAACTGCCAAGAGAACTGGGTCCTTAGAGCACCTTCCTAGAGGCCTCCTTTAGGAAAATGTTTGCTGAAAACCACCTAACCACGAAGCCTGGGATTTCTGCAAAGGAGGCTAATTGTATAACTGATGGCTGATGTCGTGGAGCTTGGCAGTAAGATGCAGCCATCTTTGAAAAGGACAGACTTTCTTGGTTGATTGAAACATGCCATCTGCTAGGCATTTCCTACTCTGGATAATGCTACTTGGATGCTGCTGCACTCTGCCCTTTGGCTGTATTTTCTCTGTGGACCAGCCCCTCTGTCCACCCATTCCCTACTACATATGCTATCAATGAGGTTTCAGTGGACTCCTGTTTTTGCTTCTGTGATACTGGGGGGCATTTGGACTTTTCAGACATATTCCATCTCAACCTTTACCTATTGAATCGTATCAGTTTAACTACCAGTGTTCTGAGAGGTATTTACACTTGGGTTTTTCTTTTTTGAAATGGGTAAATTTTTCACACCTCTGTTTCTTATGAATTTACAGTGCTTCCCTATAATTTTATGAAATCTCACTTAGTGACTAGAAGCTTCTATTGGCTTGGTTTTGTGATCAGTGCATGATTTGTTTCTTGCAATAAATTTAAACCCTCTCCTGTTTAGTATGAAAATATTAGATTGGAAACTAATAATTTAGGGGGGGGGAAAAGGAGCCAAGGTCAGCTTTATGGACCGAATATTTGTGTCTCCCCCTCCTAATTGGTATATTGAAGCCCTAACCACCCAATGTGATGGTGTTAGGAGGTGAGGCCTTTGGGCAGTAATTACATTTAGATGAGGTCATGAGGGTGAGACCTTCATGATGGGATTAGCGCACTTATAAGAAAAGACGGGAGAGCTTTTTCTTCCCACCCTGCACCCATGCCTTTCAGTGAGAAGGTGTCTGTCTGCAAACTAAGAAGTGGGCTCTCACCAGATATGGAATCTTCCAGCACCTTGATCTTGGACTTCCCAGCCTCCAGAACTGTGAGAAATAAATTGTTGTTTAAGCCACCTAATCTATGGTATTTCGTCATTGCAGCCCAAACCGACTAAAACAGTCAGCTAAATATGGCATGACCTGCCCAAGAAAAGGTGCAACACCTAATGTGGCATGACCTGGCTGAGAAAAGGTGAGACATCTAATATGGCATGACCTGGCCGAGAAAAGGTGAGACACAGTTTCGGTTCAGTGTATCTAAGTGGCACTTGAGATGCACTTTTGGTGGGGCTCCCTTCTTGCTTATTCTTTTAGTCTTGATCCCGGATTCTTCAATGAGTAAGACCCCAGGTCTGGGGTCTGCTGCCCCTCACTGAGCCCTTCAGAAAGCTTCCTTCCACTCTCATGGCCACCCAGGGAAGTACAGGTGGATCCCCAAGCACTTGGGAATCACAAGCAACCACAGTCACAGATGATGTGAGGCAGAGAAATGCCTTGGAAGAATCAAATTTTCCTTTCCTTTTCTCATTGCAATGCTTTTCTGGGGCTGAGTGGGCCAAGTGCAGTATTAACTGGTCTTGATACTCAGTCAACTCTACCTGCTCCTGAAAATCAATAAACAACACTGGATTAGTCAGGGCTGTGTGATGCTCAGCAAGTCACTTAACCTATCTGTGCATTGGTTTCCTAATCTCTAATATGGTGACTATGCCACTCTGATGAGGGTTCCTGTAAGGATTAAATGGGGTTAAAGGTGTGAAAGAGTTTTCACATGATGCATAGGCTTTAAGGATATTTTTACTATTTTAAATGAATCAAGTAGAAGATAAAGAGATTCCTCCTTTTGTTGACACATGAGTCATTCATATAATATGTATGAACAGGAGAGAGATATAATGGGAAATTGACTGTCAGGGGAGGAAGATAAATCAGCCAGAGGGATGCAAGTTGTCCGTAAAGACATAACAGAAGTCAGCAGTTATATTTAGTAAAACTATTGGCCTAGAGGAGAGCAATGTGTTGTCTGATATATCAGTGTTTCAAGACATAAAAGCACAGAGCGTTGTTGGGGAGGATCGAAAGTTGAGCTGCATGGGTGATTTGGCCACAGCCAGTCCTGATAGATTAAAATCCAGGTCTTTATTCTGTGACTTAACTATGATGGATCAATTTATCAGGCCTTCAGTGAAAAGCTTCACGGATAGAGGATGTGTGGAATGCGAAGGATGTGTTCCTATACTCAGGAATCTTGGAGAGAATGGGACTTGGAAACAATTGGAAATTATTTGCAATCTAAACCATAGACTGCAAGTTCAACTTCTTATCAGGACCTAGCAGGTGATGAGCTGAGGAAGCCTGCCAGTTTTAAGAAAAACAATAGCATAAGAGCATTGTAAATGGCAGTGATCTTAATGTGAAAGCATAGGGAGGGAATGGTAAAGACAGAGGCAGACAGAGTAGAGTGTGTGTCCAGTCAAAAGGAGAACGCATGTCTAGAGCTGCCAGATCTTCTGGTTTGATTAAAAGAAGTAACACATCCAGATGTTTATGTAGAATTTCTCAAATTTCGTATGTTCTCATTTTTTAAAAATTGCAAAACATTGGTCCACAGCTCTCTTTGTGATCTCTGCAAACATGGGGTGATGAGTGGAAAGCTGGGGTAACTCAGAGAAGAGAGAAGAGAGGGTGGAGGTCCTGGGCCTGAGGGGTGGGCCCTTTGACTGGCGGGAGGGCAGGTCCCCAGCTCCCTCTGGGCAGAGGCCCGGATGCAGAGGGTCCTTTCCCTGCTCTGCTGGTCGGCTCCCCTCCCCACCCCTCCCAGGATAGCTGTTTCCCCTAGGGAGTGAGTGGTGGAGGCCGGGGCAGCAGAGTCTTCCCTCTGTTCAGTTTTTACAAAACAACGTGGAATTCTAAAAGTGATTCCAGGCAAAATTTTCTAGCATTTGGAGAGTAAAAAATAAAGAGTTAAGAGCTTCCCTCCTTCCACTCCAGTCCCGTCCATTTCCATTTCTGAGAGGTAATTACTGATAACGTTTTTCTATCATTTCAGAAATTTTCTAAGCATATAAAACCGTATACACGATTTCTTTTTTCCCAGACAGAGGAAGGATGTGATTGGTCATTCAGCAGAGAGCAGAGTCCCATCTTTGTGCCTGCAGCATCTCCCTGGAAGGCCTTTCTCTTTCTCCTCGTCTCCTTGCATTAATGCCTTGAAAGGCAGCACAATGTAGTGACAAAGAACACAGACCTGGAGTCAGACTTTCCGGCTCCACATCCCCACTCTATCGTTTACTAGCTCTAATTCTAGCTGAGTTACTCAATCTTTTCATGCCATGAATTTCTCACCTGTAAAAGGGGATTAAATGTAGAATCTGTCCCGAAGGGTTGTTATGAGGAATGAATGCATTAAAGTCTATGAAGGGCTTGGGGCAGGATTTGGCACAAAGCAAGTGGCATATAAGCTTTTACAGTTGTTGTTGTTTTCAAAGATCTAGCACTTGTTTCCATTCCAGTAGGAACCCTTCCTCAATTGTCCTTAATCCTTGCTCCTCCCTCCTCCTCCGGTTTAGGTACCTCTTTAGTGCTAATTGTACCGCCGAATTTGGTGTATGGTTGACCTGCAGAGGGCAGGTTCCACACCTCTCACTTTTTGTACCTCTGCAGAGGCCTCACATGAACAAAGTTGGGGCAGAAATGCAGGTGCAAAGGCCTCCACGTCTGTGTCCCGCTCTGCCCACTGTGGCAGAGGTCAGTGAGATGCAGCAGGGAGCCCGGGATCCAGCTGCCCTTCGCCTCTGGTGCCTAGGATGAGAGGGGAATTGAATGCCTCTCTTGCTTTGAGCTGCTCTTTATACTCCCCAAAATGTTCCTTGCCAAAATTTATAGCAAACAGTTTTAGAAACTCTCTGCTAGCACCAGAGCCCTAAAGGCGGCAATGCTAGGCACTTCTCCAGTCCCCAGGGAGCCTCTGAGATCATCTCAGTAAAACTTTAATGCCTGGAAGTCAATTAGAGTGGAGAATTCTCCTGTAATCAAAAGAGGCAATGCTTTTATTGGAAAGGTGCAAACTAGAAGGAAAGGATGACAGCTGTGTGAGGCTCTGTAGAGCTAATGGCTTGGGCTGGGAAAATTATTTCGACAGCGTCGGGCCCTATCTACAAGGCAAGGGGAGGGGCTGTGGAGTGGGCATGGGGGAAACAGGCTGTAGGTGGCCTTAATGATTGTCCTTAGAGTATGCTGAAGAGTTTCCAGAACAGGTTTACACCTTCACTTTCTTGGATCGCCCATCAGTCCATGAAGTGAGAATTACTCTCTATCTCTCATTTTGTAGAGGAGGAACTGAAGTTCAGAGAGGTTAATGTGGCCCTGGAGCTGAAGCCCTCGCCTCCCCACTTCTTTTCAGAAAGCAGACCTGGCTACAATGAGGAGTGTAAGTGAGCAGGGGGAAGCTCTGCTCTCTCTAACCACATCCTTCAAAACTGGCACCTTCTCATTTCAAAAAGCTGTTAGAGGAAGTCATGTGAAATTTATGACTTAAATATCCGTGGTCAGATGCCCGGGTTGTATGTGTCTGTTCCAGTTACTGCTGCATAACAAATCACCCCAAAACCGATTGTCTTCCAACAACCATTTTATTATGGTCACAGATTCTGTGAGTCAGGAATTCAGGCAGAATAGCAATGAGGATGGTTTCTCTGCTTCATGATGTCCTGGGCCTCCTCAGGGAAGGAGGGGGTCACTTGACACTTCGGGGCTGGAAACTTCTAAGAATCCAACTGGCTGGGTGACCAGGATTGCTCATCACATGGGTTGCAATTGTCAGCTGTTGGCTGGGAGCTCAGCTGGGGCTATTGACCAGAGTACCACGTCGCAGCCTAACATGGCAGTCTCGGGGTGCTTGGTGTTCTTATATGGAGGCTGCCTTTCCCTGGAGTGAGCATCCCAAGAGAACCTGGCAGACTTTTTTGACCTAGTTTCATTCCCATCCCCTCTATTGGTCGAAGCAGTCACAAGCTTGCCCAGACTCAAGGGAAGGGACACAGACACCCCACCTCTCAATAGGGCCAAAGAATATCTAGCCATCGTTTTTCAACACCACTCTCTTATTCCTTTATGACCCCACTGATCCCTAATTATGTTAGGAATTATAGTTGGAGTCAGCAGATTCTAGAATCCTGCCTTGGCTTTGCCACTAACTAACTGTGTGACCTTGGACGATAATCACCTAACCCATCCAAAGTTCTGTTTTCTCATTTATAAAATCATTTATCACAAAATAAGTAAACTTTTAGATATCTTTCATCTCTTATAAAATGTCTGTCGAATGTAGCTGTCCTATAAAACTCTGAACAGGATAACTATAAGGGATTGGAATAGTCCCAAGCTGCTGGCAAAACTCTTTTTTTGAGCAGAAGTTTGGTGACACTGGAGGCAGAAATGAGGAGAGAGCCTTGAGAATAGTGGTGTGGAGATGGAGGAGGACTGGACAGAGGTACCATGTGTGAGGAACACCTGAGGCAGGAAGAGACTGGATGGTGATCCAAGAGGGCAGGTGTGAGCTGCCAAAGACAGGAAGAACTGTAAGAGGAGGAATGAAGTAGCTCAGAATCTTTGATGATGGAGACAACGGGATATGTACCTGGCCAGGGAGGTGGGAAGATGGAATTGCCTAGGCTTAGAGAGTGAGAAAGACAACATGTAGAAGAAGGAAATGCATTTCTCCTTCAGAGTCCTGCACAGCCCAGACCAAGGCTGAACGAATGTCCATGGCAGGTGTCAAGGCTGTGGACTTGCGGGAAATAATAGGCAGGCAGGGCCGGCTTTGTTTGTGTGCGACCTGTGCAGTCACACAGGGCCTTGCACTTAGAAGAGCCTTGTGCTTTGGGCTTGGGGTGTGGCCCTTTGTTAAGAGAAGTTCTCTTCAAGGCCAGGCCTGGGGCAAGAGGGCACCTTGGCTCCCCGAGAGAGTAGACCTGAGTCTTCACAGGGGCCGGTGTTTGTATTTTTAAGGTAGAACTCAGTAAATCTAATGAATTAGCCCTCACTGAAGTGTCAGTGCCCAGAATGAGTTTAATAGTTTTCAAAGGTTGACCATCTGGGGGGAGGTGACAGCTTTTCAGATCACACGGGCAGATGTCTGCCTCCTTCACGTGCAGCCTACTCTTGGGAGGCAACTCTTGGGCCTCAGAGTGTCTTAGGGAGATCACTGCCTTCCTCAGTACTTGACTCACATTCCTTCAGGAGTCTCTGAGAGGGTTCAGGCACTGGGAGAGACCCTGTCACCCGTGGAAAAGCCATAAGCTAGGAATATGGACCTCAGGCATGCCTGTGCCATTAGCCATCCCTGTAAGGTGACAGTGACTCCTGTAAAGACAGGACAAGATTATATGTGTGTATGTGTGTATGTGTGTGTATGTTAGTGAGTGAGTGATAGAGAGGTGTGGGGGAGGGAGAAAGGAGAGAAGGGGTGGAGAGGGAACAAGAGGAGACAACAGAATAGGAGCGGAGAGAGGAGGGGTGGATGAATGCCTGTGATGCTGATTTTCCCATCCTCCCCTTTGGAAGCTACCCAGCCTTTCTTTTTCTGTGCATTAGTCACTAAAAAATAAAAAACAATAACAACAACAACAACACAAAAAACCCAAAAAACAAAAAACAAAAAAACAAAAAACCTACTATGTTTTAATGGGTAGTTTCGCATTAAAAATGTTTTGTGTGGTTGGGAGCAGGGTCTTGTGTTTCTCAGTTGGATGTGTCTTCTCTTGGCCCTGCTATATTGTGCAGGAGTGGGAAGGAAGGTGGGGGGAGTATAGAAATGCTGGGGACCACATTCCTCCTTGACCACAAGGAGAGAAGTAGTCCCCTAGCTGGAAAAGGCCGAGTGACTCTGTTGATTCCTGCTTCAAGAGACTCTGAAAACCTCAGGCAAGAGGCTGAATTCTGCGTAGCCACACTGCAAATATCACGGGGTTGCTAGGACTCCACTCAGGTTTCCCCGGAATTGTATGGATTTGGCCCATATTTTGGTCACTTCTTGACCTACGTTTGTTCCTCTCTGACACACTTGATCCCTGACTCAGAGCCATTGAATCCTCTTGCTCATCCTTTCCCCTCAGCACTCTTCCTGCTCAACATATAGAAGAGAGGGGGAGGAGAGATGCTTGCATCTTAACACTGACTAGTGGCCTTTGTTAATTTCTTTTACATCTTCGACTTGAGATTTCCTCTTCCTTCTGTTGATCACCTTCACATTTATTAACTCTGGTGAGCTCCTCCCTATTTTCTGAACCCCATGAACATCTCTATGGGGAATTTGACAAATAGGGCAGAAGCAGAGCCTGTTGAGCCCAGCCCCTTCTTTAATGGGGAACATCCAGCTGAAGTCCATTCCACACATCTAGAATCACTCCCTTTGGCGCATTTGTATCTCTTATAATCTGACCATTCGGCTCCATCCCAGCCCACTCTCCACTTCCTGCTAGCTGGGCCCCTCTGACACACCTACTGGCCCTGTCTGCACTACCTTCTGGCATCTGCGTGGACAATGTGGGAGCCAGCCACCAAGACACCTCCTAGTGAGTCTTGCCTCCTGGTATCATGTTCCCGTGTAGTCCCCTCTCACACCAAATAGGGTTGACCCATGTAACCGACAAGATGTCGTGGGAAGAACAGAGTGTGACTTCTAAGGCTAGGTCATAAGAGATATTATGGCTTTTGCCTTCCTCTCTGACACCACTTATCTGCAGTGAGGCAGTTGCCATGTCACGAGGACACTCAGGTGGTCTGTGGAAAGGTCCAGGTAGCGAGGAATGGGAGTTTCCCACCAAGGACCGGCACAACCTGCCAGCCACTTGTGAAGTGGATCCCCAGCCCCCATCAAGACTTCGGGTGACTGCGGCCCAGCCAACATCTAAACTGCAACTTCATGAGAGCCAGAAGCACCCCGTTAAGCTACCCTGAATTCCTGGCCCAGAGAAACTGAGATAATAACAGTTTACTGTTATAAGCTACTAAATTTTGTGTCCTTTTCTGATATAGCAGTAGATGATTAATACAGGCTTTGAAATGGTGAGTCTTTCTCTTCTAGTTTTCCTCATCTACTCCATCTACTCCATGGTTCAGTCCAAAATCCAGGAATTGACCTTGATTCTCATCTTCCTCTCACACCCCACATCAGTGGGTCCTTCAGGAGGCTTTTCCTTAAAACTATCTTACAAATCTGTTGGCTCTTTCCCATCCCCATGCACCCAAGCCACTGTCACCTTTTGCCTGGACTCCTGGAGCAGGGTCCTCACTAGTATGTCTGTTTCTATACTTGTTAAAGACATCCAGCCAGAAAGATATATATTTTTTAAAGCTCAGAGCACGTTACTCCTCTGTTAAAGCCTTCCAGTGGCTCAGGCCACATCATTAAAACTCAAACTCCTCGGTATAGCCTATGGATGCTCCATGCTCCAGCTGCTGCCCAGTGCTCTGCCTTATCTCCTACCACTGTCTTGTTCGCTCACTCAGCTCTCGCCACACTGGCTTCCTCTCTGCTCTCTGACAGTGTTCCCACCTCAGGGTCTTTGCATTTGCTGTTACCTTCCTGGAATGCTTCTCCCCAGACTTCGCCCACCTTGTTCCCATACTTTGTTGAAAGCTCAGTATGAATTGTACCTTCTCAGAAAGGCCTTCTGTGACAACTCAGTTTAAACACCCGCCTTCCACCATCTACTCCCTTGCCTCTACTGTACCGGAGCTAGGGTTCTTGGATTGCAATCAGCAGAAAGCAACTTTTTCTGCAATTATGGAAAGACAGGGGAAGCTCATTTGCTTTAAGGTAATACTGTGGAGCAGGAAGAGGAAGCTCTCACACAGCTGGTCTCCAGCGGAAGAGAGCACCTGCCCCAGTGGAGGGTCCTCAGTTGAAGAATGAGTAAACCCAATTTGGGGGAATGCTGTCTAAGATGGCTCTTAGTGAAAAGGACCTGCTGGTGACAGAGCAAGACTCTGGGATTCCTCCTATGGCCCAGAAGTTGAGAAGGGGAGTGGAGGGGTAGAGGGAAGAGCTTGGAGAAGGATGACTGGGGTAGAAACATTCCCAAAAGCAGTTAGACTAAAAAGAATTAGAAATGCAGCAAACAGGACTTTGTTTCACCCCATTCTCTTGGGAACAAATCAATGAACTGATCATTATCTTCACCAGAGGCCCATTTAGAAAAAGAACATTTGAAAAAGCACACAGAACTGACAGGTTTGTAATGTGTAAGTTTATCTCTAAGTACTTTGTTTCCAACTTCCTGGTGGGTGAAACCCAACACAAGCTAGCTTAAGTAAAAAGGAATTTTGTTTTTTTAAATGGAGATACATCATTCTATCATGAAACCACAGTGCTCTCATGGTGGCCAAAGGACTAGAACCAGAACCTTGAGTGCTTTGTAACCCAGAGAGATTCTTACTGTGCTGCTCACAACCTCCCTGTGAGGTAGGGGCAATTTTTAACTTACAGATAAGGAAACTGAGGCACAGAGAGGTTAAGCAACCTTGTTTAGGGTGACACCTTATATTGCTTCTAGGATAGGAGGGTCCTCGTTTGTCCTGGCACAGCCCCTGGGGGTTTCAGAATTTCCTTGTTCATTCCTCTGTTAATTTTTTCCCCATTCAAATGAGATTCAAGTTCATGGCACAAGGGAGAGCCAGCTGCAGAGGGCCCAGTGTCCACTGAACCTCTATTTCACCGGGCATAGTAGCACCTTTCCTCAGTGCCCAGCGCTCCTGCTTCCTAGGAGTTCTTGAGTTGGGGAGACGACATCCTGCACCCTTTGTCTGAGGCCTGCACGTGGAGGAATGGCCTGGGAGTACTTTGGGCAGGGTGATGTGGAACAAAGAACATCAGCTCTCAGGGCTGGAGGAGGAATCACTGAGACCATCTAAGCCAGGGGCCGCAAACCCACATGCTGCAGGAACCACTCAGGGACCGTAAGATAGCAGTACAGTAGTAGTGGTGAGGGCCGTAGCTGATGGTCTGCTCTAAAATGGCCTCGCTTCCACTCAGCTATAGCTTATTCTGCCACGTTGGACTGGTGTTCAATGTTGTCAGACTTTCTGATTTTTCAAGAGAAGTCAGAAATGTTTTGTTTTTTTAACCTCCTATTTGAGATTACTGTGACAATTAAATGAAGTAGCCCACATAAAGTGCTGGGAACACATGTCTGGCATATGAAGTGGCTCTCAGTATGTGTTGGCTGCTGTTATTATCACAGCACTTCACAGACATGAAAACCAAGGCCCAGAATGGGTTCCCCCAAGGTCACAGTGAGAGGTAGATGTTACATAAGAGCCCAGGCTCCTGACCCTGGGCCGGGCTCTTCCAGGTTTCCCTCTCCTGCCCTCACCCCTCGCCCGGGTCATCAGCCATCCTCACTGTGTAGCATGACGCATTTTAGGTAACCGCATAATGCCTTGCCATGGTATCTTTCACAAAGCATTTCTACCGATTCCCTACTTTCAGAGAAATTTCTTTCCCTTAATACACAAAACCCTTTTTCAAGTTTGTTCCAGTAGTATAAGCCACAGGGTTCTTTCCTCTCCCCTTAGGGTCATAGAGGAGCGCCCCACCCTGTTTTATTAGCTCCGCAGGGCTGTATTATATAAACTCAGACTTTTCCACTTAAGTCCGGGGCTCAACTACTGTTTACCCAGGGCCCATTAAACCATTAGGAAAAGCAATGCCTTTATGGGCCGGGACAATCGTGCTTATTTCTTCTTACTCTGTGGAAAATTCCCTTTACATTCATTGAAAGTTCCAGGAATTCTGCATCCTAAGCTGGTCCAGGTGTTGCTCCACTAGAGCAGGCAGTGGGGCTTCCATTTCCTCCTGAGCACTTGGCTTTTGGGCTCTCACAGCGGCAAACAGGGCCTGGTGTTGGCTTCGGTTTACAGTTTTGTCTCACACTTGTTCCCATGGTTCTGAGTTCATGCTGTCTCACTTTGCCCTCTCTGTTAGATTCATCCCACTCACTGGAAGGTCTGACCTTGAATGGGGCCACTCTCTGTCTCTTGTGTTTTTTGAACTGGAATTCTCCCTGTGGATCACCCTGTTGCTGGCCTCATCCTTTATCTTGAGAGGGTCACCATGGCCCTTGACCTCAATTGTCTGCTATAAGTCAGATGGCCTGTTGCCCTTTCTGGAGACTGTGCATGAAGAGTATAAAAAGGAACTGAAAACTTATTCCTAAAGACACTGGCTACCACAGGGCTGGGCCCAGGAGGCACTGGCTCCCCTTGGTTTTCATTTCTTCTCAGTTGACGGAGTTCTAATTCACATGAGAGCCAGCTTTAAGCCATTTCCCAGGTCTTTTTTTCTGAACTACTTCTTGGAAACATAATTAAGGTGCAAGGGGAGATAGTTATACACTTTGTAGCTGTCCATCAGGTAGGGAGTGACATTCCTGGATAATGGGAATTTCCAAAATATATGGGAAGCCCAACTCCAGCGAAGCCTTATAAACACATGATTGATGAGATTAGGGTTTTTCAAAATGAGGAAGATGTGAAGCCATGTAAAATAAGCTATAACCTTGAAAACTGTAATGTGCTAATGACAGATGCAGGCAGAAGGGCGGAAGTCTACAAAAAGTTAGACAAAGGAAGATCGGAGAAAACCAATGTCAGGGTTTGTCTGGCTGTGGCCAAGGGACTGAGAGATCCCGTGTCTGGCCTGGTGTGTCCCACCCTGGGTAAACCAGTTCTTCTCTGCATCGGAAATTTTAGAATTTATGTAAGTTTTGGTTTAAAAACAAAACAACAACAACAACAAAAAACCCAAGTTAAACATATCTGTGACTCTTTGGTCCCCATTGGCTTGCTTCCACTCTCCATGGGTTATTTGGTTTTCCTAGAATTCTCATCCTGGGAAGAGGCTGCCCCAGATAGCACTCATAACTATTTTGCTAAATAAATGAAATGCTTCTGACCCATTAAAGCTGAAGACCAGGTTCTGGGTCTGACCAGACCCATCTTAGAGCTCCTCCCTGCCAGAAAAAACCACCTACCTGAAACTTGAATTGTCCCCACCTGTCTCCTGGGCTCAGGTACATTTGAAGCCCGGTTATAGCGCAACACCCTCTCACACATCTCTCCTTGTCCTCTTGCCTTTCCGGTGGCATCCAGCTTACCATCTCCACGTTGCAGGCTTGGCAAGGGAAGCGACCTGCCCGGGCTCCCGCAGGAGCGTGGAGCAGCTGTGACTCCTAACTCCCATCAATGACCGAGATGACTGTGCAGCAGTTGCCTGCAGTGGTTCTGGGTCTTTTGTCGCACTGCTCACCTGTATACTTCCCTTCCTGGAAAGATGTTTTAAAAACCACTCTGCCTCTAAAAGTGAGCCCCTTGTTTCTGCCATCATTCTTTCTGAGGACAGTGCTCCATGGTTTTTCCAGGATTCGTATGAAGTAAACGGTTCTATTTTTTCAAAGTAAATTGGTCATTTTTTTCCTCAAAGCAGAAAGAGATCCTTTCATTTGCACCCCTGGAGTCATACGGAAAAGGATGCCTCACCTCGTTGTTTTTGGGCACTGAGCAGCCAGGGTTACCTGTTTCTCAGTGTGCAGACTGATACGGAGTCACCCACACTCTCCTCTGCCTGGTTACCAGGCGCCTGGCACTGGTGTGCATGTGATGGGGGCCGTAGCAGGCTGCAGGCCTGGGTGGACTCTGGGCGTCCACAGAACTGCGAGCAGCTTTCTCCCTTGTTGAGCAAAGAGGTGATGTGGGTAGGTTGGGGCCACACTGAGGGGGCATTAAGTGTTTGTTGGGGAGTCTTAGCAAGATTTTGTAGGACATTGGGAGACTGTGTGTGTGTGTGTGTGTGTGTGTGTGTGTGTGTTAGCTAAGAAGCAACCTGCCCCGATATGAATTTTTGTCTGTGTAAAGGATTGATAAGAGAAGACAAGGGCTGGAGGGATCTGTTATCATTATCCAGATGCCAAAGGACAAGAGCGTGAGTTAGAGATTGGCAGTGGAGATGGGGAAACAAAGTCAGAAGAGGTCTTGGAGGAACTCTATGCAGACTTGGCAGAAGAGTGTTTTATGAAGAGTGAAGTTTAAAAGGCTCATGGAAGTCCATTTTTAACTGTATTAGCTATATATTTATTTTTACATGTTGGAATCTCTGCTTGCCATGGTCTCATGTGAATGACATGATATAGGTCTGCAGAAAATGGACATGGAAAGGGAAGCATTTGGAGGTTCAGAAGGTTCAGAAAGTTCTGACTCTCAAAATCTATGAGCAACACACCTCACTGTGCCTCTGTGGTTGCAGGAAGCAGTTCTGGCTTCACTGGAGAGAGCTTGCAGTGTCTCCCACGCCTCATGATCAAATTGGAAACAGAAATTGAGCAGCAAAGGGAAATTGAGCAGCAAAGAAAAATACCCGCAAGGAATTGCAGGACTTTCCTACTTTATATCTCAAAAATCTAAGAATCATTCATTCACTCATTCATTCAGCAAATACTATTAAATACCTACAATGTGTCATGCTTGATTCTAGAAATTCAATGGTGAACAAAACCAGGAATGGCCATAACCCTGGTTGGAATTTACATAATCCAGAGGGAGAGAGAGAGATGTTGACTGATCCCATAAACAAATGGAAAACAGCCACTGGGGTAAGTGCTAAGGAGAGACCCACAGTGCCCTGAGGCCTGAGAGTGGGAGTATTTCGCCCAGTCAGGGAGGTCTGTGAATGTTTCTCCAAGGAAAATCTTACACTGATATTTGAAGGAGTTTAAGTAAACTAAGAGTGTGGGGGTTTTGAGCGAGGGACCAGCACGTGGCTGCAAGAGGCATGGGAAGAACTAAGGACAGAAAGAAAGCGATAGGGGCCGGAGGGGAGAGGGCAAGAGGAAGAATGGAGGCAGGGGCCTGAGACTGGAGGAGCACGGCCAGGCCACACCAGGCTTAGGAGCCCCGTTAGAGGGCTCGTCTCTGTCGTTGCTTTTCATGTTTAAAATCGAATCACATCATGTTATCTTCACTGTAGTATTTTTACAATTACTTTTTATTTATGGCAAGCGTTATTTTTCACAGCCAGTAATGACATACGTATTTTTTGAAAAAAATACATTTGAGATTAAAAATTGACCTGATTTAAATAAAAATAATAATAGTATGGCAAAGATAGTGAGCTCCGTAGAGAGATAGCTACTGTGAAAGGAGTGTGGGCGCTGGAGGAAGCAGACTTGGATTGAAATCGTAGCCCCTCCGCCAGCAGCTCTGTGACCTCATCTGTAAAATAGAGATGATAATACCTGCTTTATGTGGGTGGTTGTGATGAGTAATACGATATCGTAGAAAGTTCTGACTGCCTGGCACATCAAAGGCAACCAGTGATGTTCCACTAAGGGGAAAAGAGTTTCCGGAAGCATTGAGGATGGCAATATGGGTGGGGAGAGGCTGAGGGTGGTTTGACTATTTCAAATAATACTGGCAAGAAGTGAGACAGATCTGCCAAAGGATGGTAGCCAGAAAAGTCTGGAGAGAAGGTAACGCTAGAGTTATACTTTTCAGAAATGGCCTATCTGCCTATTAATCAATATGCAGAGAGAATGAACATGCAGCCCAAGGGGAACTTACAGAGTGAGCCCAAGTGCAGGAGTGAGAACTCACAGGCATGTTTAGGGGGAAGGGAGATGATCTAATCTGGGTCATAGCGGGGAACGAGTCCAGAAAGGCAGGTGAGAATAGGGACTATACTGTGCAGCTTTATTGTAGGGTAGAGACTTGCGACCAAAACAAAAAAGAACAAAAAAAGTAACACAAACAGTGGTAATGGCGCATTTGTTGAACACTTAGGATGTGTCAGGCAGTGTTCATTCTCAAATCAACCTCGTGATCTCACGTGAATTATTTTCTATAATTTACCGATGAAGACACTGAGGCACAGAGAGGTTTAGCAACTCGTTCAGGGTTATGTAACTCTTATTCAATAGCTAATGGGAAGTCCTCCAGGCCTTCTGAGCCACCCTGGTCTCAGAAGTGGCGTGTGCAGGGCCGATGGAGGGTGAGAGGAAGAGGAATCAGTCTGGCCAGAGAGGAAACCGTGCCAGCATTTCAGACAAATTATGAGAGCTGGACTAGGCTGGTGAAAATTCAGAGTAGAGCAGAAACCCACTCTTTTTTTTTGAGTAATCACCATGTACTCAGCAATGGTAATTTTTGTTATGCTTTCTCTTTTATTTAACAGAGCTGTACATGGCTCTAAATCCACCATAGGACATCTGATTAAGAGGGTCTGATGGGAGGCTCTCCACAGGGTTTACTTCTCATTCCCAGTTAGGAACCACTGCTCTCAAATGATCCCCACTCAGAGCAGTATCAGATGTTAAATTATTTCCCCGGCTCTTTTAGTTCTACATGTAATGGTAAATCACCGCCTTCTGTGGAGAAAAAGTCCTCTGGGTTTGGATGAAGGGACTGGAGAAAGCTGAATTGCTTGGCATGAAGAGCAGGAAGGTCGCATGCGGGAGAGTAGGGGGAAGGGAAGAGGAGGCCAGGGAGCTTGCGTGAGGCGTGGGGCTTTGGGGAATGTGACTAAAGAACTAGTGAGATCAGGAGCGTGCAGCCTTTGACTTGAAACGGTTTGTCTTTCAATGGTGTAAAGTCCCTGGCACCATCTCCTTCACTAAAGTCTCCTGCATTAAAAAATGTCTTATATGAGGTGTGAGTGGATGTTTTGAGTGTGTGAAAACTAAAACAATTCTCATAAATATGGAAACTTGGTTTATGACAGTGTGTGTATTTTTTGTTGTTTGACTTTCAGTGTTTTTGTTTTCTTATGTTTTAGTTTGTCTCATGACAAACATATAACTGGATATTTTAAATTTAATAGGACAACGTTGTTTGAAACTAGAGAGTTCATCCCATTTACGTTTGTAGTGATAACCGATATACTAAGATATATTTCTACTACCTTATTATGTTTTCTTTTCCTATCGTACTTTCTGTTTTCTTATTTTTAAAACAATTTCTATCCTTTTTCTCTTTTAAAAATTGTAGTAAACTGCGCATAACATAAAATTTACCATCAACAGTGTTTAAGTGTGTAGTTCAGTAGTATTAGGTGCATTCACATTGTTGTGAGACCAATTTCCAGAGCTCTTTTCATCTTGCAAAACTGAAACTCTACACTCACTAAACAATTCCCTTATCTTCCCTCCCCACCGTCTCTGGCAACTACTATTGTATTTTCTGTCTCTATGAATTCACAGCTCAGATACCTCATATAAGTGGAATTGTACAGTATTTGTCTTTTTGTGACTGGCTTATTTCACTTGGCATGATGCTCAGCAATTTCCATTCTTGCCTTTTTTTAAAAAAAATTTTCTTATAATTTTCTTCTCAACTTGTTTGGAAGTTATACATTCTATGTCTGTTTCTTTAGCAAGTTAGTTTAATATGCCTACACCAGTTTAATCAACATTTTAATCCTGCTGAATTAGACAATACAAGAACCTGAGGATGCTTTAATTTCTCTCCCTGTTACCCAGTATTTTATTTCTAGTTCACCCCTCAAATTAGACATTATTATTATTGTTAGTGTTATTATTACTAATTTTAAAGTCAATGTTTGCTTAGCTTTACCCACATATTAACATATTTATACTTGCCATCCTTTCATGTGTCACAGACTTTCCATGTAGAAAAATTTTTCTTTGGCTTGAGTTATATATTTTTTAGAACTTTCTTTAGTGAGGATCCTTGGTAATAAACTTTTCTTAGTTTTTGTCTGAAATTGTTTATATTTCACTGTTGTTTTTTGAAAGATAGTTTTATCAACATAGGATTTTAGATTGACTTTTTTCTTTAAGTACATTGATATTTTATTTTGTCCCTCTCTGAATTCCTTTGTTGCTGTCGAGGTGCCAGCCATCAATTAAATTGCCATTCATGGGTACACAGTTTGTCTTTTCTCAATGGCAGCTTTCAGAATCTAGTTACTGTTGACATTCTGAAATTTTTTCGATTAATTTTTTTAAGCTTTCTTTGGATTTGCTGAGCTTCTTGGACTTGAAAATTAATGTTTTCCTAACAATTCTGGGAATTTCTCCATTATTATAATATACTTTGAATCTTTCTCATTCTCTCTATTATTACCTTTTGAATTTCAATTATATTTATTTAGACCTTAATCTATCCTACATGTCTCTTAACCATTCTTACTTATTTTGCATCATTTTGTGTTTCTGTGCTGCATTCTGGTCTAATTTTCTTATATTTATCATCCAGTTTTAAAATGTTCTCTCTATATGTGTTTAATCTGCTGCTTACTTGTGTGTTATATTTCTAATAACAGTTGCTAAGCTTTTAATTTCCAGATATTCTATTTGTTTCATTTTAAAATTTGCAAAGATCATTCTCTACAGGCTCTTATTTCTCATATTTTTAAGCTTTTCTATTAGTTCTTAAATTTCCTATCTGATAATTCTAGTACCTAAAATCTTGATGTTGTCTATTACTTTAGTTCTCACTCACTGTGACTTATTTCCTTGTATATTTTGTGATTTTGATTGTGAACTGCTAAGTTTTATTAAAACCTTATTGTGAGAATTGCTCAGGCTTGGATCAGAGCAGAATTCCTCTAGAAAGGATTTGTGTTTGCTTCTGCCAGTCTCCTTCTGGAGGCAGATTTTATTTCTTGCTCACCTTCTATTGTGTGCTTAAGACCTTCGATGTTCTAGCTTTACACAGAAGACTCCTCTCAAGTATCCCACTTTACACGGGCTCCAGTCTTTCTGCCCTGCCTCACACCCCGTGCAGCCATCTAAATGGAAGCATATTGGTTTCCAAGGCTTGGTTCTTAGGTAAAAGCTGGTTCCAACACTCTCTTCCACCCCAGGGCTTCTGTTTTCTTTTTATCTGTAGAGTCTTAAGAGCATTTTCAATGTTGTAATTTTTCATCTTTTAATATGTTATCCAGTATTTTAGTTGTTTCAGCTGCAAGAATTATTCAAGGTATCTAACACCCTATGCTGATGGAAATGTCACTCCAAGGTCTTCTTTAAGCTTCACATTTTCTAATATAAAAATCATTACCCCATATTCCTTTCTTTGTTAGTATTTTAATTCTGATATATATATTTATATATTAAAAATAATGTGTATATATATATATATATATATATATATATATATATATATATATATGTTTCTCCCTTTTTAGCACTGACTCCTGACTGTAAGGCAAGCCTGTGAGCCTCTAATTAACAGACTTGTGAAAAAGCCTTTTCTCTTGAGACCACATTTATTTACAAAAAAACTTTATTGAAAGGAGTATAGCAATTAAAAACTTTTTCTTGTGATAAAACTGAAGGTTGAGAATAGTCCTTAAACATAAGATTAAATATAAATTTAAATGCATGTTTAGAAAAAGGGACATGGTCTTCAAATTTAGACCTGTGTTATGTCTTATGCCCTTCTTTTTCTATTTCTATAATCATAAAAATGTCTTTTTATAGTGTTTGCAAAACTATCTTGTAGACGCATAGACTTCGACATTTTAATATTGTCTCCCATATCACGTAACTATAACTTTCTAAGCCTTGCTAATTAATTGTCACGTAAACATTACTTGTGAAATCCTGGTCTGTAGCACTTGTATATGTTTCTAAATTTCTTTTTTTGCTGATGGTGTTATCAGGCTCGCTTTGCCCACCTCTTCTTCTTTTGGCCGCAGGATTGTTAATAAAATCCCAGACTCTAAGAGGTTCTTTGTCTTGAATTAAGTGTTAGAAAATTTTTTTCTATGTAGCCCACAACGAGTTCAATATGCTTGTATCTGTCCTCCCAACTGAGTGAAGACAGAAGTTTTTTCTAAATCATTTCTGTGTCTCTTTTGACCCCCTCCCCCACAAGGTATTTTATAACTTAGTAGGAACTTAGGATATATATATAGTGAATAAATAGAAACATAAGAAAAAAAATCAGTAAAAACATCCAAGTTTTTGACATGAGATTAAATTTGCTATTGAGGCCATCTGGCTTTCTTTAAGGTGAGAGAACATCTGTGTGGGCCCAGTGGGAGCAAGGTTGGTATTCAGACCCTGGAGGTTCATTGGGGGGCCTCCTGCCACTCAGCTCACCCCTCTGATTCTCCCTCCCTGAAGCCACCTGGCTGCCAAAGGCTCCAGCCCAAGAGGGACCAGCAGATCAGTAAATAGGACTTGGCTACTACAGGAGACTGGGGGGAGGTTGGCCCAATGCTCCTACATGATGGCTTTATGGTCCTGGAGCAGCTACAAGCCTGAGATTGCTCCTACCTTCCACCTCATTCAAGCAGGCCCAGCGTTTTGTTCCCTCCAATTAACTGTGCATAACAACAAGGAGTGAAACCAAGTGAATTAAGTAATAATTTATCATATTCAGTTCACCATTAACAGCCATCTAGTGTTTCCTTTGCCCTTTTAAATGAGACTTTGTTCTGATGCTCAGCTCTTCTGTGTATTCCATAAGCTTTTAGTGAGTGCTTTCCCTCCCTCCTTATCTCCCTCTCTCCCACCCTCCTCCTGCTTTCCTTAAGCTTTGAAACACAAGTGTCTTTCTGAAAGCAGCTGAGCCATCACCCCGTCTAGCGTCTTTCATCCCATTTAATAGCGAATTTGAATGTTAATTTATGAGCATCAACTCCAGGCTGGGTGCTGAGAGATGCAAGGGAAGAAGATACAGTCTTTACTCTGGGCAGCTTTTAATCCAACCGAGTCAATGAGACTCATCCAACATGAAATGGTCATAGGAGGAAGGAAGGGACAGTATTTGTCAGTGACAGCAAAGTAAGATATTTCTATGAGAAAAGCTCCTTGAAGGAGAGAACTTGAACCCAGTCCTCACTGTTGATGTGAATTTGGGAAGTAGAGGAGAGGGCAGCCCATGCAGGGGTCTGGCAGGGGCGTGGCAGCTGTTTGGGCATGAGCCTCCATCTAGCGCCAGAGCAGGTGAGGTGAGGTCAGGGAGGTGAGCCATAGCCACGCCAGGGCCAGTTAGGGGATCCCTTTGTCTGCCTGCTTGCTTGTTTGTCTCCTCTTGCCCGTAAGCCTCCCTTTCTTAACCCCATGGTTTTTGGGGTATAGCGAGCTCAACCTCACAAAAGAAATCAGGTAGTGGCCTCAATGAAGTTTTAGGTTTTCTGGGCCTATTTACTTTCACATCTCCATTTTGCTGTGTGTGTGTGTGTGTGTGTGTGTGTGTGTGTGCGTGCGCGCGCATGCATGAATGAGTGTGAATGCATACCTGGGCTCTCAGGGACCTGCACCAGGTACTTGTGTTTCTGGATTGGGGCTGGGGAGGGGAAAACAGAACTGGGGCAGTAGGGGCCAGTCACAGAGGCTCTGAGACTCTGGCCCCGCCCCGCCCCACCCCCAGGGGTTCTGAGCGCAGATCTGCCTCTATCTCAAGGCCTGTTGGGCTCCTTGATGGTGGAGGACGGGCCCAAGAATGGGGAGGTGAGGGAGCCGGGGTGCTGTGAGCAGAGGGGGTCATGGGCTTCCAAGGAGCTGGGGTGCTAACAGGCCAGACTGGCCAGGGCACAGATAATCCCAGAGAGTGAGCGGAAGAGGGAGAAGCCGAGGGACCCCAGCGGTCTGCACAGCATGCTCACTTCAAGCATCTCTTGACTAAAAATGTCTTAAAAATAAAACCTCAAAAACAACAGCAACAATAGTAAGATTTCTGATGTCCATTTTAATTTCTAAAATTAAATGTAAAATTGACAGTAAAAATACAAAAATAAAACAATAGTACCTTTAATTCTAAATGATGGCACTCCAAGTGTGGAGACACATTTATTTATCAAAATTACTTTTGCAGAGAGCATATTATTTATTTGAAAGAAATATTCAGACAAATTGCTTGAGGTGAAGGGTAAATCTCCAAGGGCGTGCATTTAAAAAAATGAGCGGGTATTTTTGAAACTGTTATGCTTAAGGCATTGAAAGAAATTTGCCTCATTCCCATGAGGAAAGGTGGTAGCAAATTGAGGTGGATAGAAAGAACTGGGGGTCCAGTGGGGCTGGGGAAAGGCAAGAGTGATCTCCCAGGGCAGCAGCAGTGGGTGAAGGCAACAGCAAAGGGGTAGGCAGGTAACAAATGTGTTGCAGATAAAAAGACACATACTCTTAATGGTGACATATGGCTACAGGGTCAAGCTCGCCTGGGGGTTTGGTTGGGTCACTTTATATACAGATAGCCAGAGGAGTTTTTGTGCCCAGGATTTTAGAGAGAGAACTGAGCCTCCTGAAGTTCAGGTTTTGCCCTGAAGTGATTAACCCAAGGCCACGTGACAAACTGAGGCAGAAGGTCTTCCCGTTTCTCCTGTGACACCCAGCCTCCTGTGACACCCAGCCATTCTGTTTCTTGTGAATTGTAACTTGAATCACAGTAGCAAACACTGTCTTTCTTCTCTGCACATTGTGAATTCTTTCCAGATGCACTTATATTTGCTCCAAAATACCAACATCCACTTTCTACCTAGTCAGGAAAAAGCAGAGAAGGCTGACCAAACACTCAGGACATTCATCTTTAGGGGACACTGAACCAAAGCCCCTGGACTACCTTCAGCCTCTGAGGGATGGTGGATTGGGGTAGGGAGGGGGGACAGGGAGGAGAGTCGAGAAAGGCAGCCTCACGGTCAGGTCAGATGTGATTCTTGTCATAACTCCTTTCCTCTGTGTGTTCTCTAAGGAGCGGCAGCGAAGATATCTGATGTCACAGCAGGCCACTGAGTTTTTGTTTAGAGCCCAGATCTGTTCTTCTCTTCTACAGGCTTGGTGGTGCCGTCCCTTTAAGACTTTTCCATGCCTTTTTCTCTTCCCTTCCTCCCTAACAAGAGCAAACTGAGAAGAATGAGGCCGGGGTAAATTGAGAAAATATTTGAAACCTATTAAGTGTGGCTACAAGTTTATTGTGATTTCTAAGTTAATTATATCCTTTTTGACTTCCAGCCAGTCCCTTCGCTGGGCTTGCATATAGACTTGGCCACCTATTCCAGTCTCAGGCTGGCGGCATGCCTGCCTTGTTCCTTCCCTCCTTCCCTCCTACCAATGCCTCCCCCCTCCCTCCTGCACAAATAAGTCAGCAATCCACTGTAGCTATACTTGGTGGAGCATAATGTGGTAGGGGCAGTGGTGAATATAAAAATTTAGGATTGTGGGTGTATTTGTGTCCCTGTGTGGGGTAGGGACCTGGTAGCTAGTGGCAGACCATATATGTAAATGCTAACTCTTACTACAACTTCATACATTGATTTTAGTTTGTACTTTACAGTTTACAAAGTGTTATCCAAGATGACTTAAATGTCGTGAATATTTTGTTCTGTAGGTGTCGTCAGTACCATTTCTGGATGAAGAAACTGAGGCTCAGAGAAATTTTAAAGGAGATCACACAGCTATTAGGTAGCAGAACAAGGTAGAATTCCAGGCCAGGTCTTCAGCTTCTAAATTGTGTGTGTGTTTGTGTGTGTGTGTGTGTGTGTGTGTGTGTGTGTACGTGCGTGTGCATGTTTCCTTTCTACATTATACTGGATTCCAAATAACAATAGTTGTACCTTTGTGTAACATTTAAAAGTATACAAAGGGAAGTTAGTATATATTGCCTCATTTATTTTTGGAACATTGTGATGTTGGTGCTGTCCCCATTTGGAAGTTCTTTAGGAATTGTTCCTCCCAGATCCATGCCCAAGTTGGCAGTGGGAGCTACCTGACCTCCACTTATTTGTTCAGTCAGGCCCCTGAGCCAGGTGGGGTCACTCAGCTCCTTCCCTGGGAATTTTGTGTCTGAGAATGAAAGGAATCAGCAGGTAAACACTGTGGTCGAGGGCAGCCGTTTTCTGTCAGATCAATGAGGACCAGAGACAGCCATTGTGAAGTGAGGCAGGAGGGCAGAGAGGCTGGGGAAGAGCATTGGGAATGAGAGATAAGGAGAGACAGAACTTTTGAGGTACCTGCAGGTCTTCAGCTTTTCACCCTGTTTGATGTGTGTCTGCAGGATCCTCTCTTTCCTCGGATTCTATATAACATCCCTATTCTCTGCCAGTAAAGTCTCTTTTTTGCTAATACTGTATGCTAGGGTTAGGATGTTGAATACTTGCAGCCAAATGAATCCTCAATAATACATATTAAAAAAAGGAAGCAGAGCAAACTAAATGTTAACTATAGGAAAAGGAAGGATCCGTGGAAGTTAGAGGATGGAGCAATTTTCACTGTTGTGTTGTAGGAGACCGCATGATCTGAGCATTGAAGCTTTTTTGCTCAGTATGTGCTGCTCTTTGGCAAATCCTATGGAGGGGAAAGAATACACAGGAACCATCTTTTAGAAGTTTCCTCGTATAGCAAGTGCTTTGGGACCTCTGTCACATTCCCTCAGCCTACCTCTGATTTCAGTGAAAGCTGTGGTGGACTGTTCCTATATGCTAACAGCATTCCCACTTGGCTTCCCTTGGCTGTTCTGTCTCAGTGCTTTCTCCAGAGCTCTGGGAGCTCTCTCAGCCCATGAGCAGGCCGAGCCCAGAGACTTGGAGGTCGAAGGGAAGTAAATGCCTAACTGAACGTGGAGGATCTGCTTCCAAGATGGCTTACTCACATGGCTGATAAACTAGTGCTGGCTATTGGCAAGAGATCTCAGTTCTTCCTCACATGAAAGCTCCACATGGCCAATTGAGTGTTCTCACAGCATGGTGGATAGCTTCCTCTAGAGTGGCAATCCAAAAGAACAAGGAAGAAGCCACCTTGCCTTTTATGACGGAGCCTTCAGAAATTACACATTGTCACTTCTGCAATGTCATGTTGGTTCTACCTGTTTAATTTGGGCTGGGACTACATAAGAACATGAATATCAGAGATGAGGGTCATTGGGGCCATCTTGGAGGCTAGGTAACATAATGTCCCCGTGGACAACCTTCAGCCAATAGGGGATGTAAGCCAGAAGATAAATGCCCAGACTCCTAATTCTCAAATACATTCTACATGGTTGCTGAGAGGCTCTCCAGGGAGGCTGAGCCCCGGTAGGCCGTAACAGTAATCATCTCAAGTGCACACCCTTTTTCACTTCTTCTTAGATTTTATTCCTCTCTCTCTCACACTCCTGTTTCCTGTGATCACTCCCAAATAAATTCCTGCATCGAAGTGCTTGTCTAATGCTTTTGGAAAAATCCAAACCAAAATGCAAAGATAATATCTAAAATAATTTTGAAACAGTGTGGAACTGACCATAAAATTATGTGACACACTGTTCCGTCGGAGTGCTGAGGGAGCTCATAGAGGGATGTCACGGTCAGGAAAGGCTTCGTGGAAGCAGCAGGACATGGAGGGATTGGGAAAAGCAGTGAGGACGGAAGCAAGAGGAGGGCAGCCTTAGCAATACGCAGAGTGGGTGCAGGACCTGAGCAGGGCAGGGCGCAGAGAAGAGCAAGATGCAGCTGGGGCAGGAGTGGTCAGTGTGCGGGACGGTCTACCAGGAAGGGGCTGGGGCAGACGATCCACTGGGAAGGCCATTGTGCCAGTCTAGATACGGGGTGAGAAGGGCTTGCACTAGGTGAGGCTGGCTGGAGACGAAGGATGAGAGCGAAGAGCAAGACCTGACAAAGGAGACCCAGACATGTAGGATTGAGGAGCCAGGGCCGGGTTCCAGAAAGGACTGTGAGGAGGTTAGCAGTTCTTTTATTCATTCACAAATAATTATTAAGCACCTATTAAATGATGTGTACTGTGGTAAGCATGGGGTCATAGCAGTGAACAAGGTCATAATAGTATGTCTTCCACAGCCATGTTTTCTATAAAGTTCTACCAAGGAATCTCCCAGAGAACCCTGAAGGCAAGTGCTTCCTAGGAAATGGATTCTGTGCTTCCTCAGAGCTGTGTCTCCAGAATAACTCACAGCTGGTTCTCCCACAAAAGACCTGTTGTTCACTTTGGCTACTTACACCTTCTGCTGTGGCATCATGCCCTCAGCATGACCCATTAACATCTGTTTATTTGCATGGTGGATGTCTTATTGGCAGGGAGACATCAGCAGTGGTACACATTAAGGAAACAAGACTTGATGGTTATATATGAATAATTAAAAGCTTATGACAGTGCCAGTGCCATGTCTGTGACTCAATACAAGTTCAAGGTGAAACTCTTCGGTGGTATTCAAGTGGTATGCAGGGCCGTGCAAAAGCCTCCTCTTCTTCTATGCTCTTCCCTTTGTCAACACTCCATCCTCGTGAAACCACTTGAGATTCTCTACACATGCCCTGTTCTTCTAGGCCTGTGTGTCCTTGCTCATGCTTTTCCTGGAAAGCCTATCCCTACTTTCCAGAGAAAAGTAGTTCTTATTCATCCTCTGAGCCTCAAATCCCATCTCTTCTTAGAAGGCTTCCCAGAATGAGTTGTTTCCTGATCCAGGCTGGGAGCATGGTTGCACCTTGCTTGCAGACTTTTGATGTGCGCTCTCTTGTTTTTTTTTTTTTTTTGTTTGTTTGTTTTTTAAGTTCTTTATACACCTTTCACTGTCGTACAATGGACTGTATGCTCCTCAAGGGCTCAGGTCTTATTTGGGTATTTTCAGGTCCTCTGCAATGGTGGAGGTTCAATGTCATCTTTGCGAAGTAAACATTTGGGAGGTGTGGCTTCTGCTAAAGCTGCTTTACCTTACTTGGCCACTGATGTTGAAGTTGGTCAGCTTATCAGATGGCAGGACTGAGACTAGCAGGGCTGGCTGCCTGCTAGCACTTGAGGGAGGCGACAGTGCCGTATGGCTTCAGGGAGGCAAATGTGGAGGGGCATCCTGACCATGCCCTGATGTTGGAATTCTCTTATTATGAGGACTCAGCACAGGTGCTCTGCTCCACCTGTCAAATGCAAGGAGAGGTGAGTCTGGGGAAAGTCCTGAATGCAAGTCCCATACTACTTGGGTGGCCTCGTATTATTGTCACTGAAGTCCTTACATTTAGAATTATTTGCATTTACCTCAAAGATGGATATGGAAAGACGTTCTCAAACTTAAGAGCGAGAAGTCTGAATGTGACTTAATAGCTTAGGAAAATAATGTTTGCAAAGAGTTTATATTTTAAAAGGCCAGAGCCTTTTAAGATAATGGATTTAGAGGTCTCCTTTACCTTTTCAAATGCACACATTTTTATCTGTGTAAAAAAATTGCTCATCAACTCTAAGTACTTCTCCTATTCTTTGGTCCTCTCTTATTCTGAGAGTCTCCCTAAAATCAGACAAGGGCTTGGAATTTCTGATCACTGCTTTAAAGAGTCAGGTCACGTACACTGTGCCAGGCCTGGTACTAATCTCATGTCAGATTTCAGTTCTTCTCTGTGGGATCTAGGTGTTGAGTCAGCAGAGGGAGAAAAACAACCAGGCATTTTCCTTCTTAAAAATTAACAGATACTTCTATCTAGTGTTTGCAGAGTATTTTTACAGCTATTATCACATTTGCTTCTTAAGATTAAGGATGTTTGAGAGAATTATTCCATTTCATCAGGAGAAAATTAAGGCTTAGAGAAATTGAGTGATCCATCCTGTATCATGCAGCTCATAATGGTGGGGCTGGGACCAACGCCAGTTCTTTTGACTAGTATTTAGTGTCCCTTCTGGTAGGACCGAAATCTGCCCATGATTCCAATCCAACACTCCTTTAAACACCTACTTCCTACCTCCTGCCTCTTTATAAACACCCATCTTGTATCCTTTATCACAGTTGGCTGTCAGCTAGCCTCTGGAAGGTGACAATGACTGAAAATAGCTTAGGGGTGACACTTCCTAGAGAGATTTGAATTTCCTTCAAGAATTAACAAAACAGAGGCTTATAAAGGGGAGTTTGGGTTTGGTGATAAGTCCATTGTGAAGATACTTTGGTGGCCAAGGGGTCTTCTTGGTGCCCCTTATGACAACCACATAAACAGACATGTATTTCCCTTGGTCTGATGCCCCCATGTTGATGGTACAAGAGAAAAGACCGGAGGGGAAGCTGAATGGGTGCCTCAAGAACAATTTCACATTATGGGCCTCAGGAGGTCCTGGGGTGCGAGGCTCTAGGTTAGGCGGCCTGCAGTCTAAGCTGAACGCAGAAGACCAGCATGGCTGTCACAGACTTTTCTGTATCCTCTCACCCACTTGGATGAGGCCAAAGAAAAAAAACAACCTGTTTCTTTATTAATGATGCTTTCCGCAGAGTTAGATTAAGCACTGATTAAAGGCAGACACTTCCAAAGTATACATGTAAGTACCATCTTAGGCACTTCTCCGGTTACAGGGTTTCCTACACGAGTCTTTAAAATCACTTTGGCTCTCTTCCCGTTTGCCTTCCTCCCCACTCTCCACCCAGCTTCCGAGCTGCTCCTCCCAAAAGGGCTCCGACTGCCAGGAGCAGGGAGCTCAGACTCCGAGGAGAGCTTCAAGAGATACCACTGGGGCTGCTGTCTGGAGCCACCTTACCAGATAGCAGGTAAGTCCTCTGGGCTGGGGGCAGCCCTGTCCTTCCATCCTTCCAAGGCTGGACTTGCCACTGTGGAACTTGCTGTTTCGTTTGTTTGTTTGTTTGTTTGTTTGTTTGTTTCATTAGGATGGAGAATAGTCCTTTTGTAACCATTTCCTGCTTAAGTTAGAGGCAGAGACGAGGTACAAGATAAGGGGCTCAGTGATGGGGTCCATCAGGTGGTTCTCCTCCTTTCAAATGCTCCGAGAAGGTCTGGGGGCCTGAGGACTGGAGATGGATGTCTGGCCTGATAGGTGCTTGCAACTCGGGGCTTTGTGTCAGAAATTGAACTTTTCTAATAAAGATGTGCTTAAGTCTTGTCTCCATCTGAGGCTATGGTGCAGATCTTCCAAATATTTTCTGAATTCCCTGTAGCCAATTAACTTAATCTGAAATTAATGTATACTTTTTTCTTCTCTCTCTGAAGAACTAGCAAACTGATCTTGGCATTGGTTTTAGATTGAGATCAATTGTGTTAAAGTCTGTTAATGTGCATTTACTTTCTGATTTTCTTATGTAATCTGTGCCAGAGGAAAGGGACATTATTTTTTTGTAACACACATTAGTGAATTGGCCTATATGTCACAAAGTATAAGAACTTCTTGTTCAGACCACCACCCAAATGGACAAAGGGAATCCTAAAGTATACATCTACCATTGGACTGTCTGGCTTCGGTGGGAGGGAAGGTGTCATGGTGGTGCCAGGGGAATACATATGGGAGTGACATGTGATGGGGGAGGTAGCAGTGTGGCTGATGTCCTGGGAAGCATGTCACACACAGTGAAGGTGCCATAGACCCAGCCCAGCTGGAAGCTGTGCGGCTTTCTCCTGATTCTTTTCTCTCACCTCCTTGGGATGTCTTAATGTTGAGTATGAAGAACTAGGCAGGTAGGTGGATTGCATGGTGGTGATAATTTGGGATTAAGATTCTCCAGCACTCACATGTGTGATCATAGGCAAGTATCTCAATTTCTCTAAGCCCTAATGTTTTCTTCTGTAAAATGTAGATGTTATAATTATATCCACCTTATGGATTTTGGGAGGAATTATAAGAGATAATCCATTTAAAGCATTAGACACAGTGCTTTGCTCATAGCTTGTAGCTCATTTTAACCTCAGGGTAGACTTCGGCATTTCAGGTTGTGTGGATCAGATCCATATCAAAATGTTCTGGGCGTACAGTTGGAAACCTTTGATGACTTCCCCAGGGACTTTGTTTACTGTTTAGGGTAAAGTATGAGGATCAAGTTGTCCATTTTGGCTCCTACAGAGAGGGAAAACTAGAGAGAAACACTAGTCAGGGAAAGTAGAAGGTTAAAACTCCTGCCTATCAAGAGAAGATCACAAATAATTCACCTTAATTCTAGATAAACATTCAATGATACCTATCATTGTAAAAATGTTTGTGATAATACATTAATTGAGAAGTTCACGATGTGCAATTGTACATGCATGACAATGTTAGCTACGTAACTATGCACAAAAAGAAATATACCAAAATGTTAAAACTTGTGTGTATTGGGTGGCTTTGGTTTCTGGGTGTTATTTCCTTTTCTTGTTTTCCAAAAAAAAATTTTTTTAATGGACAACTCTATAGGGGCCATGGCAGGAAACAGATGGCACATTCAAACTGGGCATTTTTAGGTTATTTTATTAAAGGGACATTTTACAAAGGTATGGGCAGAATTCAGTATCAGAAACAAGTGAGAGTGCAGTGTGGTAAGAGTAGGCACCATTACATCTCATATCTGAAGGGGCAAACGGAAGGAGGTGGTGCTACAGGACTGGAGAGAGAGCCGTGTGGATGGGCCACCTGATGGAAGCTGTAGCTTGTGGCCACCATAACAGGGAGAGTTGGGGAGGAAACCTTGACCTCATTCTCTACCATTCTCTGGGTCTCTTGCTGGTGCCTCTCATTGTCCAAACCCAACCAGAAACCAGAGTTCAAGGGACCCCCGTGAGGGGTCCATGTGGATCAGTTTCATGGGCACTGAGCAGGGTGGAGAAGGATGGGAGAGATCTGGAGGGGAAACTGAAAATGTCCATCATAATGAGGTTATATAACTTTTATCAATAAGAAACAAAACCCTTTGCTACCCTCAGTGCCTTCACACATGCATACACCTCTCTCTTAACTCCCAGCTCAGTGACTTTCGGTTCTTTATAACCATGCCCTCCGGTGGGTCCCACAGTACCCAGTGCTTCTCTTTAGTGCAGCCATACTCATGTGGTTTCATCCTCTGTCCTTGATTTACCTGATGCCTCACACTACTGTAGAAGCCTGAAGGACTGGGACGGTGTTTTATCTCACGTTGCAACCCCAGCACCCAGCATGTGAATGAATAAACGATTGGAGTTCAGATCTAAATACCTCTATAAAGCTTGTAGATTTGAAGTAAAGCCTGGAGCTGCCTAATCTTAAGTGCAAGTGAATTCCTGAGGGACTTAGGGTCTCCACTTTGGGAAGTGAGGCCTTGGCCCTCTTTCCTAGGTGAGTGTTTGTGTTGTAGCCTCCTCATAGGCCTTACAGTCCCTGTGATCTTTCCATGTCACTGGCCTCCTGTTTTAGGGCTGCAAGTTGCGATTATGCTTGTTTGCTTTATGACTCAAGGAGATTTAGGGCCTGTCGCTGTAGCTGATATTTTGACTCTCTGTTTTGAATCAGAGGATGTTTTGAGCCCTTAAAAGATTTTTGCATTCCTTTTGCAATCCTGCAAAAGTAACACATACAAACGCATAAATGAAATAGCTCAGAAGGAAAAAGTGTTGGGAAAGATATAACATGGAAAACAAAATGTCTCCATCTGCACCTATATACTCAATTGCAGTTTTAACCATTTCAGTTTTTTAGTCTTTTTGTCATCCATTGTCTCCTTAACTCTAAATAATTCTTATACTTTTATTTCTTGATTTTCAAGTTTAAGCAGAAGTTATTGAATCATCCCCACGTGAGATGAGGGATTTAGCTTACAGATATTAATCTTTCTGCTGTCCTCATGATTATTCCAGTTTTTTTTTTACTTATATTTTTAATTTGGTTTTGCACTTTATTATCTACCTAATTTTAAGGGGTAGACTTACACTTGTATTCCTTGATCCGTCGACCTTCCTTAGATTGTCTTGATTCTCCAATGTTAAGGATGCGGAAGTTGGTGCCTCTGAGCTTCCCTTTATTTTTTTCTCTCAAACCTCAGCTTGCGATAAAATTTTATAACATTTATCACATTTGAATTTTATTCTCTAACTGTAATTAATTCTGCTTTATCTATAGATAGATCATTAAAATTTATAACGAACATGTGACTTTTATGAAATAATAATTTTGTAACTACGAGCCTCTAAAACCAAGTACCGTGTTTGAACCCATAGAGGAAGGGATGGACTCAGATGTCACCGACCTTCTGCTGCGTGAAGGAGAATGTTGTAAGTGTCAAGGTCCAGTGGACGCTCTAATTTTAGTTGAATCAATTGCTTATTAAGCCAATTGAAATGCAGTCATCCCGAGATTTTTTTTTTTTTTTTTTTTTTTTTTTTTTGCAGTCTTGAGTTAGGTGTGCTGTGTCTTGGATTCCATGCATTCTCCATTTTTTGGATTCTCTTTTATTGTTTGGGAGCAAACATGCGAATAATTTTTTTGTAAGGAGTCACTTTAGTATCTGAAAAATTTGCCTGCATAGTTGATTATTAGTAAGGCTTGGAAAATAATTGCACTTAACTAATTTAATTTTTCAACCAATTTTCCATACAGTGCAATTTATTTTTGGTACAGAAATTTTTCTGAATTAAGTATTTTTGGCATAAATTTCACAATGAAGATATGAATAATTCCAAATTTTATCAAGTATATGCCATATTGATTTTTATTAATTTATTAATTTTGCTCATGTAGCCTCTATTTCCACAGTCTACTTTCCCCATCTTTTATTAAAAATATTTGATTCTTTTATAAAACTTTTTAGTTAATAAGAAAATTTTACTGCATGTGATTTTATTTTGTCAGATATATTTGAGTTAATAATTTTCATAAAGTCCTGAGTCAGTTTTTGCAGTTTTCAATGTTACCTTTAACATTGTGGTTCTTTAGTTATTTCATCCTCTATAACAAACTATAATGTATGTCATTTCAGGGATTGTCAGTTTTATTTTGTTTCAAGTCTCTTTTTTATTTCTATCAAATCACTTTTCCTCAAGAACCCAGGCAGAATATCCCCAGGGTCACGACAGCAGACTCAGAGTGTCCAATTTCTTTTTTAATAGCCTCATTATTATGGCAGCAGCCCTCCAATAGATTCCTTGCTGCAAGTTAGCAAAAGGTCCAATTTTTGCATCCAGGGTTTTTCTCATCCATTTCATAGGATCAACTAACATCCATATGCCATTGACCTGCAAAAGACTTCATCCCTGTCTTAAATGTCTTTCATGAGCTCCAGAGCCAAGTACAATAGAATCTCATTATATGCCCACTTCATTTATACAAATTCAATTGTACATGTTTATGAGAGAGAGAAGAGTAGAATGGAAGGGAAGAAGAATGGGGAGAGAGAATAATTTAAGTAATATGGCCAATTCCACCATCCAAGCACATCTGTAAGGAGCTTGACCCTGAATGAATGGGACAGAATGCAGCGAATCTACAGTTCCACATTTCATTTCAGTTGACATAACGGCTCACACTCTGTGAACATCACATTGCCCTTAGTGTGTTTAGAGACACATACGTTGCCTTTATTTTATCCCTTAAACATAATTCAAATACGTTGGGAATTAACTGAAGAAAGAGGGATGGGTTCTGGCATAGAAGGAAAGCTGGCTGCATTGAATTTACTGACCAATGAGTTGTGATGCCTCTTCAATATTATTTCTTCCTGAAGGATTGTCAAGGGAAGTTTTAACAATGTTTGTTTGAGTTTTTTTCCCCCGTGTACTATTTTCAGAGCCTAATATGTAAGCTGTGATTCTTCTATATTCAAGTGACTCCTAGTTCTCCTCACTTGCTAGTCCCACAAGCAGCTTCAATTCAACCCCATGCATTTTAAACTGAATTTATTCCCCCCAAAGCTTCCTCCTTCCTTAGTTCTCTCTAAGTAAGGAACCAGGAACTTTGGTTCCTTACTGTCCCTGAAATCCCTCTCTTCCCATTAATCACTTGTCAAGGCTGTTTCTTAAGTGACTGTCAGGTCCATCCACTCCATGGTCCTCAGTGGTTGTGATTTGCTTCAATAGTTCCCAAGCTCAGTTCTCCAATTCTAGCCTTTCCACTTCCTTCACCCTCCCCGCCCCCATCCCACATCCTGTTCATTCTCAGTAGAGGGATATTTAAAAAAAAAAAAAAAAAAGATAGTGTTATTACTCCTCTGTAACAACAACAACAACAATAATAATAACCCACCCTTTAGTAACTCCTCATTACCCTCAGGGTGAAGTTCATGGTCTTTACTAAGGATTTTTGGGCCCCATGTGCTCTCCTGTTGCTGACATTATTATCCGACCATTCTGCTCCATGAAATCCCCTTTCCTGGCTAATAAAACTTGTTGACAGACACCATATTCTTTTTCACCCAGGGGTCCCCGTGCGTGCTATTTGCTCCTCCTGCAACAATCTTATGTTCCCTTTTTTTCTTGTCTAAGTCTGATATCTCCTTCAGGTCTTGACTGAGACATTAAAGCTTTGGCAGACCATCTCTGATCCCCCAAAATTAGTTAGATGCCTATCCAATGCAAAGATGTAGCACCCTCTACTTCTCACCATAGTAGCATTTGTCTTACTCTAATGTAATCTTCTGTCTTTTATCTGTCTTCTCCATTATACCTGGGTGGCATAATTAGAGGACCAGGAGGAAGGCCTGTGGTTTTTTCACCATTAGAGCCTAACATCATACCTTGAACTAAGCAAATGGTTGTCAAATGAACAAACCAGTGTTGTTGGAGTCCCCGTCATAAGTTTCTGGAGTGGTTTGGGAGTCTGTCCTAGATTGGAATTCAGTAAATAAGAAAAAAGAGGATGGTTGGCGTGGGGAGTAAAGGTATTCAACCTGAACACTATTGCTTTTCCTGAAAGTCAAGTTTTAAGCCTGGGCTGTAGAGAAAGTTCTATGAGAAGGAATTTTCAGGAGTAGGGGCTGGGAGAACTATCATCCCATGGTAGAGTGACCATCTTAGCTTTGATAAACTTTTTTTGCTTTCTTGGGGTCTCACCTCTGTGGGTCTGAGTCTCAGAAGTAAGAGAGCTGGCACAGGGTCATAAATGTTAGCATGAATGTTTGTGTCTGTGTTCATGGCTCTTTTGTTTCCATGCCATTCCATTTTAAAAACTTTGCTGACCAAACGTGAGAAAAGACCTATGTGCTTAGTTTTGATTCTGCAACCCATAGCCGTGGGCCACTCAATTCCCTATTACTTCCTCTCCTGTTCACACAGTGCCACTTGTCTACCATCTGCAAACCTCACTTCAGCAGTTCAGCTGGTTGTCTTACTGTCTTGTTCCATGCTTTGGTCTCAGTTTTAGAGACTGGGCTTCTTCTGCCCCTTGTTCCCAAACTCAACTTTCTACTTATCCCCAGATCTTCCAGGAATGATGCCCTGCTTTGGTCTTGCCTGTGCCCAATGTGCCTGCTATGTTCACGGTGGTGGGCATGCCTTCTGACCTGTCCCATATCAAATGAGCTCCCAGTCCTTTCACCTCAGTCTCAATTCTTGTAGACCCGCATGACATCGTCTTTGGGAGTGGAATCCCAGAGCAGGCTGTGTGATTTCTACCTTGCAGAGCTCTCCGAGGATCTGCCACTGCTGGTCTCTGTCCTAAGGATGAAGATGGATGACTGGTGCTACCCAGTGATTTTCCCAGATGCGCGGAATTTCCGCCCCTTCACTTCTGACTCTCTGGCTGCAATTGAGAAGAGGATTGCCATCCAAAAGGAGAAAAAGGAGCTCAAAGACCCGACAGCGGCAGCACCCCAGCCTCGACCTCAGCTTGACCTGAAGGCCTCCAGGAAGTTGCCCAAGCTCTATGGTGACATTCCCCATGAACTGATAGCGAAGCCCCTGGAAGACTTGGACCCATTCTACAGAAACCATAAGGTAGTTCCATGGGGAGTTCTAGCTATGCTACTATAACTGGTGGTACAAGGATCTCCAGACATCAGTCTTGGGGTTCGCAGAGGGCAGACCATGCTTCTCCATTGCTGTCACCCTGTCATTGCCTTTGTAATCCTGAGAACTCCTTTTAGTCCTCATTTTCTCTGTGTAATGTATGTCTTGGAGAAGAGCATGAAGAGTAGGAGCCCCAGGAAGGTTAAAAAGAGAACAGAGAAAACATAAAATGGTGTTAGGAAAGAGGACTGGACTAGCAGTCAGAAAAGTTGGGTGTAGGCCATTTCAAGTGATTGGCTTTATGACTTTAGGTAAATCACTTCACTAATCCTCATTTTTTCTAATCTGTAAAATGGGAAAAATGCCTGCTTTCCCTATCTTATAGCATAGACATTTTATGGAAGCATTTTATAAGTAGTAAAACATTATACCAGTATGAAGGATTAATGTTGCTCTCCAGAAATGTCCAGTTCAGCAACAGGAGTTTACCTCAAAAACTTCTTAGAGTTTACCTCTAAAAAGACTTAGGAAATAGGCTGTTATTAGACTTATGAAGGTCAGAGTCCTAGACCAACACTTGACACATAATCAGAGCTCAATAAATGAAATCTGAGAATATGGTAATCAAGTGGGCACATGCAGATTATATATAAATCCCATGTCGATATCGTGATAGGCTTGCTATTTCATTTACTTGGATGTAGTTCTTGCAGGGAAATTCTAGTAAAAGTTCTTTAAAGGGGCACTTGCATGAGGAAATGTGAACTCTGGGCTCCTCTGATGGCTGTTTGAAAGCCCGAGGCAGTGAAAACAGTCCTCTGCAGACCATCCTTTTAGGAAAGGCTAAGAAAACTTTGCCCCTATCACCTTACCATGTGCTCTAGCAGAGAATGGAAAACCCTCCTCACCAGACTGAGGTCAGGGAGGAAGGAGGCTGAGGAGTTTGAAGGAAGTCCTAGAAAATGCAGGATACTGAGAGCATCCTTTGCTAGAAACCATGAGAAATCCGTCTCTCCAAAGAAAGATTGCCTAGTTTGTATGTCCTTGAATTGGAATAGATTTAGGGCTGCTAGGCGAAGTGGGGACTATGTGTATGGAGGAAAGTGGGGTATAAATGGGAAGGACAAGGAAGGGCAAGAGAGATGAAGGAGCAAAAAAACTCCAATATTTCTCTTTCTCCTTATGCCCCAGAATTCCAGGGCCTCTTGGAGGCAGAATTGTTGAATGTGGCTGAACTGCTGGAGGCCTCCTTTTACATCAAGCTGGATAGGAGGGCACCTGTGAGGGAGGGACTGTTCCCTGTCATGAATAGTCCTGGGAGGACAGGCTCTGTTCTAGCCTGAGTGGATATTCTAGAACCATCTCTTCTCAGCCTGGGTCCTCCCTTTAAATCAGAACACATGGTACTTGTTTAGAGCTCTACACATTTATGACCTCACACGACCAGTGCCCTCAGCAGTCATGTGAGGTATGTGTGGTAGCGATTAAATACCTTACAAGGAAACCATAGACTTGATGGGAAGTGGTTTATGCTAGGTCAAATATTTAGTAAGGGGTGGACCTGGGACTCAGCCCAAGGGCTCTCACTATGGTCTCAGGCCACTTCCTTTCTTTAGAAGCTTCCATTTTGAAGAACTACAGGGAAAGAGGTGGGGATGTGTCAGCAAGCTGACAGAAGGAGTTGGTACCTATCATTTTAGTCATTAAAGCCCTGGCAAGTGTTGTTAACAACACCATTAGTTGAAAATTTTAAAGCAGTCAGAGGAGACATGAATAAAATATCAAAATCAAAGGGCACAGAAACAGAGCCATATTATGCCACCTATTAATTTGGAGTGACCTGTCTTAAGGAGAGGTTTACTCTGTGCCCTGAAATTGTCTTTCTATCCAAAGAAAGGGCACAGAATCCCCAAGGTGGGTCTCGGGCTCCTGAGCTCATGGTTTTTAAAGAACCCTGTGGCCCATTTCATTATGTTACGGAAGCAACGGAAAATATCCTAGCCTGCATGTGTCCCTGCAGCCTGGTGGTCAGCAGACGAGTAAGCAACTCACTAGTGAAGGGTGATGGTTGGCAGTGGCTGAAGTCCTGGTACTTCAGCCACGGCCGCCCCCACCCTGCTACCTTGGACCTTGCTGACAAGGCCTATCTTTCCTGTCTGAGAACGTGCCGGATTGCATGTCAAGAGAACTTTTTGCAAATCTGAAAGGAACAGTGACCCAGGGAGACAGGAATGACTCTTATTCTGTGAAGGCTTTTGTAGCTAACAGCCTTGAGGACACATAAAAAGACAGCTCTATTAAACTTAAATGGAAAAAAGGGAGGTCTGGGGTGAAAGTTAGAGGCCTATGAGTGAAAACTGTTATCCAAGGCCTGCTTCCTTCCCAGAGCCCAGGAAGATGTACTAGGAGGAAACGGGCACATGTTCAGTGTTCTTCAATGGGGCCTGACTGAGTACTTGGTATGGGATAATGCACCATTTGGCAGGTCTGTCCTGGTTTTGGCATCTGTGGACTTACCCACGAAAGCCAGTAGAGCCTCTAGTCATTGTGACAAACAAGCAGAAATACTCACATGCCTTTCCAGGTGCCTTCTGTAGGGCTTCTTCTGCCAGCTGAGGACCATAGGCAGATTTGCCCCTATGTCCATGGGGGGAACTGGAGAGAGAGCAGATCTGGAAACCTCGATGACTTTTTATTGAAGATCCTTAAAGGTTAGAATTGATTGGCAGACTATATCATGTAGAACTGCTGAAGCATAACTATATGGACTCTCTAGGTCCCTGACTATTCCAAGATTCATTACAAAGTTTTCCTTAGTAATCAAAATAATTTACAATAAGCTGCTGAATATGACTATTCAATTCATCTTCATCTTTTCAAGCTCTCTTCTAATTCTTGTCTGTGTAAATACATACCATGGAGTACAATATGAAGAGCTTTGTTTCTCTAATTATTACTCTTCACCCCTATTTTTTTATTTGCAGGGCCCATTGTGCTCCATCTCTGGGGCCTCCATAGTATTCTACTGGATGAACAATCCATAGCCCTATGCTTATCTTGGGGCTCTGAGTGAGACCCAGGCCACACGGGGACATCTGTTGGTTTCCAGAGTCACTGTGTTGGCTGGTCAGAAGGTACCTTGGGCTTCAGAGTGACAGCTCTCCAACGGTCCCATTGAATTTTCTCTAAATGAACTTATGATGAGTATTGTTTAATCACTACATGTAATTCCCATTGTGTTTGTTCTTTTGCAGACATTTATGGTGTTGAACAAAAAGAGAACTATCTACCGCTTCAGTGCCAAGCGCGCCTTATTCATTTTTGGGCCTTTCAACTCGATACGACGTTTAGCCATTAGAATCTCAGTGCATTCATATCCTTTTGTTGCATATTTTACTAAGTCCAGGTCATGGGAAAAATGCATGAGCAGAGCCCCAGGGTGTTCCCATGTTTGTTGAGTAGAAATAGCTCATTTTTTCAGCGCATCCTGGCCAAGTGCCTGCTGCTGCATGGCAGGCCTCTGCTAGTGCTGTGTGGTGTGAACAGGGCCTGGCCCCTGCTCTGGGATCCTGGGGCCTCAGAAGCTCCCAGGTCAAAAGCAGGTGGTTTTTCAGTGAGGCGGGTGGTTTGGAAGTGGTAGAATGGAAAGGCACTGCTGTGCTCTAGGGACATCAAGGATGGCTTCCTGGAGAAAGGACCCGCTCAGTGTAGACCCCAAACAAAGGCTGTAAACTGTCCACCTGTGCACCGTATTTAGCTGATAAATGTGTTGTGTTGGACCTACACAGTGTTTAAAACTTTTTGGAAACGCTCTCTAGTGTTAAAAGTCCAGGTTTCCAGCTTCTCTTCAAAAACAGAGCCTCTGTGAAGGGCAGGCCTGCATTCCTACCTGGCAAAATCGGTGGAGTGAGAAGTTGCTGCCTCTTTTAGAGGGCCTGCTCAAGCTCTGTTTCACCACGTCTCCATCCCTTCCTGTGACCCAGCATAAGCCTGTCTCACCCAGTTATGTGAATTACCAGGCTCTTAAGACTTTGAGTTTGCAACCTCAGTCTTAAAGGATAAAGGCAGGTAGGAATCACTGAACATTTCTGATGTGTGCAGGGAGTGGGGGGAGACACCAGGCAGTGTTAGACTGGGGGACATGAAAAAGACGTGGATTGGTAGACATAATGAAATGCTGAGAAGAATGGGAAGGAATAACTGTTTAAGGCTGGGTTCCCTAGAAGCAGAGCCCAAGGCGGGGATTTTTATTTAAGTGAGTTAGTAGAGGAGTGTGCTCTGGAGTTGGAAAAAGGGAAGGAGGATGGAACCAAAGGAGGAGGCCAGCAAGGCTGGGTTCCCAGCTGAGTGTGAACTCAAGCCCATAGGGAGCACGGGAGTATGAATTATATTGCAGAGCTGCCCTGCCTGGAAGCAAAAGACCACCTTTTGTGAGTCTCAGTCAGACATGTGGAAAGGGGTTATAGCCCTCCGGGTGAGGAGGCTGCCATTCAGCCAAGGACAGTCCTTCAGGAGCAGACAGCTGTGAGTTTTTCTCAGCCAACACTCAAAGTTAGAGGACAGGTACACCTACAGAGAAGGGGACCTGGAGAGACGCCCACAGCCTCCCTACAGTAACTAATGCCATCCTGCAATGTACCTGCCTTAACGGACGCTGGTCACATTATTCAGCATGTTCATCGTTTGCACTGTCATCATCAACTGCATATTCATGGCTACAGCTCGTGGTGGGAAGGACAACAGTACTACAGAGACCAACAGTGCTGAGTAAGTGTCTGTCCTGAGTTTTTAAACAAATACACCCAAAAGAATGATAACTACACCAGAGTTTAGATATAAAAAAACAGAGAAAGAAAAAGTCACCCGTAATCCCAACTCCCCCAGCACAAATGCTGGCAGAATCAGTTTTGGTTTTGTACATATATATTTTAAGAATGTCTTTAAAGATCTTTCTAAATTACATTGGTAATTAACAGTACACGTACAAATTTTATGTCAGCTTTAAGTGGTTTTCTTTATGCTTACGTAAGCTTTGTAGGAATCAGTTTTAATGGCTACGTATTATTTTGTCAGATGAATAAACCATAATTTACTTAATTATTCTAATATTTTACTACTATAAATAGCATTGCAATAAGCATCTTTTTGATAAAGCTACTTTAAAAAAATTATTTTCTTAGGATAAAGTCTTAGAAATGGGTTTACTGGATCAAAGGGTACATTTTAGTGCTTTTAAAAATATAATTGATAAAAATTTTACAAAGTTTGTAGCAATTAATTTGCCATCAGCAATATATTCTGATAACCAGTTGTACTATATCCTTGGCAGCATTACCTTTTTTTCTTTACTTTATGGAGTTGAAAATACTTATATTTCCTTAATTTCCAGATGGGTTGAATTTGTTAATTTTAGTTTGTAAATTATGTATTCCCATCTTTGCCCATGTATTGTTTTTGTTTTTGTTTTTTTCCTGTTCAATTCGAATGTATTCTTTGTATAATTAAAATATTAACTTTTTGTGCTTTTAATTGGTTATTTAGTCATACAAGTTGATTTTTTTAGCTCAGAAATTTCTATATTTTGATAAATATTCTCTTTTCGTTTTCTGACTTAATGTGTTTACTGCTTTAATCTTTCAGGAATACATTGAATAATAAATTGAATAAATAATATCAGACCATTCATATCTATCACATACTTAATTATGTGGTAGAGATCACCACAATCAACATATAGAACATTCCCACCACCCCAAATGTTTCCTCATGGCACTTTACAGCCAGTCCCCTGCCTGCCACTCTCAACCCCAGGCACATACTGATCTGCTTTCTGTCCCTCTAAACTAGTTTTGCCTTTCCTAGAATTTCATATAAATGGAATCGAATGATATGTATGATACCATACTTTTGTGCCTGGCTTCTTCCACTTAGCGTAATGTTTTGAGATGCATTCATGTTGTTGTGTGTATCACTAGCTTTTTTGCTTTTTTCTTTTCTTTTCTTTTCTTTTTCTTTTTTTTTTGCTGAGCTGTATTTCATTGTATGGGTATACCACAATTTGTTTTCTCATTCTGTTGATGGACATTTGGGTTTTTTCCAGCTTTTTTGGCTATTACAGATAAAGTGGTTAAGAATATTTCTGTATTAAAGTCTTTTTTTTTTTTGTGGACATGTTTTCATTTTCCTTGGATAAATACCTAGTCATGGAATTGCTGAATCTTATGATAAGTATATATGAGTAACTTTGTAAGAAACTGCCAAACATATCCAAAGTGGCTGCATTGTTTTGTCTTCCTGCTGGCAATATGTGAAAGTTTCAGTCTTTATTAATTTCCTCCTTCAATTTATTTTGACTTTAATTTGCTCTTCTATTTCTGGCTTCTTAAGGTAGAAACTTAAATAGTTGGTTTTAGATCTTTCTTCTTTTCTGGCACAATTGTATAAAGTTATAAAATTCCATCTAAGCATTGCTTTAGTTGCATGGCACAAATTTTGATACATTGCATTTTTAATACTTTTCAGTTCACACTATTCCCTGCTTTTTCTTGTGATTTCTTCTTTGTCCCATGGGTTATTTAGGAGTGTATTTTTTAATTTCCAAATATTTCATGTTTTCCTAGTTGTCTTGTTGTTGATTTCCAATTGAATTCTATTGCGGTTAGAGAATATACTCTGTAAGATTTTAATCTTTTGAAACAAGAGAAACTTGTTTTATGGTCTACCTTGGGGAATGTTTCATGTGCACTTGAAAAAGAATTGGATTCTGCCATTGTTTGGTATGATATTCTGTAAATGGTTGGTTAGGTTAGGGTGGTTGATAGTGTCATTTAGAACTATTATACCTTTTCTGCTTCTGTTGGTACTTCTACACATTACTGAAGAGAGGCTTGCAATCTCCATCTGTGATGGTGGATTTGTCCATTCTCTCTTCCTTTTTGTCAAATTTTGCTTCATGTATTTTGCCGCACTATTATTAGGCACATGAACATTTATAATCTTCCTGGTGTATGCATTCTTTTATCATCATGAAATATCCTTTGTCTCTAGTAATACTCCTTTCAGTATTTGTTTTGTCTGATGTTAATGTAGCTACTTCAGCTTTCTTTTGCTTGCTGTTTGTGTGGTATATCTTTTTCCATTCTTTTACTCTCAATCCTTTTGTGTTTTTGTATTTTTAGTGTATCTCTTGTGAAAAGCATATAGTTGCTTTTCATTTTTTATGAAGTCTGTCGATCCAGTCTTTTGCCTTATGATGGAATGCAAGTTCACTTGCATTTAATATGATTTTGCATATGCTTGAATTTAGGTCTGCTGTTTTTCTACTAGTTTTCTATTGAGCTCAGCTGGTTGTTGTTGTTGTTGTTGTTGTTGTTGTTCCTTGGCTTTTCTGTTTGTTGTTCCCCCTTTCCTGTCTTCTTTTGTTTTAATCAGGTATGTTTAGTATTTCGTTCTAATCCTCTACTAGCTTTTTAGCTTCTTTGCATTATTTTTTAGTAGTTGTGCCCTCTCTGTTGTTGGGTGAGACCTGGAATCTGGTTAAGGCCAGCCAGCTTAGGAGCTGTGCCTTGGAGCTGGGGAGCATGGATATCCCTGAGAATAGAAACCATCCTGGCAGTATCACTGGGGAAATGCTCTCCCCCTTGGAGAGTTGGCTGTTCCAAGTAAGGACCTAATGCGAGTGCAGGGACTACTGCTCATTGTTTATTGCAGAGTCCCTGGAAGCCTTTGTGGTCAAAAGAGTGAGACCTATGGAGGAAACAGATCTGGGAGGTGGCATTGCTTTTACAGCAGTGGTTTGCCCTGCCCAGCACTTCTGGCAAGATGTAATGAGTCCTCTCTTCTCATTAATGGGAATCAGTGGCCCAACTGGAAGCTAATTTGCTCAAGGTCATTTTCACTATTAAAAGTCCCATAAGGCAGAGATATGAAAAAAACCCTTGTCTAGGCTTTAGGGAAGCAGAGAGCCTGGAGGTAGGGTTAGGAGTTGGGGACAGCTGCTGCTGTCCCTGGTGGCATTCAGACTGGTAGTGGATGCATGAGAGTGGGACTGAGAAAAGGCTTTTGAAAACATCCTCATAAAAAGAGGCATGCAGTTGAGTGGTTAGCCCAGGAGGGGAGAGTTCCTTCAGTGTTCTTTTGTCAAAAAACTTTTAAATGGGGAAATTGATTCCAAGTTAATAGTTCTCAGAGAACGAATGCAGAAGTCCCTTAGGACCAGGTGATGGTGTTCTGTTAACCTGTTGGAAACCACCATGACCCTGGCGAATACCCTAACTATGTCTGAACTGACAGCAACACACTCCAGAGAGCCTCATTTGCCTCAATGGTTGGGGTTTCCCCATCATGGAGCTCCTAAGCTCTGCTTTCTACTGGTGGGCATGGCTCTACTTCTTATCAGATGTCATCTTGGTCTGCCTGTCCCACCGCTGGCCAGGCTTCTGCTGCAAAAGAAAGAACGGTGGGAGGTGGGAGGTGGGAGGCGGTCAGGCTAAAATGGCAGTCGGCAGCTTCTGTCGTCTTTGCTTGAGATCTAAATGAAGACTTGTAAAATCCCACAAATTGGCAATTACAGCCTTTTTCCAAAATACCTAGAACTTTATAAATTATACCTGGGATTTCAGAGCAGACATTAATTAATCTGCTGTGTTCGTCTTTCACCTAAAAAGTGATCATCTTAGAAAAAGGCTGAAGCAGCCTCATGACAATTTCCTCTCTTGGACTTGGCTGCTTTGGATTTTTCCAGTTCTTAAGACCTGAGTTCTTTAGCTTTGAGGGCTAACAGTGGCTGGATATTCTACCAGAAAAGGTCTACTTCTTTTATTCTGAACCAACAAATTGTTTGAGTTGATTGTTTTGATCTCTAAAGTGAAACCTGTGTGTGTGTGTGTTTGAGGTTTTTTTTGGAAGAAGAGGAAGGGGAAAAAGGAAAATAAAGGATAGACATGAGGAAGGACTCTGAAGAAAATGGAAGTTGTTTTTTAAAAAATCGTGGTAAAATATACATAAAATATACCATCTTAACCATTTTTAAGTGTATAGTTCAATACTATTGAGTACATTCACATAGTTTTGCAATCGCCACCACCATTCATATCCCAAACTCTGCATCTTATAAAACTGAAATTCTGTGGGTCTGTTTCTCAGAAAGCCTAACTACCAGAACTTGCTTGAGGAGTTTGCCTTTCTGATCTCTGGTTTGCTGAAGACCAGAATGTTAAATGTCACATCGAAATGGATAAAACCTCAGCAAGGCTAGATAAGACAAATGGGCCCTCTGCTTTTCACATCACTTATCATGTTCCTTCTTGTTCTGAATGATTTGCTTTGTAGGTATGTCTTCACTGGGATTTATATTTTTGAAGCTTTGATAAAAATATTAGCAAGCGGTTTTATTCTGGATGAGTTTTCTTTTCTTCGAGATCCATGGAATTGGCTGGACTCCGTTGTCATTGCAACAGCGTAAGAATGCTAAAGGCTTTTTATTGGAGGCTTGGGTGGGAAAGAAGCCCCTTGTCTTACATCAGGTCTCTGAATCCCCTCGAGTGGCTAAGTGTGACCTAATGATACCTAGAGCTCTGGGTACAATGTCGGCTGGCCCTGAACAGCACCACGTAGCCATCTGGCCTGAGGCTTCTGTGCGCAAATCCACCTCTCATTCTCTCATGCTCTCATTCTTTCAGCCACTCACTCACTAAACAGTGGCCTATTATGTGCCAGGGTCTGTGCAAGAGAAAGGAGTTGTGATAATGAAAACAAATAAACAAACAAACAAAAAACGGACATTGTTCTCACCCTCCTGAAGCTCACAGTCTAGACAAGAACAGAAAAAAAATGACCATTACAGTCTGGTAGGGTGAGGGCCAGGGTAGGAGCTGCGTATGTATCAGGCTGTGTTGGCGGAACTAAGGAGTCTACAAAATCTTTAGGTACTGCAAGGTCACTAAGAATTTCTCTCACGTTGTCTTCTAGAAGTTTTATAGTTTTGACTCTTATGTTTAAGTCCGTGGTTCATTTCGAGTTCATTATTGTGTATATTTCATATGACATGAGGTGAGATTGAAGTTCTTTCTTAAGAAAAGAACATCAATTTGGTATCCGAATGATGAGATGGAGTCAGCAAAATAAAAAGAAGCGCTATGACCCATTGCTAGCACAGTAATAATAAACCTAACATTACTTATTTACTTATCACTTATTAGTCGTTATTTCAAGCACTTGCATATATTTTCCTATTTAATATTCACAAAAGCCCTTTGAGATAGATGCTATTAATTTCAGAGTTTTACACTTGAAATTCAACAGTGGGGGACTCTCGGTTATTGAAAGGTGGTATAGTACGGTGGTGAAGAGTGTGGGCCCTGGAGTCAGACCGCCTGGGTTCCCTCTGAGCTTGACTGCATAGTGAGACCTTAGGGAAGTGCACTGGAGGCTGGAACTTGGTAGCCAGTCAATAAATGTTTTGACCGATTCATATTATCTATGGATGTAGCCACAACTTCAGGACTATTTCAAGGAATCCCCACCTTTGTCTAAATATAAAGATTAGCTGAGAACAGCCTCCTGTACAGTCTGTGGTCCATAGCATGAGAGAGCAAAGGTGGGCCTGGGAAGCAGAGGCCTCAGATTCCACCTCGGTGGACACAGGGCTCAGACTGTGCTGACTTGTGCCATTGTGGAGGTGTGCAGAGCATCTGCAGGACCGAGCAAACCCGGGCTTTTCCTGTGCTTTGTCTCGTAGGTTTGCATCATTTTCACCGGCCATCAATGTCAGCGACATCAGTCTGTCATCCTTACGTACCTTCCGAGTGTTCAGAGCTTTGAAAGCAATTTCAGTAGTTTCAGGTAAGTTACCCTTTCAACATTGGTTCTTAGTGGAAGCAAATGTTCTTTTATATTTAAAATTTCTCCAAATGTCATTCAAACCAAAAACAAACTCTGCTTTTACTTTTTATTTGATTGTTCAACAGATATGTATTGTCCATGCACTGTGCTAGGTGCTTGGGATACATCGGTGAGCAAACAAAGACCCCTGCCCTCATGGAGTTTACATTTTAGGTGGGGGTGGGGTGGGGAGACAGACCCTAAGCAATAACTATAATAAATAAGTAAATTATCTGGCATGTTAGAAAGTGACATGTGCCATGGAAAAATAAAAAGGAGAAGTAAATAATTTGAAGGCTATTGGAGGTCACAGGGATTAGGGGAAACAAGTTACATTTTTCAAGAGTGGTCAGGATGGGTGTTATTGAGAAGGTGAGTGAATTGCAAGCAGATTCGAAGGCAGTGATAGAGTTTCATAAGCAGATACATGGTAAATGGTGTTCTGAGAATAAGAGACAGCCAGTCCAAAGACTGAGGGATAGAGAGGATACGGATGGGGCTGGAGCAGACAGAGTGAAGAGCCAGGTAGTGGAGGGGACCACAGAAGTGACAGGGAGGCCCGTAAGCATGGGAGGAATTGGGCTTTGCTCTGAGAGAAGTGGGAGCCATGCGAGGGCTTTGAGCAGAGGAGCTGCATATCCGACAGGTTTTGAAAGGGTCACTCTGGCTGTCATGCGGAGAACTGAATGTGGGGGAGCAAAGGTAGAAACAAGAAGCGCAGAGAGTGGGGTGTGGTGGTCACCATGGAAATGTGCCACTCAGATCTCCTACTGCAGAGAGCGTAGTCGACTTGGTCCCAGTGGCCACCTCACTGGATTCACCACTGCATTCATGTTCACGCCAACATCACACTCATCCTGCACGTTGGGCACACCGTGGGACGCCTCTGTAGGGAGACTTTGGCTCAGGGCCTCCCTAGAAATTTGGTTGAGACGGTCACAGCAGCACTACTGTCTGAGGCTCTTCTTGTCCAATCTTGCTTCCTTTCTGCTCTCTTTTCCCAGGTGTCATCCCTGCGTCACCGTCTGAGGCTCTCCCTGCCAACTCTACTTCCTCCTCCTTATTCTTCACAGGCATTTCACCCAACACATCTCTTGCCCATCATGTCCCATAGTATCTGCTTCTCAGAGAACCCAAACTGACACAAGAGGTCACTGCCATAATCTAAGCAAGAGATGGTGGTATTCTCAGATTAGGTGGTGATAGAGGAGTTGGTGGACAGTGGTCAGATTCTGTATAAATCTGAAGGTAAAAGTAGTAGGATTTCCTGAGAGGTTGATTATGTGCATGGTGTGAGCAAAAGAAAAGAGTGGCAGTTTGGGGCCTAAGTGACTGAGAAAATGAAGTTGTCATTGACTGAGACAGGGAGGGCTGTGAGAGGAGCAGGTCTTGGTGTCAGATTAGGGGTTGGCTACGGACACGTTCTGTTTGAGATGGCTGTGAGACAGCCACGTGAAAGTTTCAAGTAGGCAATTTTGTATTTTGGAGTTCTGGGGAGCCGATGTAATTTTGGAAATCATGAGCCTGTAAATGATATTGTGAGCCAAGAAATCTGTTAAGATCACCAAGAGAATGAACATAGATGGAGAATAGAAGAGGATGAAGGTCTGAGTCCTGGGGCACTGCCACCTTAAAGGAGAGGGAAGAAGAGGAGAAACCAGGAAAGGAGATGAATAGGAGCCATCAGTAAAGTAGGAGGGAAGACAAAGTCAGTCTCCTGGAAGCCCGGTAAGGAAGATGCTCTGGAAATCAGGATGAAGCCAAGGATGGTTGTGAATATGAATTCCAGTTCATAAAAAGTTAGGTTATTATGGCACACTCTTCTCCTTTCCTTCCTCCTTCCTTTATATAAAAAAAAAAGTATTTATTAAAAATATTCCTTCCCTGAAGTCCTTCCCCTTTTTCCCTTTCCCCTTCCCTTCTAGTCTCTTCTATCAATGGCTTAGCTGCAAAACCAAAACTACAGGCAATTTGGGTCTTTTCAAACAGAGCAGTGGGTTATTTTTTAAAACTCCAGAAAAACAACTGCATAGTGATAGAGAAACTGTTAGTCAGAGGACACTTACATAGAATTTGCCCCCTCTCTTCCTTCTCCTCCTCTTTTGCAAGGTGGACCTTGGTTTCCCAGGATGACTTAGGAGCTTCCTGCATGAGCTGAGTCCCTCGTATTTTCACTCATGTAAAATATACCCTCAGACAGTCACTCAATAGCTTTAGTGTCTCCTCCTTCATCTCTAAGCAGGTGAACATTGTCTCCATTTTGACTTATGAACACATCAGATCCCTGGATGCTTTTTGAAAATAAGGGTGTGAGGTACAGTCTTTCATGGGACTATATAAAAATTATTTACAAATCACAACCATTTTCTCTCATCTAAATCTTCTTCCTTTGGAGAAGACTCAAGCTTCTTATAGATTAAACTCAGGCTTGGATGAGGTTATAGTAATTTTTTGTTTGGCTGCAGTTGGGGACATAGTAAATGTCCCAGCTTGGCATCAAGGCTCCTCCGCATGTCCCCATGTGGCATCACACTTTGTGGGAAGGTCATCCCCTGAGGGCTGCTGCTGCCTTGTGTTCTCAAGTCTACTAATGATGGTTCACACTAATCAATTACAACTTTATCATCTAGTGTCATCACACGCATTACAATGCACATCTGGTTGCTTCTCTCTCCAGCTGTGTTGAGAGCAGGTCCCATGGGTCAGTGGTGTGCTGGGGCTGACGTGTTCTGACTCCCCAGCAGATTGTCCACATCTTTTTCCAGCTCTGCATCCAGGGACGTCATGTTGGTAGCTGGAAGACAGCTGGGGGAAGAAAGGGTATATGGAGGGAGAAGAGGAATCTACGCTACAGAATTCAGCAAACAAGGGAATCTCTAAATGCTACAAATGAAGACCTTTCTACACCCTCACCCCCACCCCCAGCTGATTTTAAATGTTTGCCAGCACACTACAAGATTATGTTCTTATTTTGTAAGTTTGGCATCAGAACAATGTGCCATAAACACGGTAGTAAATATTTCTTGAATGAATGAAAAAAAACTTATTGTTACTTGTAATCTGAATTGTTTTTGTTTAGGACATCCTCATTATTTGAGTGCATACAGAGCTCCCCCTTCCAGCATTTTGCCCCCAATTTAGCTATGTTTCAGGACACCTCATGTACCTCATAACAGGTAGTGACTACTAAATGGTGAATATAGCTCTGGCTCCTTTTCTAGGGTGGCCCTCCTCTGGCCTTAATGATATATGTGATCCCCAGCTGTGGAGGAGCCTGCTCAACTGCCATCAAGTTACTCCTTGTGTGGCATGTTTCTGCTCAAAGTCTTCTCATTTGCTCTTTAGAGCAACTCTGTGGTGGGCATAGGGCAGCGATGAGGAGGCCGAGTCCTCGACAGGTGAACAACTTCAGTGACACATGACTTGTAAGGCACGGAGTCGGAACTAGAGCTCATGGCATCAGAATCCTAGGCCTGGCCAGTTTCCAGCTCCAGCCTGCAATCAGACAGCGTCCGAGGCCCTGGCTGCTCTCTTCTGTGTCTGCCCATTGCCTGTGTCTGGTGTGTGCGTGTGAGTGAGGGCTTCTCTCTACCCCTGTCCTCCTCCTCAGGTCTGAAGGTCATCGTGGGGGCCTTGCTGCGCTCTGTGAAGAAGCTTGTTGATGTGATGATCCTGACTCTTTTTTGCCTGAGTATCTTCGCCCTGGTTGGTCAGCAGCTCTTCATGGGAAATCTAAAACATTTGTGTGTCAGGAAGGACTGTAACGATACCACTAACCTTCACGGTAAATACCTCACTTTTCACTCCTTGGTTTGTGCATGGTTAACTTAGTTTTATCCCCACTCACACTATCTACACATCTGCACTGCAGAGTCTCTTAGGAGCAAGGATGACCACATCCATCCAGGGTTCTCATACGGGCAGTTGAATGCCTTAGAGAATTTTCTCATTCTTTGGGTTTCTATGGAGAAAGAAAAGCCCCAAGTCACATCCACAAGAAGATTGTCAGCTCCCATTCTTTTCTATGTAGATTTCTGCCCACTTCTTTGTCATGCTTTGCAAAAGTCTTCAGAGTGCCAAGATTTGGCCAAAGGCAACCAGAAACTTTCCAGTCTCCATCCCCATGTATTTTCTCCAATGATATCACTTTTTTCTATGCTGTACGGTCTCCATGCTAAAGTTGACCCTACACCAATTTCACGTGTCCTGAGTCTCATGTGGCTACACTTTCACCATGTCTGTCTTGGTTTATGAGTGTCTCATGGACTGAATCTGTGTCCAGCTTCCCTGGGCTGGGGGGTGGGGGATCGGTCTTCAGTTTTATATACTGAGAAGCAACATGGTGGTGTCACTGCTTCCTCCTCCTCCTCCTCTTCCTCCTTTCTTTTTCCTTTCCTTCCTTTTCTCTCACTCCTTCCTGATGGCTCAAGTTCCATTTCCTCTCTGGACACCCACTTTGATCATTTTAGAGGGTTTCTGAACAATCTGTTCCAAGAATAATCTGGCATATTTGCTATTCTTTTTCATTTCAGTGGTCTCTTTATCTGAATTATACTTCTTTGTTTTCTCAGACTATTGCTATGAAAAGAAAGATTCCACTGAATTTAAAATGTGTAACACCGGGTACGGTAACAGGTAAGAACCTTATACTCTCCATTATTCTCCTAATCAGAGCAACTGTAGAACTTCTAAGGTGATGTGGCAAACGGTTTTCATCTAATGACTTGTGGAAGCAGTGATGGTAGATCTCAAACAGTACTGATTATTTCATGTGGCCAAGCAAGTTTAGATGTGCCTTATTAAGTTAAAAATTATTTCCAAGTATTATATTTAGAGTAGATTTCAACCCTGAGTTAAGTTGAATTTGTAACATCATAAAACCACTGAAAACATGAAGTTTTGCCTCTATGGAGTGAATATTCAACACTTTCAAAGGTAAGAAAGGACATTATGATCGAAAGTCCCAAGACGTTCTTACTTCCTGTTCAGTGCAGCACCCTGGTGCAGACTATCTGAGCATGCTTCTTCTGTTCACTGATCTGTTGGCCACCACTGTCTCTAATTATGTACAGTTGTTTGTCAGTTCTTACACATTCACCCCAACAGCTGGTAACTCTCTGGCCTTTTGGGGATACCTTTCTTCTTCTAGGAGGACATCAGTGCTCTCTGTGGTGAGAGACTCAATTCAGTGAAGTTTTATTGAGTGCATTTCAAATTAAGATAACATACTAGGCACTCTGATGAAATAGACTGTATTCATTCCTCAAAAACAAATAGGTATCAAGGAGTGCCATGTACCAAGCTCTGTGTTAGGCCCAAAGAACACAAGTATGAACAAGGGAGCTCTGCCTTCTTGAGATGACATCTTGCAGGGAAGAGAGACGTAGAGTAAGTCCTCAAAAGTGTGATGCATGTTATAAGAGAGATGCACAGATACTAAGAGAGATAACGGCATTGAAGCCTGTCTTTAAAATTAGGGAAATCCTCTAATGCCACTTGTGGTGGTCATGGGTTCAGATTAGGTCAAACTCACAAGATGTAATAGACTTCAATCAATACGAGGTTTACTCGGCTCTCTAGAATGATCCTTAACAGGACATACTGCACCCACAGTGTTTTCATTTAATGAGGGGCCCAACAGCTGTCACGTACAGTGCTTCCTTGACCCCTCATCCATGCAAGGCAGGTCTGGTTACTGTAGGTAAAATCCATCCAAGGTGGGATGAGCCACCTAGACCCACAGAAGCAGCAGCCTTTGTTTCCAACTGGTCTTCCTAGTGTCCTTGTCTCTCTAAGCATGGGTCACAGTCATAATTCTCTCAGTCTGAGTATAGTCTCAAAGCTCAGCAGTTTTATAGTAAACCACCTCCAAGTATATATCCTTCCACATTGATCAAAACATGGCAGTTTTCAAAGAGATGGCAGATTTCCAAAGTCACCTTCCCAAGCAGGCTGTGGTCTGTTCAGGGACCAGGCCTGGTTTTTAATCTTTGCTCACTGCCTCCTTCCCTGAGGACTAACTGGCTGGTGACTACAATGTGGATCTGAAGCATAAATAGAAGGTTCTGGTATGTGAGGAGATAGGGAAAACAATACCAGCCAGGAGGAACAGTAAAGATGAAGGACTTGGGTCACGAGAACATGTTGGAGATGATAAGAAGCCAAGCAGCTAGTTATGCTGAGGGGCAGGAGATGGGTGCCAACCATGCAGGATCTAGTAACCCGTCAGTGCCAAAGATTTTGACCTTGATATCAAAGGAAACAACACCTGAGCAGATTAGATATTTTTAAGTTTTTTTTTTAAACAAAAATTATTTTGTTATCATTTTCAAGTATACAGTACATTGGTTAGACATTTATATAGTTTATAAAGTGATCCCTCTAAATCTCCTTCTCTCTCCTGGCCCTCCACCTAGCCATTACAGTAATGCTAACTGCATTCTCCGTGCCATGCTCCCCATCCCCGTGACCATCTATCAACTACTAATATGTACTTCTTTAACCCCTTCATCTATCTCTTCCGGCCCCCCCAAACCCCTCTCCCCTTTAGCTGGCATCAGACTGTTCTCTATTTTAGTGAGTCTGTTTTAGATATTTTTAAAGGTCACTGTGGCTGCTGTGTGGAGAATTCAAGGATTGAGTAGATGAGGCAGCCACTTAGGAGGCTATATAATACAGAGAAAGTCATGAAGCTATACAGTGGAGATGAAAAGAAATGGATGGATGAATTCCAAAGGCCTTTAGGAGATAGAAAGAATAAGATTTGTGACTTGAAGAGGAGTGTTAGCGTGTATATAGGTGCACGAATGCCTTTGTAGGATAGAGGTGGGAAGTACAGAGGAGAGACAGCTGTTATAGGTGTTCTTTTCATTTCTGGTATGAGAGACTGGTGATGCCTTTCCTGAGATGGGAACAGGGGAGAAGAGACTTAATCACCTGTATAGGTTGATGGGAAGGTATATTAAGAGAGGGGGAGATTGAACAAAACAAGCTTATATTTTGAATGGAGACCAGAAAAATGAGGGAAATTAGGTATGTTAGTAGGTTCAGTCCCAACCGGCTCCTGAAAGATAAGAACACTGAGACATCACAGAATTTCACTGAGATTGGGAAAGAAAGCACAATGGATGTCCTCCTTCCAAGTCACCATAAAGCAAAGCCTACCACTCACCAGGTCCCATTTTGCCCACCAGCAAATGCTCAATCAGCTCATCAGGACCTCTGATTAAATGCGACTGAAAGCCCAGGCTCACCAGGCAACTGAAGAAAGCCTTTGACGTGAAGGAGGCCAGGACAAACAGAAAAAGTGACCATTGTCTTAGTTCAGGCTGCTATAACAAAATACCATAGACTGGGCAGCTTTTATGCCACCAATTTATTTCTCACAGTTCTGGAGGCTGGAAATCTAAGATCAGGGCAACAACATGATTGGGTTCCAGTAAGAAACCTCTTCCAGGTTGTAGGCTGCTATCTTCTCGTATCCTCATATGGTAGAAAGAGGGCTAAAGAGCTCTTAGGGTCTCTATAAGGGCTCCACTGTCATGACCTAATTACTTCCCAAAGGTTTCATCTCCTAATACCATCAGATTAGAGGTTAGGATTTCGACATTTGGCTTTTGGTGGTGGCAGTGGGGGCATGGGGACACAAGCATTCACTTTGTAAGAGCCATGGACAAAACAGCAAGAATTCAGAGAACCAAAAAGAGCTTTTAAAACTTTAAATAGGGTGCTTGGCAAAATTTAAAGAGATATTGTGTACATAAAAACAAAAATATCTTGTTTTGAAAAAGGAACAGTCAGAGAACAAGAAGATCTTTTTTTTTGATAAGATGATTACAAAAAAATCAATGGGAAAATAGCCCAGAAAATTACAACAAAAGACAGAGACAGTAAATATAAGAATAAATATCAATACAGAAGTTCCAACTTTTGACGAAGTAGGAATTCTAGAAATAAAGCACAGAAAAAACAAAAAGGAAGAAATTAGCAAAGAAATAATACAAGGAATTTCCCTGAGATTAAGGATGAAAGTCCATCAGCATTCCATAAAGTGCCCAACACAATGAATGAAAAAGCTGTGTAAGATCATGGCATTTCAGAATCTTTGGTGCAAAAGATCATAAAATCAAAGAGAAAAAGAAGGCTGGTCATCCGTAAAGGAACCAAAATAAAAATGGAGCTAAAATTCCCACCAATAACACAGGGTAGTAGCTGAGCAGTGCCTTCATATTTTTAAGGAAAAATAATTTTCAACCCAAAATTCTATCTCTGGCTAAACTAACAATCATATGTGTGAATGTAGAATAAAGTTATATTCATATCTGCAAAGATCACCCAATCTTTTCAAGAAACTACTTGAGACTTGCTCCAGAAAAATGAGGGGGTAAAACTTAGAGCAACACATGAGAGTCAAGTAAACATGTATTCAACCCAGGAGAGCCATCAACACAAGTTACAGTAGTTTTCTATGAAGAGTGATATAAGTGTGATGAAGCAGGATGGGATTAACTACCACAGGGTGTTAATCATTAAGGACTAAAACTGATAAATCAGATACCAGCAGAAGCATTATATTTTAGAGATGCGGGTGTAAAAGAGTTAAAAGTTGTTGAATTTGGGAGTATAAGAAAGATGGAATGTTTTTCATTACAAGCTGTTGGTGCCATGTGATTTTTAAACCACACACATGTATTACTTTGCTAAAAATACTATGCTTATTAAAAGCAATGGAAGTATGTATGCTTAGTATATCATATAGATATACTTAATGATGTGTGCTTTGGTGTTATGGGCAAAGACCTGTGCAAGATATCCATTGTTTGTAGAATAAAAACCCAAATGTTTGTAAAGCCAAAAGCCTGTTAACAACTGAAATGTAAATATTCATCATTAGCAAAGCAGTTAGAGAAATCATAAGGCTGTAAGGCATGAGATAGAAAGAGATATCTCCCTGTATGCTGGTATGGAAAGATCTTCGAGCTATATTGTTCCATGAAGGAAGCAAGGTACAAGAGAGTGTTTAAAGAACGCTCCTATATATGTATTATAGAAGATATATATCAATGTGTATGTCCTTCTATATTCATAGAAAACATCTGGAAAGTTAGAAAAGTAATGTAAACTGTTGGTTCTAGGAAGTAGTACTGAGAGTCTGGGGACAGAGGGAGACTTTATATTTACTGGATGCCCTTTTCTGCTGTTAATTGTTCACTATGTCATTGCACTTAATTTTTCAATGAAAAACTGCTAATACGAATTTACTGATCAATCAATTTGAGTAGAGTCAACGGGCACCCACATTAAGGTACAGGCTGGGAGGCTTGGCCAACAGGGGTGTGACCACTCTACAAGGACTCTCTTCACCTGGGACTTTTGGGTGTGAGCCCATGGCCCTCGGAAGAACCAGTACCATGTGGGAGAAAAGGGAAGCTAGGCTATCGGGAATGTTACTCTCTCTCTCTTTTCCCTTGTTTCCCATATCTAGTGACTGTTCTGAAAATTTCGTATGCAGAGACACTGGCAAGAATCCTGACTATGGCTATACAAATTTTGACAGCTTTGGCTGGTCATTTCTTGCCATGTTCCGGCTGATGACCCAAGATTCCTGGGAGAAGCTGTATAGACAGGTTATCAATTTTTTTATTTTCTCTCTCCC
>CM053507.1:143843964-143886531 GCA_028627145.1 Eidolon dupreanum | reverse complement strand
CCAGTGTATAGCTTGGGTGGCTAACTTGATGGAGCGTAATTTACTGAGACAGGAAGGAAGCATGTTCTGAGGATGGGGAGGATAGCAAGTTCAGTTTTGGATGTGTCAGTTTTGAGGTGCTTATGGGCATCTAAGCAGGGATATCAAGTAGCAGGTTGGATATGCTGGAATGAAGCTATGGGGCGGGGGGTGGGGTGTGTGCCATAGAAAAATAGCTATTCTTATCATTACAGTAGGAGATGTTTAAACATGTTTTAATCATGGGAGAGAAGTCAGAAGAGGGGAAAATGTTAAAGATAGAGGCCAGGGAATAATGGCTAGAGCCACTTTCCTGAGACAGGAGGGAGATCGAAGTGAACATGCCTGCCAGAGAATGGGGTGGGGAAAGGGAGTGAGGGGCCTTTGCAGAAGTAGATGGATGGACCTCGTCCACTGCTGTAAGCAGTCCTCTGATGGAGTGAGGAAAAGATCTCATAGTTGAGAGGCTCCTTTGCTGTCAGACCACAGCATTATTGAAGAGACTGCGAATAATTTTTTAAAATTTGAAAGTTTCTCTTTGTTCCACAAAGACAAAGACCTACACACCTAATACAGAATGTCTCTTTCCTTTAAGTAGAACAGGAAATAGTTATAGAAGGATTATGGGTTGCCTTTAGAGTAGCTTATTACAAAAGGATAGTTCCCTCTGGGGCCCTGCTTGGCCAGAACTTTTGGGAAAATAAACTCATTATGAATACTTGCGTTTCCTGGATAGTTTATGGTTTATGTCCTTTAATCTCCAGAGAATTTAGAATTGTAAGTAAGGTAGAGTCAATAAGTCCTTGGGCACAGCCTGAGAGAGTGCTTGAGTTTTAGTACAGAGATTTTGTGATATTTATTTTGACAGTTCTTTTCAGTAACTGACTATTTCAAAATCTATTTAGGCAGCTGTTTAAGGCACTTCACTTTATGTCCCCAATCCACCTTTCTAAATCTATTTCCCACTTCTGCCCCTTGTAAACATTGTTTCCAAATTAAAACTTTTTACTGCTTTCATACCCTGAACAATTGCTTGTTAGTTTTTGTAAAATTAGATTTGCTCTTTGTTGACAATGAATAAATCACAGAGAAAGAAAAAAAATTTATAGGTAGGATTCTAGAAATGTGCGGACATAAAAAGTATGAGTGGTCAAACCATATTTCTCATTTATTAAATATGAAATAAGAAAACTGAACATTTGTCATGCCATGATGTTGAAATGAATTTGTCTATGCAAAATATTGAACATCTATGCTGTATGTGGCATTGAAACAAAGCAGTTTGTGAAGTTTTGAAGAGTCGGCTCCTTCTCTTAAAAGGTCCACGTCTTCTTTTACAGCCTTACCTCCTAGAGCAAACCAAACGACTGTCTCAGAACCTGTCAGTGGACCTCTGTGAAGAGCATAGAGACCCTCTCCAAAGGCAGAGGGCGCTGAGTGCCGTCAGCATCCTCACCATCACCATGCAGGGTAAGTTCTGACTCCCAGCTCAACAAAGAGCCTAACTTCGATGATGTCCTTCCTTTCTCCCTCTCTTAAGCCCCCATCCTCCTCCCTTCCTCCCCACCCCGAAACCCTCTGCAGCCCACTGTACTTCTTGCAAAGAGTGATTTCCTGTGCCTTTTTGGAGCACGTGAGCAAAGTGATTTGGAAGAAATGGGTCTTCCTTCTAGGCCCACCCTGAGCCAGTACTTGGGTAGTGTGGGAACTGGCTAAACTTGGGACTAAGACCACAAGTGGAACCTCCTGATTAGGCCAGGCAGTCACAGGAGGTCTCAGTGACAATGATAGTCAGCCAAAGAAGAGAAGACATCGAAGTTTCCAGTAGGCGGCTGTTGTCACTGAAGATAGAGTTGGGAATCTGGAATGGAAATAGAAGATCTATGTTGACAGTCTGGATCCATCTGATGGGCCTGATTAACAGCAGGTAGCAGGGACCCAGCTAAGGGGTTAGGGATCAAGGGCAGGACTCAAGTCCCTGTAAGAATGAGGCCCAATGGGTCATGTAGCTCTTTTGAGGCTGTTGCCTCACCTCACATGGCCTGAATGAGTCCCTGATATGGTGCCAGGGAAATCGGAGGGGCAGTCGCCTTGAGGCCTGAACTCAAGCAGCTGAGAGAGTGCCGCTTGTTTCAGTGTGTATGAATGCCCCTGCCTGACTGTATCTCCTTCCTCTGAGCCCCGATAGCTCCCCGTGCCTCTGTTACAGCTGTCAGCATGGTCTGCCTGAAGGAAACATAACTTGGGCTGGTGTCTGTCTCCCTCATGGGTCCCCATGGGAAAGAGAGTGCTGACGTACCCATTTGTATCTCTAACAGTACAGCCCAGTTCCTAGATGTTCAACACAAATGTAAAGACTTGACGTACCTGACTCCACCCCATGAAAGTTGGATGGGGGGGCACCTTCCCCGCTACACCAGTCATTGCCCTTCACGACTGATCATGTATCACAAGAGACACCAGAGGAGAGGAGGGTAGGAATGCACTCAGGCAGAGAGCAGCCAGACTGGTTCAGAGATAACTCCTCAACTGCTCTTTCATTCTCCTCCAGAACAAGAAAAATCCCAGGAGGCTTGCTTCCCATATGGAGAAAACCTGGCATCCAAATACCTCGTGTGGGACTGTAGCCCCCGGTGGCTATGCTTTAAGAAGGCCCTGAGAATCGTGATGACCGACCCCTTTACTGAGCTGGCCATCACCATCTGCATCATAATCAATACTATCTTCTTGGCTATGGAGCATCACAGAATGAGCCAGAATTTTAAGCATATTTTGTCTACAGGAAATTTGGTAACTTTAGGCTTTTTAAATAAAATATATTTCAAACTTTGAATTATAACCCTTGCAAAGCCTAGACATTTTGTGAGTGGCCCAACCCAACCTAGGCCTTTGGTCCTCTTAAGTGGAGTAAAGAGAAAAGATGACAGTTAGGGTTTTGTTTTTACTCAGTTCAGTAATTTCCCATGGGGCCTGTGTTGGACCCTCTAGTATGTTATGGTATCTTTTTCATCATCCAATGGTAAGCCAGAAGCAAGTAGACATCTTTAAATGTCAGCTACTCGGGATAATTAAGAAAACATTAACCATATCCAGAGGCTCATGGTAATGAGTACCAAGGTCATTGGTGATACTGATGACATCATTTGTCACTAAATATTGTGGCTGCTATGACTAGGTGTTATTCTACTGGAAAGATGAGTCAAGGCCTGGCAGTGGAAGGTTTACTTTCCTGGAAGTGGGTGTACTGAGCTGGGGGATAGGGATCCAGATTTGAGTCTGCTTCAATATGTTTTTTATTGGATGACTCTAGTTTCAGTTAAATTGAGCAAACTAATATAGGAGAGCTGACTTTTCAAGAACTGTTTACTTTAATTCATAGTTCCTGCGGAAGGCATTTTTTTTCCCAAGGGAAGATTGTCTCCGAAATATCAGAAATAACAAATAATTACCAACTGAATGTTCTACCCAAATTAACTAATGAGTTAATAGGCTAAAAATCTTACCAGAATGTCTAGCTCTTTCTTCTTCAAGTTTTATTTTGTTTTTCCAATTTGAAAAGCAAAAATGCTTTTTTAGAGTTTAAAAATAAGGGAAAATAAAAATAAAGGAAATACAAAGAAGAAACTCATTTCCTATGGTCCTACTAACAAAGATGATCATTTTTAGCATTACAGAGTATTTCTAGGCAGTGTGTTTGGATAGATGGATGAATGGATGGATGGATGGATGGTTGGATGGATGGATGGATGAATGGATATATTTTTAAAATTCATTTATTTACATTGATGAGAACCTGCAGTATCTATTGAATCAGGAGTTGGTCCACAGAGCAACTTCTATGTATCAAGTTAAGGGTAGTGTAGAACTGGAGACAGGCACCTTACCCTCAGTCCCACATCCCTCCCAGGAGGAGCAGGGCTACAGTGAGACTGCCATACAAGGCCAGGGTAGATCTCCTTACAGACAGTCTGCATGTAAGTTCCTTTCCCCATACTGCCTTTGGGCAGAGGTGCCCTGGCAGTGTTCAAGGGTTGGGTTGGGTTCCATGCTGCATGATAAACTTAACACACACAGTACCTTCTAACAGACTTGGTCTTCTGGGCTCCAGGCCAGTATTTTCAGCTATCTCCTGCTGAAGTGTCCCAAGAATTGGGCTGATGGTTTTGTTTCACTTGAAAGCAGAATGCTATACCCTCAGGGCCATCCTCCCTGTCTCACCAGAGTCAGCAGAGCCATCTTTCAGCACCTCCTGGTAGATGGAGTTATTGGATAAGTTCCAGAGAATACCCAAAGAACCCAGAGTTATTCCCCTGGACAGGGCTTCACAATTGCAGAGATATTCATCACTTATCAGCTAGTCCAACTATGAGAAATGACAAAAGCCCCCCTCAGATTTTCCACTGACTAGGCATCCTGGATGTTGAGGTGAAGCTGCATTTTGCAGTCAGAAGCTGGCTAATTAAGTGACTTTCTTCTTCACTCTCTCCAGAAGTAGAAGGAGAGACAGGGACATTGTTGGTGTCTGAGGACACAGGCGGCAGCAGCACCCCAACTCCTGAAAACTGACGAGAAGCATGTAGAGCTGGCCACATAGCAGTGATTCCATTCCATGTTCAGTATTCCCTAGACATACAGCACAAAGGTGGCAGCCACTCCATCTATTGCATCCTTATGGCAGTGGTAGATGGAGACCTGGGAGCTTTGAGTTCCAAAGAATACGTCCAAACCTCCCTCCTCTGGTAGGCCAGGATTAAGCTGGCCTATGGAGTTTCATAGGCCTAGACTTGGAAATAGACTCTAGGCTTCAAGATACCCAGAATCAGGGAAGTACATTGAGCTCCCAAGAAGCCATAAATAGCACTGGAATTGGATTGCAAAACCAATGGTCCCAAAGCATCAGGGAGTCTGGAGGGCCAGAGACCTACAGCCTGAAGGAGACCAGAGGAGGAGGAGTGGGTCAAAAGGGGCCGAGGATCAGTCCAGCACAGTTAACTAGAACAGGCAAAACTACATGCCTTTGGGCACAGGGTGTGGCATTGGGCAGGGGTAGCTAGCAGTATTTGAATTTTCTTTGTCACCCTTGATTTCTTTTTATTTGCCTATCCTGGATTATCTTTGCCTATCCTTTTATTTTGACTTGTGTCATTTTATTTTAAGAATTTTAAAAATAAATAGTAACTGAATTAAAATAATTTAGATGAATTAAAAGAACTTAGATGCAGATTGTCTGTAAGGAGACCGCCCTGGCCTTTTATTAGTGCTTATGTAAGCGAAATGACATTTGGTTAGCCATGCATTAAAAAAAGATCATCTGTTACTTTTAAGAGGGAGATTTAATCATTTGCAGGTTGTTGCTTTTATTTTCTAGAACTGTAGAAGATAATTATAACTGACAACATTTTAAAGGCTTTAACCCTTTTTATTTTACTTTATAATTTTCGTGCTATGATTTTCTCATTTCCATTTATGAGAGAGAGAGAGAGAGAGAGAGAGAGAGAGATGGAAAATGTGCTATTTGCTATGAAGAAGTGCTTTGTTTTATCTTCTATATTAAAGATATAGAAAATAGATTTAGTTTGAATTTGACTACTGTGTATTCAACATTTTGCAAGTTTCTAAGTCTACAAAGACAGGACAAAAAATTATTTTCACCCATGGAAAACACATAATTAACCACTTGTTGCAACTTTTACCCCTCTTTTTTAATTCTCTGGTATTTTGTTCTAGAATGAAAAGCTTTGTGTTCTGAGTGAGATTTTAGGATTGTATTCCAACTCACTAATCCTCCTTTCATCCATAATCAATCTAGAGCTTATCCACTAATAGTGTTGCTCAAAGACATTTTTCTGTCTCTGGGCCCCGTTTTAGAATTTTTCTGATCAAGAAGTTGATATTGAGTAGTTTAGGCGAACTCCTCCTGGATTCTGACTTATGGAGGATATTTATCTTTAATTTTCAGAGCTGTTGTATAGTTCCCCCTTTTTAGAGTTTTTATTAGTATTTTAAAGAGAACTCACAGGAATTGATTGACACTTCCTATCATTTTGCCGTCTACCAAAAGAAGCTAATTTTGCCTTATTTTCAACAGAATGAGAAATAATATTTCTTCTCCATCCTGATGTCTATGAGCTTGGTAATGTTGGACTGGGAAGGGGGTGGACAGGGGAGTAAAGGTAGAGTGAGGTTCGTGGACAGTAGTAAATGTGTCTTTTTTCATAGATTTCAGGGTATACTGTGCGACCATGAGAATACATTTTATTTCTCTGTGACCTCTGTAATTCCCAACGACCATTCTTAAAACTGTATGTCCAATGAGAGGTAATTTCCTTTTCTCATTTTTCCTTGTCTCACTGTAGGTTTTCACTGGCATTTTTGTGGCAGAAATGTGCCTAAAAATCATCGCACTTGACCCCTACCACTACTTTCGCCAGGGCTGGAACATCTTTGACAGCATTGTCGCTCTTCTCAGTCTTACAGATGTGATGATTACTGGAAATGCGCTGTTTCGTTCCTTAAGAGTGGTGAGGCACTTACTTTCTTATTTTACTGAATAACTTAGCAGCCAGGATTGAAAAGAGTCTTGAATGAGTTCAGTGGCCATTTTGGGTTAAACTTTAGCTCATCCTACATTAACCTAAGAACCAAAACTGCGCTCGTTTTCCTACCCAGGTCTTTGATACCCTTGGGAGCCCCAGGAGGTCTTCTGTCAGCTGAACCCCTCCTCCCTCTCCTCCACCCGCACCCCGCCAAGATGACCCTTTAGGCAACCCTATGCAAAAGTGTGCCTTATGGTGTCAGGACTCTGTTCTTTGCTTTGTGAACAATCACTCCAATGATCTGTTCCCCCACGGAGCTCTGAGCCAGGCACCATCACATCTGGGCTCACCAAGGTGGTTTAGACTCCAGATCCCAGGTGGGGATGGGTGCTGCCAGCAGGTGCTGTCTCACGAGCCCCTCCTCGCTGCTGTCAGTGCCTCGTTCCTGTTCTGTAGACTTTGCCCTCCATCCACTAACCATTGTGGGCATTCTGACAACATTTGCAGAGTACCTGATATGAGCTGACACAAAGGAAAGCTCAGAGATGAGGAAAGCACTGTCTTTAAGGAATTTGCAGTTCACAAGACAGAACCAGAAATGACCACGAGGCAAAGTAAAATGTGACCAAGCCCACAAGAGGTGTGGATAGGAAGCTATAGAGAAATCACACCTGCAAGGGGAATTGGGAAACCACAAAAGGTGACCCTTTGTCCTCTTTCAAATATTAATTTGACATGGGTAGGATTTCTGAGCCTATAGAGTAAGACATTTGATTCAGTTACCTAAGTAAACATTTTATACTTGGGATATGTTAGGAGATCATACTGCTCGAAGCGAGGCATTGTTAGGCTGCTCTCCCAAAGTTTTATTGGTACTCAAATGAGCAAAATTACATTCGTTTTACTATTGTTTAGGCTTATTTCAGCCACGCACTGAAGCAAGAAACTCTGTGGCATCGTCTCCATATGTGACTACAACCACAATTTCTCCCAGCTCCACTCTGAGTAGACAGTGATGGTCCTTCTCTTGGGACATAAGACTTACTGACCTGCAATACTTCCACCCCTAAATAGTTGATAACTTAACAACGTTGTACCTTGGGGTTAAACCATTGGTTTACATTGAAAGTTACTATAATAAATAACCTATAAAACTGGTTTCTGTGTTTTCTCTAAGGCTGTTGTCTCTTGAAATGTCTGTAGGGTGCCATGGAAAAAAATTCTCTTTCTGTGTATGTCTTGAGTAGCTGTTTGCCTTTTCTCTCCTGGTTACAAAACATATGACACTCACTGTCATAAAGTTTAGATTCAAACTCGCAACCTAAATTATATAATGCAGGAGTTAGCAAACATTTTCTGTAAAAGGCCAGATGGTAAATATTTTCAGCCTTATAGGTCAAATGGTGTCTGTCAAAACATTCAACTTTGTCATCATAGCACAAATGTAGCCATAGATGTTCAAGAACAAATGGATGTGACTTTGTGAAGGTGGAAATTTGAACTTCAGACAATTTTCATGTGTAATAAAATATCCTTCTTTTGATTATTTTTCAGCTATTTAAAAATGTAAAAAACACTCTTACCTCTGAGGCTATGCAAAAACAAGCAATGGGATGGATTTGGCTCTCAAGCCCAAGTTTTTAACCCCTGGTATATATTTTATATAATAAACCTGTATGCTCAATTCCATCATCACAATCTCAAAGTTTTTATCATTGAAACATAATTAAAACAAAATATTTCCATTTTTAAAACAAAAAAATAGGTATAGATGAGAATCAGATTGGGACATGGAGTTGGTAAGTATGCTCAGGATGGATTTGGCCTTAAAAAGATGTTTGAAAACCATTAATGCTGTGGTTTGGGAACATATCATTTTTTTTTTATAGGCGAACAGATAGAGTTTGTCCTTAACTGGCTTTTCTTCTGTTTTTGTTCATTGTCTGTTTCTACAGCTAAGAGTCTTCAAGTTAGCCAAATCGTGGCCAACTTTAAACACACTGATTAAGATCATCGGCCACTCTGTTGGAGCCCTGGGAAACCTGACCGTGGTCCTGGCCATTGTGGTCTTTATTTTCTCAGTAGTTGGCATGCAGCTGTTCGGCTCTCAATTCAGTTCCAATCAGTGTAGCTCAAAACCCGCGGTCTCATGTTTACGGCGCTGGCACATGGGGGACTTCTATCACTCCTTTCTGGTGGTGTTCCGCATCCTCTGTGGGGAATGGATCGAAAACATGTGGGAGTGTATGAAAAATGTCAGGAACCCAAAGCTGTGCATTGTTGTCTTTCTGTTCATCATGGTGATAGGAAAGCTCGTGGTGAGTGTCTCAGACTTTAAAAAGAAATCCGTGGACTAAACAAATGTATTGGCTTCTTTTGAAACACTTCACTAGTGAAATTCTTATTCTAAGTATAATAAGTTTAATGTTATATGATGTTAATAATTTGTGTTTGAATTTGGTGTTCATGTTGACTGATGCCCCAATAGCTATTCTGCTCCAGGTAATTATTATAAAATCGTCATATTCTCTTTGCCAATAGTTGGCTGAGATAGGAGTTTGTGACTTAATTTGGTCAATAAGATGTAAAGGGATGTCCATGAGGAAGGTTCTTTATTCTAAAAAGAAGAAGGGATGGGGGCGGGGAAGGTCCTTTTACTCCCTCTGGGCCATTTTATGACTGACTCCTGGTAGAACCACAAACATTGTGCAACTATGAGTAAAATCACCCTAAGACAAAGCTAGCACTGAGGAAGGTAGAGTGAAAAGGTGGAACAAGCCTATCTTCATTTCATAACTGGTTCCCTGTTTTATTTTCAAATTTCTGGTTATGTTACACTTTTTTATTAAGCTGTCTTGAGCCTGTTACTTGCAGCTGGAACCATAGGTATTTGTGGAGAGGCTAATTAGGCATACAGCAGTGAGGGTCTGAAGGTACAGGAGACATGCAGGGATGCCTGAGCCCATAGGATGTTCAGAATCAGATTCGGGCTGTGATGCAAACATAATTAGGTGTCTGCTCATGATAGTTTTATCCTAAGTACATAATAAGCAGTGTAGCTAGACAGTAAGTGAAACAAAAGATCGGAAGAGCAGGATATCACCAACGGGAGTGGGAAGGGAGCATTAAGAAAGGATTTGTGTAACGTATGGTACTTGAGAATGGTATTTTTGAGCTGGTGAGAACCATAAACAAAGGAGTTTGAGGAGATAAAGAAAATGAATTAGGGGTATTTAAGTGTAGGCAAAAATCCTAAGTAGAAAGCTGTTTAGATGATCTGAATTTAAAGTGATATGTGCTTCAGTAGAAGAGCTGGAGATTTGATTCTGACCCCTCTGGCTCAGCCCCAATACCTCAGTGCAGTTCAAGCAGCAGGACCTGAAGAGATTGCATAAAGTACAGCATCTCTCAAATTGTGTAAACAGGAGAGGACCCCACAGTGGTCTAAGCATCAGTCTCATATTCCTGTGGGCAATTCCAGCAAAAATCAAAGCTCATGATTCTGTCCGATTCCCCAAGAATATACACTTCTGATTTTGCCACATGGTTATACCGTTCTGCTTTACCCTGGCCAGACTACATGTTACTTATATGTAGATAAACTAGATTTTAGCTGTTTGTACTCTTTCACTTTCTTTCTTTTTTTTTTTGTCTGATGCTATTTCTATTACTCCTTAATCTTCTCTCCTTTTACTTATTTTATAGATAAACTTTCTTGAGAAATAGAAGGACAGAACTCTCGTTTGATTTTGTTTAGGGTCTTGGGGAATAGTTGTTCTGGAAACCTACCGTATCCTTTCCTTTGCTAAATTTTCCATTCTCCATGCCCTTCCCCAGGTACTCAACCTCTTCATTGCCTTGTTGCTCAATTCCTTTAGCAATGAGGAGAGAGATGGGAACTCAGAAGGAGAGACCAAGAAAACCAAAGTCCAGTTAGCTTTGGATCGGTTCCACCGGGCTTTTTGTTTTGTGGTACATACTCTTGAGCGTTTCTGTTGCAAGCGGTGCAGGAGGCAAAACTTACCAAAGCAGAAAGGGGTGACAGAGAGCAAAGATGTCATTCCCCTGGTCACAGAAGTTGCAAAAGGCCCAGAGACGTGGGAGGAGTTCAGTGTCCTAACTTCTGCACCAAAGACCTTGGATGTCGGGCATGATCGGACTTGGTTGGCCCCACTTGCCGAGGAAGAAGATGACATTGAATCTCCTCAGGAAGATAACACACAGCCTGTCACACAACCTGAGGCTGGAAAACAGGTATGAAAGGTTCGCACGTAGACTTAGGGATTGGATAGAGCTACAGTTGCCATGGGGCACTGGTTGCTCTATGCAAGAATAATAAGGGTATAAAATACGGCCACTCCTCAGTACCCAAGTGCTCATCCTAGGGCTTGTCCTAATCATGGTCTTGTACATGTGGCACAGATGGGATGTGTCAGAGGAGTTCAGAGGGGGGCAAGATCAGCGTGGGCTGGGGCAATGGGAATCAGATGCCTTTGGTTGAGCCTTAAAATGATTTAGATTAAATGAAAGATGAGGAAAGGGAGTGTGGAAAGTGAAGTGAATAGCGTAGAAAGAGAGACGGTGGTAGGAACAACCTTAGTCTTTGCAGGGATCAGCTGAGGCTCATGTGTGAGGAATGGTGGGAGACGAGGGCTGTCAATTCCTATTACACGTATGTTGCATCTCTGTAATTGTCCCACAGATCTTGGGTCCCCCCCATATTTTTTTCTCTTTTCTTTTCAGTTTTGGAGGTTTCTATTGAGAAGCTCAGAGAGTCTTTTCTCAGCTGTGTCCAGTGAGCACATCAATGGCATTCTTCATTTCTGTTACAATGTTTTTGATTTCTAACATTTCCTTTTTATTCTCTCTTGGACTTTCCATCTCTCTGCTTAAATGGCTGTCTACTTTATTCAGTAGAGCCATAAGCATTTTAATCATAGTTGTGTTAAATTCCTGGTCTGTTAATTCCAATATCTCTGCCATGTTGAATCTGGTTCTGGTGCTTGCTCTGTCTCTTCAAACTGTGTTTTTTGCCGTTTAGTATGCCTTGTAATAATTTCTTCATAGTTGGAAATGATGGGCTGGGTAGACAGAACTGCTATAAATTGGTCTTTAGGAATGTATTGGTAAAGTGTAGGGGGGGAATGGAAGGAGTCTATGAAAGAAAGAGGGGGAGAGGGAAGAATTCACAAATAGGTAGAAATTAAAACACCCTTAAATAACCAACAAGTCAAAGAATAAATCACGAAAAAAAAATATTTAAAAGAGATTGGATTAAAAAAGGGAGCCCAATATCTTGGCTCCATTCACCAGGAATTTAGCCTCTTCAACTCAATGTTGGAGGGGATAATGCAAAGCTCATGACCTGCACCTCCTGGTGACATGCATATCCTTTGATTGAAAGTTGAGGGTAGAGGTAGCCCCATCTTTTTGGTCTCATCTACCTAGGGTGGAGCTTCCATCAAACAGATGTGGGGGGCTAAGGAAGGAGAGAGCAGATCATGACTCAACTTCCATGGACTCCTGCTATCATTACTGAATTTTGTAGATTTTCTTGAATGAATATTTCTTCATTTGCTGTATACCCTTAGGACAATTTCCAGAGACTTTAAATGATTTTAAAAAAATATTTTCACCACTTATGCTTATTTTCCTTGGGACCATGTCCACAGAGCTCCTATGCTGACATCCAGGAAGTGAAACTCTCTCAATATTTTTATTAAGTCCTAACTTAGAAATTTTAACGATACTTTCAGATTATTATGTAACTTTTTTTTTCTTGAGTAAATTCACCTCCCAGTAATTAATTTTGGAGGGACTGCTTATTTTGTGTTTGTCTTCTCATATATTTTAGTGTTAGTTTGAAAACTCACCTTTGGTGAGAAGATCTGTCACTCTTTGCAGGCTAAGTTCTGAGATGTCTTCAATGGACCATTCTAAAGCATCCATTTCAGAACCAAGTCTTATATTGCCAACTTGGAATTCTTTTCAAGTAGTGATACTAGGCCTATTGCTTATTCAGTCACTGAGCTAGTGGGTACCTTTACCCAGGTCCTATTTCTGTGGTTGTTTTTCCTCCTTTCTCCCTAGTTATGCAACTTTGTATAATCATAATTCTACGCATTGGCCACAGCTCATATTGGCTTTCTCTCTTAAGTGCAAGAAATTCAACCCAGCCCCAGCATTTCAAGCCTTGGGCATAGCTGTGGTTCCCTTCCTCACATGGGGTACTTTTAATCACCATTAACTACTGTATGCTTTAAATTGTTACTATTTTACATTTCTGTTCTATGCCTGGTCCATAAGTATATTTACCTGTGTTTTGTGTGTGTGTGCATGTGTGTGTGTGTGTGTGTATATGTTTGTGTGTTGTGTGTTATTGCATATATTGAAAAGGAAGAAGTGTTCTTACATTATGACCTTACAGTATCAGATATGCAGGAACCCTCACATAGATTTTCAGATAAAACTCTCACTGAAGTGTGACGTCACACATCCTTTTTGGATATCCCTGTAAGCCATCAGACAAAATTTATTTTTTATTTTTATGTAGTGGTATCATTTCATATTTTTCTTGTGCCTTTTGATTTTCTGTTTTGCTAAGCAGAAAAGGATGAAAAAAGTATTTTCCAAATTTTTCTTCTAATATTTTTACTCATCTATTTATGTATCTAAATTATGGCTTTTATTTTTACTATATTCTGGCATTGTATTAATTTTTCATAGAAAATTAATTATACCTTTACTGTTTATTAAATAATTTAATATTTAGCCATTGAATTGAAAGGCTACAGTAAGTCTTATCTCTAAATTCTTTGGTGAATTTTGTCCTAGAACCAAATTATTTTGATTACATGACTTCTGAGTAAATTTTGTTATCTGTTTCCTATAGTAGTTTCCCCAGATTCATTTTATGTGGAGTTTCTCCAGAAGCAGTTTTAAAAAGTAAAAAGAAAAGAAATAATAATGTCACAATTTTCATGACAAACAAAACCAAATAGATTTCAAACTCATTTCATCTCAAGTGAGATATCCAGGAGGAATATTAATTCTATTCTGGGCTTCTCTGTATCAGACCCATGAGCTCCATCAGGAAGCCAAGTCCAGCAGCCCAAGAGTTCATAATGTGGAAATTGATGTGTTCTCAGAAGATGATGCTTATCTGTCAGTACAGAATCCCCGAAAGGTAATTTTCCCAGAGTGTTCCCAGAAAAATATCAATATTAGTGCAGTGAAACTTCTGAAATCACATCTTAGGCAAAGGTCTAGGCCAAGGTTTCTCAGCCTCTCCACTATGACAATTGGGGCAGGATAATTCTTTGTTGTGGTGGGCTCTTCTGTATACTGTAGGATTTTTAGCAGCATCTTTGGCCTCTACCCACTAGAAGCCAATAGAATTACTCAGTTGTGAAAATAAAAAATGTCTCTACATATTGCCAAAATGTTTCCTGGAGGGAAAAATCAATAAGAACCACTGGCGTAGGCCTATTATTCTAGGAGTTGAGATAGCTGAAAATTCTAATCTCAGTAAGATAGCTTTTCTCCTCATCACCTGATTTCCCTATTTGGGGTTAGGCAGCTGATCAGGGGTATAATTGGTAAGGAGGAAAACGTTGAGATACTGTGTCTTCACAGGAGAACAATTGGAGAATTTTTCCTGAAGTCAGGGCTGGTCAGAGCATTTAGAAAGGGACCAACAAGAGGGACGCTTTCTTGATGCTTCTCATACTTACAAGCCTTCGCCTAGTTAGCTTCATACCTCAAAGGTCACAGAGTGAGGTATAGATACAACCGTGGTGAGAGAGAGTGTTGGTCAGTGATTCTCCCTTTCCTTTGTTCTGATGTGCAGAAGTCTGATGCTATCAGTGTATTCTCAGAATGTAGCACCATTGATCTGCAAGATCCCTTTATGCGGCTATCTGAAATGGTTCCCCAGAAGGAGCCAGAGAGATGTTTGCCCAAAGGTAAGTGGAAGTATTCAGGCATCCAGTTCACAGAATATTTGGATGGGATTCTGTTCTTCTTTAAAGCTCTGTGGTTTTGATAGATGCCTTCTTTCTACTTCTACTAGAGACAGAAGTGAGGAGAGCTCACTCATAGCTTCTTGGGGCCATTATCAGGTCCAGGTGGGGGAATTTCAGGATATTCTTGATTCAGGTAGGCTCAACTTACACAGACCAACAACCAAGGTAGAAAGTTCCAGGAAACTTTCCTAGAAAGCCCACTGGGCCAAAAATCTGCCACTTTGTATAGTCCCCAGTACATCAATTGTCAGGATATACTCAAGGTCATAGACCAAGAGAACTTGACTATAAATTTGGGGTTGACTAGAGCTTGTGCCAGGCCTTCAACTCATCCCTCAAGAGTCTTCCCTGGAAGCAGAATAGCATTGTAGTTTAAGGACTTCATCTCTGGAGCCAGACTACCTGAGCTCAAATTCTGGCCTCTCATTACTAGCTTGTAACTTGTTCAATTTCCATAGCCAATCCGTACTTTGTTTTTAAAATGAGTATAATAATAATTCCTGCTGCAAAGGGTCATTTGGGGTACGAAATGAATAAGTGTAAGTCACTTAGAAGAGTGTCTGGCACATAATAAGCAATCAATAAATGTAGCATTTCCTGATTCCTTGAGTGGATATAGTGGTTCTTTCTTATGTGCTTTCATTATTTTCTGTATTCATTATGGGAAATTTATTCATGTCCGTCTCCCCCATGAGGTTTTTAAAAACAAAGGTAGTGACTTAATCAATATATATCGCTTGTGTGAGAATAGAACCTGGCCCAGATTATGGGCTCAACAAATGCTGATAAATACATAAATAAGTAACTTAACAAATGAATAAATAAATCTAAAAAATTTTAATTTATTCATAAGTTTGAGACTAGACTGCACTCAGAAAAAATGGATTTTAAACTCATTCCAGGTTGTTTGACAGCCCCAAAGCTGCCCATGGAGTCAGAGGTCAGGCTAGGGATAGATTACCCTTCTCTTGACTTACATTTAGACTCGTCCTTGAGGTGCATACAGGATGTCAGCAGTGGATATGGAGAAGAAAGTGGGGTTTCTAGAAGAAGAGAAGAATGCAATAAAAGAAACAGATTTTTAGGAAAATTAATTTATTAATGTTCTGAAAGAGGGAGGGCGGTGAGGGGCAGAGTGAGGTGACCTCACAGTGGCTCTAGGAAGATAATGAGAAAAGGAGTGGAACGTTGTAATCACCATGAAGTAAGCATCCACAGAATGGGAGGAGGTGAGGAGGAGAGAAGATGAAAAGGGTGATGTGATTCATGCTGAAGCCTTGTGCATGTTGAGACCAAATGCTCAGCTCCTTGTAAACATCTTGACAGTTGATCGCATTCTTTCATGTATGGTTTGGGTGGTTGACAAAGCCCATGCTCATCCCTACCTTGTTCCTTGCAGTCCTTAGGACACTATTTACTATTGCCAAAAACATTGCTGCATAACAAGCAACCACAAAACCTCAGTAGCATACAATAATAAACATGTGTCTGCATGGTTCATCTTATCTAGGCTGGTTGTCTCTCCTGATCTTGGCTGGCTTTGTTCACATGAATGGTATTGACTGGGAGTCAGTTGATCTAGCTTGGGCTTAACTGTGCAACTTGGCTCTGTGCAACATGTCTATCCTCTTCCCATAGAACCAATGGACTGACCTGAATACACCTTTCTTAATGAAGAGGGTGCAGGAGAGCACGTGGTAACATGCAAGGCCTCTCAAGGCTTAGGCTCAGAGTGGCACATTGTGACTTCCACTCTGCTCTATTGGCCAAATCAAGTCTCATGGCTGAGCCCAGATTTAGGAAGTTGGAAAAAGACTCCACCTCTTTAGTGGCAGGAATTGCAAAGTCACATGGCAAGGGGCATGTGTATGGGGAGGGGTGAAGAGTTGGGCTTTTAATGCAGTTTACTACAGACACTATTGATACAGACACTTACTGCGATGCTCATTCCTTGCAGGCCTGTGTTGCTGCTTCCCATGCTGTACTGTGAACAAGAGAAAGTCCCCCTGGATCATTTGGTGGAACCTACGGAAAACCTGCTACCAAATAGTGAAACACAGCTGGTTTGAGAGCTTTATTATCTTTGTGATTCTGCTGAGCAGTGGGGCACTGGTAAATTATCATGTCTTGTGGGGACATTAGGGAGCAAAGCAGCTAGGGTTGTTGCACTCTGATTTCACCCCTCATGCGGCTGTGAATATAGGGCAAATAGGCAGAAGTGGCATCTTTGCTGGGTTCCCCTTAGGGGGTGAGACTTTGCATAAGAATTTCAGGAGTCATGCTCTAAGGGCGAAATCCCTAAGCCAAAGGTGCTTTACCTATGAGGAAGCATAACCAAAACCAGCACTCCGAAGTGGCTATTAGAGTCTTGCCTTTGACTGCAGCTCTTTCCATTATTCTTGGAGGATTTCTAGACATTTTCACTGTATCCTGCCTGTTTCCTCCTCCAGACAGCAATGCTCCTACCCTCTCTTTTCCTGAAGACCATAATGCTGCTTTCTAAAAGGTAAATGATAGGAGGAGAAGGCTATAGAGACCAGATTAGGACATAAAAAGTTGCCTTTCATCACTCAGGATCCCTTGAGAGGAGAGACAAAGAGATACTGCATTATATGAATGACAGATACTTCCAAATCAGGGTGTGGTATGTCTCACTGGGGTTTCGACTGAATCCGTCAACCTACATAGCAATATAGTCATAAATTCTTTCTTGCCCTCTCTCCTTGCCTTTTGGTCTTTCATGCCCCCTCTTAACTTCCCCCTTGGGCAATAGTATCTTCTCTCTGATCACCCACATGTCTGTCTGTCTGTCTGTCTGTCTCTCTTTCCCCCTCCCTCCCCCATTTATAAAATGGCAATAATATAGAACTAAATTTTCTTATTATTTGTTATATCAAGTGAATGGAGCCCTGGGTTCCTCCTTATTGATTTAGAGTCACAGAACATTTCACAATAAGTTGCTAGCAAGTAGAAAGGACAAGGAAATGTCTTACTTCGTCACCCCTGCCTTCCTGGTTAGTACTTTACACCTGTGTGATCCCTGGGTGAAAGATGAGGAACACATGTGACCAACAGACATCCTCATTTATCTATTTACTGAAATGTAAATTATCCCTCAAATAAAAAAGTGCAATTTCTCTAAAATTATCCCAGAGCATGTCCTTGATTAATTTATGTTGTTAATCCTTTGGTTCCCTGTAGTCTTTGAGTGATTACATTCTTGCTGGATGTCTACTCTTATTCAAGTGGTAGGGTTCTTCCATTTACACCACAAATGGTGACTGTCGTCTACCAAGCCCTGTGCTAGTCAGTGGGAAGGCAGTGGCATTGTCACAGGCCACAGACACATGCCTCATGGCACCATATGGGAAAACTTACAATCAGAGAAATAGCAGAGGGCACACAATCCTCCTAGTTCTCATCTGCCTCCAGATGAGGCAAGTGTAGGCTGGGCAGAGCAAGACTGAACATGTAATGCAGAGGGTTCCAGGAGAGGGACCCAGGCCTTGTTTCACTATACATATTTGTAGAGAGATAGAGAAAAGAAAATCTAGTCCCTCGCCACTGTATTTGGTGCATAGACAAACAGCGATAGTATCTCTTGGAAGGTGGTTAAAAATGCAGAATCTTGGGCCCATCCCAGACCTGCTGAATCAGAATCCAGGTTATTTGGGTCTCATTAGAGTTTGAGAAGCTCTGCTCTAGGTAACTATGTAATAATAGGAGCTTCCTGGATTAGCAAATGGCCTCATTATAATGTGGGAGCTTCCAAAGCACAGTTGCTAATATCGGCTTGCTCTTCCGCTAAGCCAACTCAGGCCTGCTGAGCCAGCTTGTTGCTAAGCTTCCAAAATGAGAAAATGAGCTTCTGAAGCTATTCAGGTTCGTCTCTCTTCAAGAGGCAAATACACGGGCAAGTGCCTGACTTCCAGAAGCTTGAGTCTAGTAGAAAAGACAGATGGAGACCTGGCAATTTTAGACCAGAGCCATAGTGATACACTCAGAGAGCCAGTGGGTGACATGGGGCCGTGTGGGATGGCAGCTAACCTAATCTCAATGGAAGAAGGACCATTTCCTATAGAAAATATCAGCTAATCCGAGATTTAAGGACTCATGAGGAGCCAGTGGGACAGAGGCAGAGATGGAGAACCTTCTCCTGCCAAAAGCCCATTTGGAAGTTGGAAATGAGGCTTTTACTCTTTTGCATTCTTTTGGCCCAGAGCCATGGGGCTGTGAGACTCCTTTAGACCCCAGCAACAAGGCTGATTTCTTTTTTGCCTTCAGTGTTTGCCCAAATGTCTTGGCAGGTTAAGTGCCAAGTCATTTAGTTATTTCTTTCATCCTCAGTAACTCTGTAAAGGCCAAAAGGACAGCATGTACCCTAGTTATTTAGATCCTGAAAAATCACACATACACTTTGCATGAAGGAAATGTTCCTATGTAGCATGAAAAAGCTAGGAGGTCTCGTTTTCGTAGTCACACTTAATGAATGTTTAATATTTGAAGTGATTTACACTGGGAGCTCTAGCTCAGAGCTGCCCAAACTTTTGCGTCATGGTGCGCATACAAAATCTGTAGGAAACACTGGGGTAAATGGATAAGGCTGTTTGTGGTAGAAGATGATGGGCCTCAGAGTGGGCACGATCTAGAATGTGGACTAGGGTGTTTGGACTTGATGTTATAAGCACTGGAGAGCCACAAAGTAGAGCCACTAAGGTACCTAGGAGGATAAAAGAGATGGTATATGCCACTGAGTAGTTCTAGAAAAGTTGGCAAGCTATTGTTGACAAGAGTTGAAAAGATTAGGAAGACCAGGAAATGGAGCGATGATTCTTAGGAAGATGTTTTTATATTCCAGGGGCCAGTGATGAGAGCCTGAGAACATAGTGGCTCTGGAAGTCTAGAAATAGGATTTTTCTTCTTCCACCTTTACTTAAGGAATTGATTCCACTGGAAAAATAAAATCAGTCTTCACTACCTTATGAGCAAAACTTTATCACCAAGAGAGATACTAGTTTATTCAAACAAGGAAGAAAAATAACAAGTAAAGTCAGCAAGGAGTTCTGCATAAATATTCAATCTGGCCTATGGCTATGCTTTATCGTTTCAGGTGTTTGAAGATGTTAACCTTCACACACGACCCAATATCCAAGAATTACTTAATTTTACTGACAGTGTTTTCACATCCATTTTTATCCTGGAGATGGGTCTGAAATGGGTGGCCTTTGGATTTCAGAAGTATTTCACCAGCGCCTGGTGCTGGCTCGATTTCATCATCATGATTGTAAGTTTACCATCTCTGTGTCCCGTGCAAGCAGGCGAGGGGGTGGAAATGAGGGAGGAAATCACGTGGGAGCTGCTTTTTCTGTGTGCCTCTCCAAAATATTTTCTTCGTAGTATTTGTAAGTAAGTGTCATCTATCTATCAGCAGTCCTGCCTTTCCTGGGTCTTATTTCATACGTTTTTCATGACTTCTCAAAGCAGGTCAGCAGCCAACAGACTAGGCTGACCTCCATCTTTATTGTCAAGCAACATAAAAGGATTATTCATATACATTCCTTCATTTAATCTGCACAACAGTGTTCCAAGTTAAGCACAGTTATACATCACCTACCAAATTATTGACAAGGAAACCTGAAGCTCAGAGGATCAGCAACTTATTTCAGGTGAAACTGAGATTCACACCTTGGTCTGTGTGATGCTAAGGCCAATAATACTAAGAGCAGCTCACATTTTTTGAGTGCTTTCTCTGTGCCAGATACTCTGTCATATGCTTCATATGCATTCTCTCTTTTAGTTATCACAACTACTCTATGTGCTAGGGATACTGTTATTTTTCCCATATAGATAGGAGGAAATTAACTCATAGAGAGGCTAAGAAACATATTCAAGATTGCTCAGCTAGACGTGGTGAAAGTGAAGACTTGAACCTAGTAAGTCTCACTCCAAAGCCCTTGATTTTAACATCTATATTCTCTCTACCACAAGCTAATTAGACTTTTGTCCACCCATAAAGAGGTAGTTATGATGGATGCTTAAGCCTAAGTCATGTGGCTGGCACACCCCACTGGCAAACCATAATTTTGTTGGTGGACACAAGTAGGTCATGTGGTTCAGGCATTTTAGAAAGGCCTCACTGCCATAAGAGCTCCGACAGGAGCACCCACATGTTTGTCACATGGATCCCTGTCATCTTCTAGAGCGCAGATCACTCTGCACCCATTATCTAATCAAATTTTAGTGAAGAATCCCTAAGGTGGTGGACAGATCATTTTGTCTCCATTCTAGGGACCTGGAGTTTACTGGCCTAAACTTAGAAGACTGGTCCTAAAGCAACCTTATCTGCTCTCTTTCTGTGACACCTTAGGCAAAGTGCTTAAGGTTTTGACATTTCACTTGGATAAAAAATGAGTGTGGACTAGAAATTGTCCCAATTTGACCAGACACAAAGTGGGAAACAAATCTGACTATAACTGTTCAAAATATCAAAACAGTAGTCCAATATCACACTATTGAAAAAAGGCACCAGGATCAGATGGTTTTACAGACAAGTTTTACCAAACTTCCAAGGAGCAGTGCTATACTGAATGTTTGTGTCTCCTCTCTCCAAAATTCATACGCTGAAAGCTAATCTTCAAAGTGTTGGTATCTGGGGCTTTGGGAAGGTGGTCAGGATATGAGGGCAGAGCCCTCATGAGTGGAATTAGTGGTTTTATAAAAGAGACCCTACGCAGCTTCCTTACCCCTTCTTGCCATGTGAAGATAAAGCAAGAAGACAGCTGTCTATGAACTAAGAAGTTGGCCCTCAATCAGACACTGACTCTGCTGGTGGCTTGATCTTGAATTTCCCAGCCTCCAGACTGTGAGAAATAAATTTCTGATATTTATGAGCCACTCAGGCAAAGGTATTCTGTTAATAGCAGCCTGAACTAAGATAAGCTGTTAACCCCTACCTTATTCATATTGTTACAAAGAATAGAAAAAGAGGGGAGGCTTGCAAACTTGTTCAATGAGACAAGTATAACCTTGATAACAAAATGAATAGAACAAAAATGAGTAGAACAAGAAAAGAAAAAGCCTTATAATTATATATCTTTATAAATCCCAGGGAAAGTGTTCGATAAGTGTGGTCCACTATTACTGTTATTAGCCTTAGATTCATACAGACCAAGGTGTGAATCCCAGGTCCACCTGAAACAAGTTCCTGATCTTTTGAGCTTCAGGTTTCCATGTCTGTAATGTGGTAAGTGACATAGAATGCTGCTTAATTCAAAGTATTACTGTGCAAATTAAATGAGAGAATTCTGTGGATAATCCTTTTATGTTGCTTGTTAATCAAGATTATATAAAATAATCTTTATAATTTTGGAATAGAAAATGCAAATGCAACTATGAAACCTATATATGAATTCAACTATATCAAAATGTAAAACTTCCATTTTTCTATTCAGTAATACCATAATTAGTTAAAGACAGCCTGGAGATAGCATTTGCATTTATATAACTGATAACAATTATCCACAGTATATAAAAACTCCCTACAGATCAACAAAGAAAAGACAACCCAATGTATAAATGGGAGAAGGGTACAAACAGGCAATTCACAGAAGGAACTTGAGTTTCTAATAAATGTATGAAAAACACATCTACTTATATCACCCGTTAGCACAGAAGTGCATATTAAAATGAAAAACTTTTTGTTTGCCAAATTGACAAAAATCTTGAAGTTGGATAATATCTGATATTGAGAAGGGTATAGAAAAATGGAATCTCTAATCACTGTTAACAATTTAATTGGTAATAGTCACTTTGGGGAAAGTGTTTCCCTATTAAGTAATATTATAAGTGAGTCCAATTTGGTGTCCAGAAATACCACTTCTAGTTACCCATCTAAGGAAAACTCTTGAGTGTGTACCCAGAAAAAATGCACACATCTGTCCAGTTCATTGTTCATAATAGCAAAGAAATGGAAATAACCTAGATATTCATGAAGGGGGAATGGATCTATAAAATATGAATATTTATATTCTGTAATATTCCACAGCAGTTAAAAGGACCAAACTGTAAGAATAAATATCAACATGATGAATCTCCAAAACATAGTGCAGAGTGATGAATGCCAGCTAGGTAGAAAAAAAGTAAGATAAAACTAGCAGACTTCCTACCCTGCAGAATGCTACACGGTGAGAAAGAATGTGGGTGTTTTCATGTCTGCACCTGTCATCGATGCCTCCCAGTTTGGTGGAACAGAGACTAGGGGTGAGGTTCCAGGCGAAAAGGTGTACAGTGTCCGTCTAGACACACTTCTTCCCCACCAACGACAATTATTCGGGAAAGCCGAAGAGCTGCTCAGCTTTCCCATCCTTTACCCTCTGGCTACAAACAAGGTAGAAGTATTTGTGGAAAAGCTGCTGTCCCAACAGGCAATGCTATTATGAACAAAAGAACAAACAAAAGCCTATTTTTTAAAAACCACTATAAATAAAACCATTTTGAATTGATGGTGTTTTTTGTTGTTGTTGTTTTTGGTTTTGAAAGAAATCGATTACAGATTTCAAAATCTGGTTCCTCTGTTATATTAACTCACTCAATAACTCTCAGTTTGCAAATATTTTACCACTGCGATGAGGTTGGCAGGTTAGCGGGGTCTGTTTTTAGTTGTTAGTGAACTTCGACATCATCAGGAGCATCATAATTTGCTTCCTGCCCTGCTGAGCAGCAACCCTTCCGAGCTGCACCTCTGGAGGCTCTGCTTAATCCGTAAGAACAGCTGCAGATCTGCAAAGAGTAGTCTTCAACTTCAGCTCAGCACATTCGTTAAGTTTTAATTTAGAGTATTTACAGAGCTTTCCAGTTCTCAGTCCTGTCCTGTTGGAAAGAAGTATATTGGGAGAAAAAAAATTAATTTTCCAAACAGGAGCTATTTGACTGAGGGGAAATATTAGCGAACAAATAATTTATTATTTCTTCACAAACTTGTATTTTGACATCATTTCGAACTTGCAGAAATGTTGCAAGAAATACTGTAAAGAACCGCTTGTACTCTTTCCCCAGGTTTACCAATATTAACATTTCACCCCATCTGCTTTGTCGTTTCCTCTCTCTCTTTTTTTTTCCCAACTGCTGGAAACTAAGTTGCAGGCATGATGCCCTTTACCCCTCAACATTTTAGTGTCCATTTCCTAAGAACAAGGATATGGCCTCACACAGTCACAGTATAATTATCAAAGTTAGGAAATTTAACCTGATCCAAAACTAAAACCCACATCCATTTTCAAATTTTGTCAGTTGTCACAATAAAGTCCTTAATGGCTAATTCTCTCTACCTACCTACCACCATCTTCCCCTTTGCCCACCCCAATTCAGTATCTAGTTCAGGACCCCACACATAGTCTCTGCTTTTTTTTTTTTTTTAATTTTTAATGCACAACAGTTTCTCACAATATAAATGCATCGTTCTCCCCTACATGGACTGTAGCTTTGCCAGACAAGGGGCACAAGGGCCTTTTCACCTGTCCTCCCCCTTCTGGGAGGGCCTTGCTGGCTTCCGTGTCTGGGTAATCCACTTTGCCTCTCAACTCCCCACTAGCTTCTCTGGGCACCCGGTCAGGTATGCTACCTGTGGCTTCTGTTCCCACCAGGTGTCTGTGCTCAATCTCCTCAACTTAAAGGTCTTGAATTTCCTCCGGACTCTACGGGCACTGAGGCCCCTGCGAGCACTGTCCCAGTTTGAAGGAATGAAGGTACGTTCTTTGGGTGGCTGGCAGGAAGGTCAGCTAGCAGAGGAAGGCAAAGCTTTTCTCCCTGGGCTGGGCTTCCCTTAAATTGCCCAGCTCTTCCTGGCCTCCTTTCCAGAATTTGAGAGATGGAGAACAGTCTACAACATCGTCTCCATTGTAAAAGAACTTCTGTGTCAGCCAAGATGGGTTTTGGCTTCCCTTCAGTCCTAGGGTGGGTGTCTCATAAGTCTCTAACGCCATCATTAGAGGACACTTCTCGAGTGATTCTCAGTAGTGACAGAAAGGACCCATTACCTGTGTACCTGAGAGCAGGGCTTGTCATAGGGTGCTGGGTAGGGTGGAGAAAGACGGAGCTCTGACAGATCCAGCCCCACACATCGGGCCTGTCCTGGGAGGATCGAGAGCTTAGTGAGTCTCACACATCTATTATGTTTCTCTTCTGCTTTGTTTCCTTAAGGTGGTAGTTAATGCTCTCGTTGGTGCCATACCTGCCATTCTGAATGTTTTGCTTGTCTGCCTCATTTTCTGGCTCATATTTTGTATCCTGGGAGTAAACTTGTTATCTGGAAAGTTTGGAAGGTGCACTAATATAAGAGATAACTCGAGCTTAGTCATAGATTCCAGTCTTGTCACAAACCGAAATCAGTGTGAAAGCAGAAATTTCACCTGGGTCAACCTAAAAGTCAACTTTGACCACGTGGGAATGGCTTACCTCGCCCTGCTGCAGGTGGTAAGTGCTGCTGGCATGCTTTCCTCTCCGAGGAGAGCCATAAATTCTTTCTCAGCTAATAAAAATATAACGAGAATAGAATCAAATTCCAGTTCCTTCCGTGGGAGCCAGTGCTCTCTGGAATTGCTCCCTACTGGGCATCTCCAACTTTATCGTGTACTGAGCCTCAGCCTCCAAGTGATGCCCCATAAGGGTCTGTCCCTCTCACCCTATCCTGTCTGGTACCTTGTCCTCCAGAGAGGAGTGGAGCCTCGGATGCCAAACCACACCCTTAGTAACAGTTCCCTTTTGGAAGTCAGTCCCAGGTCAAGCTGCAGTTGCCAGGTCCTGGACAGACTACAGACAGAATGGCATCTGGAGAGAGCCTTAACCAGGCTCTTTGTAGCCACTGGTCCATAGCTTCTCTAGCAATTTTTAAGGCAGGAATTTATTTTGTTTTTTAACTTTTTATCTTGTGCAAATGAAGAAGGGAAAAAAATCCAAGACATCCATCCTTGAATTCCCTTCTACTATTCTTTTATTTGGAAATTCTGTCCCGGAAGGGTAGGACATTATCTTACATCTGCCCATTGGCCTTGCTTGCTTTTGCATAGTACCTGTCTGTTGGTGGCAAGTCTATAATTGTGTTCATGTTTCTCTGCTTTTGTTGCAGGCGACATTTAAGGGCTGGATGGAGATTATGTATGCAGCTGTCGATTCCGGAGAGGTGAGCTTGAGTCACCATGTTCTAGGGTGCTAGGTCAAATCAGGAACTACATGGACGACCAGCTTCCTGCTTCATAATTCCAGTGGCCAGCATTCTTTGCTTTGTTTTCCTTAGGACAAACACTATTAAATAGGTATAAAAAGCACTCTCATTCATCCTCCCATGAGTGTTACATCCTAGCATGCTCCAAAGTCCAGTCCTTTTTGTCCATAGTGACCAAAGAGAAACCACTCATGGGGGAGATGGATACAGAAGCAAAAACAAAATCACAGGGTGCTTTGATTTTTCTCTCTCACCTTTTCTCCAAATGAGTGGGTAGGCAGAAGCCATTTTTCAAAGAGTAATTCCTCTTGACTGTGGGGAAACCTTAAGATTGGACTAGGTCTGAGCAAGAGAGACCCTTCCATGGCTTCAGGCTCCCAAGAGACTAATGGGGCTTTTGGTGATCAGCACCTGTTACATTCTAGTTAAATAAAAAATGGTCATGGATTCCCAAAGTTAGAATACTCAGTCATTTCTATTTCCCAGTCAGAAGATTGAGGAATAGAAAGGAAGAGTATTGCCCAAAGCTATAGTGTGAATGAATGGTTGAGTCAGGAATGGAACCAGCATTGTTTATTTTTCCTATCATCACATATGTATATGTTCTGTTTGAGGGTCTTCAGAGCTGATGCCTGGCACATAGCAGGTGTTTCATACATGTGAGTTGGTAGTAGCAGTAGAGGTAATGTGAGTAGTGTTCTAACAGTAGTAGAGGCAATTTATAACAAAGAAAATATTTTAAAATATTAATGTGCTCATCTTTTTTGTCTGAGTATATGACTTTCACACTACTTTACCTTGGACATCCATCTGTCTTGAGGCGGAGCTGGGGGGTAAGGAGGAAATCTTATGCAGATGTATGGATAGAAGAGGTGTATGTTTACATGTGTTTCTACATATCATTCACATGGTGGGTAGAGGTATGTGGAGGGGTGCCTGTCCCGATGTTGGCCCTGGCCTCCAAGTGATGCCCCGAAAGTGTCTGTCTCTCTCACCCTATCCTGTGTGGTTCCTTGTCCTCCAGAGCTCCAATCAGAGAAAAGTGGAGCCTCGGATGCCAAGTCACACCCTCAGTGACAGTTCCCTGTTTGAAGTCAGTCCCAGGTCTAGCTTGTGTGTGCTAGCTTCTAGCATGATGGCCCTTATCTGTGTAGTCACAGAGCATACTGCCGGTCTCAAATATTGAAGTTACAACTGGTTAAACCATGGGCCTTTCTCCTTTCTTAACGACTCTTGGCCTCAAACACTAACTCTCTGCCCTATCTTCCACATGGTCCCCCGGCCCAGCAGTCCACTCCCATTTCTTTCTATGAAGCCCACTTTGGCAAGCCCATACTTACCAACCCCATGTCCATATCACATGGAGAATTCAAAAAGATTCAAGAGACCTTTCTCTGCCCAATTATGCTACTCAGACTCTAATGCTTTTGGTCACACTTTGAGCTGGGGGAACTTGGTTGTAGTCCATTTGTGTTTATTCCGGAGCTTGATCATTCATTCATTCACTCATTCATTCGTATATTCATTCAATGTATGCTACGTGTCACAAGGTATACGAGGCACCAGAGATTCAAAAGTGATAGGACACAAGCACAGACTAAATACACTTGGGCTCTGTGTGACAGATGTCTTCATTCATCAAGTGCTGGTAGTCAGTCACCTCTGCCTGAGGTGAACGTACTGTACCCCTCCTTTGGTAGCCTCACCTGCAGTCTGGCTCTCTCCAATTATGCATCCACGTAGACATCCTCGAGATCTTTTCGGAGAAACATGTGATCACGCCACTCCCCTCTCTTACAGCCTTCAATGATTCTCTGTTGCCTAAAAGAAAAAAAGCCTAATTCTTCTGCCACACTCCTTCCCCACTGCATGATGGTACCCCACAGAGGTTGGGGAAACTGAAAGAGGGGATCCCTGCGGGTACCACACTGTCTGGAGGAGGATGAGGAGTCAATGCTGCTGCTGAGATACATGTGGTCTTCTAGATAAGGCAGTTACTATGTCTTATATTTTTCTCCAGTAATTGTTCTCTTCTCTCATTTAAAAAATTCTTAGAAGGAAGACCAGCCAATTTTTGAGAAGAGCAAATACATGTACCTTTACTTCGTAGTTTTTATTATCTTTGGCTCATTCTTCACTCTGAATCTCTTTATTGGTGTTATTATTGATAACTTCAACCAACAGCAGAAAAAGATAAGTATCGGAGTTCTCCCGATTTGGTATTTTATCTCTCTTCTCCAAAGCGCTAGGGTGAAACATAATTCTGGTCTAGATTGTTGTGCAAAGCAGCCTTTATCGTCTGCATTAGAACAAAGAGGGAGCCACCTGGAGAAGATTCTTGATGATGTGGCTGCAAAGGGACTGAAAACAGCTGGGTTTTATTAAATTGTTTTTTCTCTCCGTTTTACCCTCTTCTGCAAAGGACATTATCGAACCCTAGTAAAAAAGCAACTACCAGGATTAGTATTTATGACACTGTAGTCATATTTTAATAACCTTTAAAATGTACTTTCTTATCCAGGATAAAAAGAGTAAACTCTCCTCTTTCAGCAAACTTGTGTCCTGGCTCCCAACACCCAAGTCTTAGCAGATTTATTCACCTTACTTGGAAAGAATATGGTTGGGGAAGAGGCAGATGTTTTTAGGGAGATTTTTTTCTCATGCATTGAAGTAAACAGATGTTTATTTTTCTGATTCTATCATCCAGAGTAAATGTGGAAAATAAAGGAAAATAAAAAGAAAATTTAAATCATCCATAAAGTGACAACCAAATGATAACCATTTTGAATTAAGCCTCATCATTTTGGTACAATCCCTTCTAGTTACTTTCAAACTAAATATTATATCCTTTTACACAGTTGAGATTGCATGATATTTTTAATTTTCTAGCTTCCCCTCCTTTGCATTAGTTATGAGCCCATATGTCATGAAATCATCTTTGTTGTAAGAATTTTCAGGGCCGAATTACATTCCATATTATGGATAGATCGTAATTTATCTTAATTATTCTCCCCCTTTTCTGGACATTTGGGTCATTTTTAAATTTCTCGTTCTTCTAAAACTATCACAGACATTCTTGAAATTCTCTCTGTGTATCTCTGGTTATTTCCTCAAGATAAGTTCTTAGAATTTAAGGCTTTAAAGATATATTGTCAAATTACCTTTCGGAAATACTGTGCTGGGTACCCTTCTTTTGCAAGATATGAAAATGCCTCTTTGTTCTTTTCTCAGCATTCTGTTTATTTTTGTATTCTTTTAAATCTTTTCTAACTTGATGGGTAAAAGTGTTATCTCATTGTTTTATATTCATTTATTTGATCATTTGTGAGGTTACACACGGTTTCACAGGATGACGGCTATAAGTATTTCTCCCTTAATATTTATGTTTTTAGCCTTTGTCACTTTTTAAAATTTAGATTGTCATCTTTTTCGTATGTTTTTATGTAGTAAGGCCAATTTTTGACTTGCTTCCAGTGTTTGCATAATGACGTTTTGACTTAAAGACATTTAGCAATTTTATGGAATCAAACTCCCAAACGTTTCCTTTTTGACTTCTCTTGCATTTATTAACTGAAGGCATATCCCAGTTCTAAAATCGGGTAACTAAATATTCACCTTTGGTTTTCCTAACATTTTTTTGTGGCTCTTTTAAATTTTCCCACTGAGCTCTTTTAACCCTTCCAAATTGTGTCTTATTACTGGTGAGCCTTCCTAGGGTCTGCTGAGGGAGTCAGCCACTGTCCTTACACAGCTGTATTGCTGCTGTCACTTGAGAGTGTGCTATGCAGAGTCACCTCTGTAATATGCAGCCTGATTGCAATCAATACCTGTAATTTGGATGTCAGGCCTTGTGGTTTTAGATTTCAGCTTACAATTGAAATCACTGTTTTGATCCTTCTGTAGCAGTTTTGCTTTGTTTTACTTTTCATTACAGGAAATTTCAAACATGCACAAGAGTAGACTAAAATGAACCCAAAATACCCGTCATTTATAAAAGCACTTATTGATTTAGGAACATCCTCATGTTATCTATGCTCTCACCCAATCCGGCCACTGGATTTTTTTATAGAGCAAATCACAGGCATCATATCATTTCATCCACAAATATTTGAGAACATATCTGTTTTTAAGCATGACTACAATTCTATTATAAAGTTTAATATAAATTCTTTACCTTTGTCAGATACTTTACCTTTGACAAAATTCGTGTGCGAATTTCCTCCAGTCTTTCATTTTCTTAAAATTTTTATTCATTTAGTTATTGACTGATTAATTGATATTAAAGTTTGTTTCTTTTCAAATCAGTATTCAAGTAAGATCCTCCCATTCGACAGCTTCTTTGCTCTCTGAATGGTGAGTGTTTCAGGCCTCGTCAGATCCTTCCTGCCCCAGATCTGGAATTAGCCGTCTCTCTAAGGAGTGCTAGTTTTGTTACATGAGATGGTGTTCCAGGACCACAGTCTGTAGTACTCATTGTTATTGCTTTGAGGCTTTTTCAGTGGACAGAGGTACTTCAAATTTAGGACTACTAGGAAAAATATATGTGTGAATATGAATACTGGTCTTTCAAATTCAGGACTATGAGGTTTTCCTCTAACCTGATACATCTGTTATCTCCTCTTTTCCACACTGAGAACTCTGGTTCTTATGGTCATAGGACATGATAGCATTAAGATTTTCCATAATTACTATTTTCTTTATCTCACAACACGCACATAAGAGAGTCTCAGAATAATAGTATTAATACTATCATAATGCATATGATTACTAAACACACTTGTGTGTGCTGCACATCCTGAAATGACTTGTTTAACTTCCAGGGCTCTACTTTTTTTTTTTCAATCTGTTTTTTATTGTGGTACACTACACATAACACAAAATTTACCATCTTAACCATTGTTAGGGTACAGTTCAGTTGTATTAAATACATTCATAATGTTGTGCAAACAGTACCACTATCTGTCTCCATAACTCTTCATCTTATAAAACTGAAACTCAATATTCATTAAACAATAATTTTCATTTTTCTTCCCCCGAACCCCTGGCAACTGCCCCTCTACTTTCTTTCTCTATGATTTGGGTCCTCTAAGTATCTCATATCAGTGGAATCATACAGTATTGATCTTTTTTTGTGACTGGCTTATTTCATTTAGTATAATGTCCTCAAGGCTCATCCATGTTGTAGCATATTGCAGAATTTCCTTTCTTTATAAGACTGAATGATATTCTATTTTATGAATATAACACATTTTGCTCTTCTGTTCATCTGTCAGTGGATACCTGGGTTGTTTCCACGTTTTAGCTATAGTGAATAAAGCCGCTGTGAACATGGTGGTGCAGATATCTCTTTGAGATCTCAATTATTTTGGATCTACACCCAGAAGTGAAATTGCTGGATCACATGGTAATAATAATTTTAATGTTTTGAGGACCCACCGTACTATTTTCCACAGAGGCTGTACCATATTACATTCCCAAAAACAGTGTACAAGGGTTCTGATTTCTCTAAGGTCTCAGAAATACTTGTTTTCTGGTTTTTTTTTTAAATTTTTTTTTGGCAGGGTTAGTGTTTACATTTTTATCGTGGGCCACAGGGGAGGGAGCTTCTTCTCTGTCCATGGAGGTGCTCACAGTTTCTTTAGCTTCTCCAAGCTTGGGCCTTGGGGGTCCTGGGGGTGGCTGGGCACACGGGCATGTTGCCATCATCTCGGAGGGCACTGGGTAGTTGTAGGGTGTGATCTGTTGATTGTGGTGGTGTACTTGGAGTAGGGACTGATGGAAGGCAGAATTATAGCGAGGCCCCCAATGGTGACAAATGCAACCACCACTGGCTCCTTGGCCTAGACATTCTTGAAGAAGGCAGCAAGTCTCCTAGCCATCTTGGTCATGGCAGCTGGGTGGGAAGAGGTTTTGTTTTGTTTTGAATAGTAACTATCCTAATAGGTATGAGGTAATATCTCATTTTGGTATTTTGGTTTTGACCTGCATTTTCCTCATGATTAGTGGCGATGAACATTTTTTCATGTGCTTATTGGCCAACTGTATATCTTCTTTGGAGAAATGTATATTCAAGTCCTTTGCCCATTTTTGAATCAGTTTGTTTGACTTTCTGTTAACTTTTAGGTGTTCTCTATGTGTTCTGAATATTAATCCCTTTTATGATTTGCAAATATTTTTCCCTTTCTGTGGGTTGCCCTGTTACTCTGTTGACAGTGTCTTTTGATACACTAATTCTTTTTCTTTTTAAAAAAATATTATTTAATTTATTGGATGACATTGGTTTATAAGATTATATATGTTTCAAGTGTACAGTTATGTAATACATCATCTGTATACTTCGTTGTGTGTTCACCACTCAAAGTTAAGTCTCCATCTATCACTGTATATTTGACCCTCTTTACCCTCTTCTACCTTCCCTCCCCGCACCTCCCTTTTCCTCTGGTAACCACCATTTTGTTATCTGTATCTACGAGTTTTTTGTTTGTTGATTTATCTTGTTTGTTCATTTGTTGTTTTCTGTTTTATATCCCGCATATGAGTGAAATCACATGGTTCTTGACTATTTCACTTAGCATGATATTCTCAGGATCCATCCATGTTGTTGCAAATGTCAGTATTTCATCTTTTCTTATGGCTGAGTAGTATTCCATTGTATATATGTACAGCATCTTCTTTATCCAGTCATCCATCGAAGGAATGTAAATTGGTAAATAGTATGGAGGTACCTTAAAGAGTTAAGAATAGAGCTACCATAGGACCCAGCAATCCTTGTTCTGGGTATCTACCCCCAAAATTTGAAAACATAATTTGTAAAGATATATACGCCTATGTTCATTGCAACATTATTCATGGTGGCCAAGATATGTAAACAACCTAAGTGTCCTTTAATGATGCACTAAATTTTTATGAAGTCCAATTTGTCCATTTCTCTTCTGCCTTTGGTGTCATATCCAAGAAATCATTGCTAAATCCAATGTCATGAAGCTCTTGTCTTAGGTTTTCTTTTAAGCATTTTGTTGTTTTAGATTTTACAGTTATGTCTTTGATCCGTATTGGGTTGATTTTTATATATGATTTTATATATGATTTTTTTATCTGGATTCACCTTCATTCTTTTGCATGTGGATATCCAGTTTCCCCACCACCATTTTTTTGAAAAGACAGTCCTAGGTCTGTATATCTTTGGTCCATACTGGTGGTGTAAATTTAAACCCTGTACCCTCATTAAGGCAGGCCTGGATTCACAGATTATCAGGGTAGACTGGGTTTTTCCCCCTAGTACAGGCTGAGACAGTTTCCTAGTTGTCTTTCATTGCCAACAGACAGATTCTGTTTTCTTCCTCACCTTTTTGTTGGCAGTACTCGGGGAGTCCCAGATTCATGCGGGGTTCTTGGCACAAGCCCACCGCCTTTTTTCCCATGACCCCTTGTGATTATTAAAGCCCAACATTCTAGTTTTTACAGAGATTAACAAATGTTCTTAGGCCAACCATGGCTTCAGGGCTAATTTCCTGCTCTTTTTGTTCTCTCTTGATTATCAGGCCCTGGAGATTTTCCTTACTTTTGTACAAGTTCAGCTATACATTTTAAAGGAATTCTGTTTCATCCATCATTTCTAGATAATTTACCTCCTGCCAAATTTCCAGAAATAAAAATCCTAATTCATTTTTCTATTCTTTCTTGTATGGAAGCAAAAATACTTAAAGCTCTTAAATTTTTTTTTTTTTTTTCAAGAAAGGCTCTGGATAGGTTTTACGAAATTTTATTTGTAGTGACCAACGCATTCATTTATTTAGGAGAATTTTAATTGCTACTTTGTTCAATTTTTGTTTAAATTTTTGTCACTAATTTCTATTTTTGTTGGAATATGGTTCGATCTATGCAACCTGAAATATATTCAGTTTTTGTAAAGATTATGTAGATGTTTGCAAAGAGTTTTGTTTATAATATAAAAATTGAAACGTAAATGATAACAGTAAGATTTTCCCCTTATTCCTTAATTTAAACCCTGTTTCCTTTCACCTCTCCCCTAGAGTCCAGCCTCTTTTGCTTCTCATTGGAATTGTAGGAATTGTTGATAGAAGTGCAATATAACTTTAAAACTACCTCTGACAATTCAGAACTTGTTTCCAGAAATCTGTTAATAATTAGCTCTCATCTTTATCATATACTTAGGTGGCCAAGATATTTTTCTGACAGAAGAACAGAAGAAATACTATAATGCAATGAAAAAATTAGGATCCAAAAAACCTCAGAAGCCCATTCCAAGACCTCTGGTGAGAGCAATCAATTGATTCTAAATACATAGATTCAGAAAATGGTTATGAGGAACTCAGGTGTCTACAATCCTCTTCTCATTTAAGTTTTAAAGGTTACAGACATTATCTAAGAACTCGGTAAAAACCCAGAGATACACTGGTGTACAGCTCAAGTCCTTAGGAAAATTAGCAACTCAAATTCAATGGGAAGAGCCTGGGCAACAACTTTAATTTGCTTTTTAGCGAGCACACAATAGGTGCCTAGTATATACTTATTGCAACGACGTGAACTTAACAGTCTGTTTTAACTTAATCTTGACCAGTTTAAAATGTATTTATAAAATATTTTGTCAACTTTTTCTGCTATGAAGTTGAGGTCGTGCACACTCACTTCCACTTCACGAGGGTTTATGATAAACTTTCTATTATCAGGCGCTGACAAAACTTTTTCTGTAAAAGGTCAGGCTGTAAATATTTTAGGCTTTGCAGCCGTGTGGTCTCTGCTGCTGCTTCAGTATTCTGCCATGGTAGCACAAAAGCAGCCATAGGCAATACAGAATAAATATGCATGGCAGTGTTCCAACACAACTTGATTTAGAGATGCTAAAGTTTGGATTTTATATAATATTCACATATCAGAATTTTATTCTTCTTTTGAATTTTTCCCCAAACACTTCAAAGTGTAAAACCTATTCTAAGCTCGCTGGCTATCCAAAAAGAGGTGGTGGCTGGATTTGGCCTATGGGCCATGGTTGCTAACCCCTGCATTCTAAGAATCCTGCTTTACCAGGTACAGAAGGCTGCTCTGTGTTTACAGTCTAATTAAAGATCTGAGCTTTGAGAGCATTAGATTATAAAGTAACACAACAGACACTGCTGGTAGCTGTGACAAGTGAGTTCGCAGGATTTCAAGGCAAGGAGGGTCGGGGTGGGGGGTGCTGAAAAGTCCAGGAAAGCAGTATGGAGGAGGGGCTTGATATTTGAAGCATGTGGGAGGGCTTGGAGATTTTCGTTCAAACAGGAGACCCCAAATTATCAAAAGTGTATTCAGTTTACTGCTATTCCCAGCACTCAGAATAGAGCCCGGCATAAAGCGTATTCTCTGTATTCATTTGTTGAATGAAAAAATATGTTTTACGGCATATACAGAATCCATTCCACTAGGATTAAATATTTGTGTTGCACTAAAAATGTCTGTGAATGTCAGGACCAAGTGTTTAGAATTTTTACAATGAAGAACTTTTGACCAAGGAGTTAAAGATAAAATTATATTTGAGGAGGTTTAATCTGTCAACAGAATGTGTAACTTCAATTTATCTAAGTCAAATCTAGCTTTTAAGTAACAATCTCACTTTCTATCACTAATTTCACATTGAAATTCTTATCTGAACTTGAGCCAACAAAAAAGACAAAGAGAATTTTTTTGCCACGACCATGCTATGTAACCACTGACTCAACACCATTCAGTCCCAGATTTGGAATTAAGAAGACTCATGAGACCCAATAAGTTCCCCCCTATTCACCAGTTTATTTCATGAAGGATGTGAAGCTAGCAATGTAGTATACAATCAAACAGAAGTTGCAATGACACAAATGGAGCTTCCAGGACTCTCCACTGCACTGGGCATGTCAGGCTGCAGGAGACGAACCTGAAGTGGACATGGACTGCTTTACCACAGGGAAGCTGCCACATCCATTCCTTAACTATCTTTTATAACATGTGTGTCACGTGACTCATCTGTACGTGCCACACCACAGCCCTCCCTGTGTAGCTATAGGTCACCGGTCAAGGTTTCACAATGAATGATTCTGACAACCAAGTACAATCTTACCAGTTAATACTGCACATTTATCTTAACTTTTGTATTCCAGAGAGCAGTGTTGCATAAAATAAATCCAACATCATATCCCCAGATGTTCCTAAGTTGGAGCTAAGACTTCATATCAGCTGCTAGCCCTTTCCTCCCAACTTAACTCCCCACAGATGTTTTTTTAATCTCTAAAATCTAAATATTATCTTTTGACCTTTGGAATAGATGAATAGTAATTGCATTGTGGGAGGTGGGAGGGGGTGGACACAACTGTTTGAACCTGAGCAGTGATGTATTTCATTTCCAGTAATAGAGCAAAGGATCTGGAATCATTTCTGATTCTTCCTGAAACGTCCCCACAGGGTGTCTTCATTACTGGGTTTAAAAATCATACTGAGGTGTAGGGGTCATTCTAAAGTGACAGAGAGTGACTTTGATCATCTGCCACTTGAGATAACTTATACTCTTAATCTCCTCCATTTGTCCAAATATTAGAGTTGAACTGTAAGGTTGATGCCTTCCCTTCCTCATGTTTATTCTCACCCCTCATTCTGCCTTCCTGGAGAGCATCCTTAAAAGTATTTTTTCTTCAGGTCCTTTCTGATTTCCTGGATGCATTCTCACATAGCAAATCCACTTGACTTTCAAGTTTCTTCTTCAGACACCTTGATAAAAGCTTTAAGGCTCCTGGCACAAAGTTTCAAAGATACCAATTTAAATGCAGTATCCCTCCAATGCTGTCCCTGTCCTCTTTCTTCTCATTGCCTTGGCTCTCCCTGAGTGATCTCATTCACTCTCTTGGTTTTAATTCAAATCAGTATTGATACCAGTGAACTTCACATCTACATTCCAGCTATCTACTTGAGCTCCAAACCCATACCTCTACTCGCCTGTGGCCCTTACATGCCCTACTGGCACCTCGAACTCAACGTGCTCAGAACAAATCTCATCATCTCCCTCCGAAATCCCCCATCCTCTGTTCTCTGGCTAGTTGAATGGCTCCCTCAACCAGAAAGGATAGCTTCAGCCATAACTCTCCTGTAGAACCCTCCATCTGAACTCTCTCCGACTCCATTAGCTCTTAAACCACAATGCTTATGTCTTTCTCCACTGTTACCGCCACAAACCAACATCATCTTTTGCTTAGGTTACCATAACAGATACCTGAGGTCCTAAAGATGAATTCTTAAGGAACTGTTAGTTCTCTAATTAGAAAGTATCTCTATACTTTGATTAAATTATAACATAACATATACAATATGTTGTAAAACAACAAGTGTATAGCCAAGAATGCCATACAATATCAGTGTCTGCATTTCTGTTTAAGGACAGTCTTCCACTAAGTAAAAAATAACATGGCGCTTCACAGCGGGTAGATGAAAAAAAATAGTGAAACAATTCAGTCATTTCACTGCACATGGTAGATCAGGCATGTAAACTTGAGTTAGAATCTGTGCCAGAGCAGTTAGCACAAACTTGCTATGTGAGCAGTGTGAATATCTCCGTACAAACCAATACACAAGTTCACCATCAGAAATGATATGAAATAATCAGCTTTTCTGTATCTGTTTTTAGTACTCATTGGATCAGAATCCCATTTATCTAGCCTTATCTCCAAGTGAGCAAGAATTAGAAAATTGGCATTTAAGAATTGCCTGAATATAGAATTTTGGTTAAGTATAAAGTTTGATTATTCTGATCTGACAAATGGACACTTGGGGATGATAATTCTTCTTTGTCCAACATAATTATATGAGCAGGTATTATCTGCATCAATATTATTGAAGTCAAAATACAAGAACAGATGAAACATAAAGACCAAAGTTTATCTTTTTTTTTTAAATCCTGTTTTATTTTAGCAAAATACTATCCATCATATCAAAATGATGTCGTTACTAAGAATTTTTTTATTTATTCTTTTTTGTTTAAAAATAAAATTAAAGCTATAAGCCTACAGCTTAAAACCAATTATTTAATTAACTTTAAATGAAAGTATGTATGCAAGAATTTCTTGCCATCTAAAAAGGGTCTGTGCATTTTTTTTTTTCAAGAAACTGCTTTAATTACGAGAGAATAAACTCTGTTATAGGTACCTTTTTCATTTATGTGATTTCATCCTTACGACTTAAAATAATCTATGATTCCTTTTTTTCCCCTCCTCAGAACAAATGCCAGGGTCTTGTGTTTGACCTGGTCACCAACCAGATCTTCGACGTCATCATCATCATCCTCATTATCCTCAACATGGTTAGCATGATGGTCGAATCACATGAGCAATCTGAAACCAAGAAGCTCATCCTTGATTATCTCAACCTGGCCTTTGTGGTCATCTTTACAATTGAGTGTCTCATCAAAATCTTTGCTTTGAGGCAATACTACTTCACCAATGGCTGGAATTTATTTGATTGTGTGGTCGTAGTCCTTTCTATTGTTAGTAAGTAAAATCAACAACCAGAGGGGCTTTGATCTGAGAGCCAGAAGTAAACTTGTAGATCTTATGATTTGGAAGTACATCCAAGCCATCCACAAAGCACCCAATCAGGCTTAATGTGATTTCTGAAAAAAATGGACAGGTATACTAATGCCATTCTCTGCTGGGAAGTTGCTAGGAGATACAAAGTAATTTCCTTTTTCTTAACTGCCTACATGATTTAAGAAGTTAAATTATAATGTGGATCATTTGTTCAATTGAGATAGATAAAATTAAAATGATGTAAAAGTTTTTATGGGGGATACCTGGTTTATCCAGGTAATTGAGTCAAAGGTCTACCTTTCCGTACAACTATAAGCCCTAATGAACATTTTATAGTTTTAAGGATTTAGCATTTAGTTCTCATGTTTTTCTTTAGTTCAAAATCCATAGGGATGTCAGATTACAATTCTTGTGCCCCTGTGACATTGTCAGGCCTTCCTTTACCTCCTATACAAGGCCACTATGGCCTATCCTAACTTGGGCTTCCACAAGTGTGTCAGAAGGCCAACCAGTGCTTTCTCATCACTGTATTTCCTATGTTAACTTAAACCACAGAATGAACTGTGCTTGTCTCAACTGCTTGGACCTCAGTCACCAATCAGCCTCACTCTATAATCAGTATATTTTTCTTAACCATAGGTATGACTAACTATAAGGTTCGTGAAAGAAGAATAGGGGAAAAAGAGGATTATTGCCATATACCTTTATTCTTCATGGCTAAACCACAAGAGTTTACTCTGGATTTTTGAAGTCTACTTTTAACTAAACTGATAATTTAATTTTTCATAGTTTTGTAAAACTGCCCAGGGGCCCTTCTCATAGTTCAAAAAGCAATGAAGACAATGAAAACGAATTTCACAGGTGTAAGCTTCTGTGCTATTTCAGAAAGGATGCATTAAACAGATACGTTGGATCAAAATATTTTGGTTTCTATCACTGTGGCAGCAGTGCAGATGTTCCAGCGAGCAAGGAAAATGCTTCTGGTTTCTAAGCCACGAAGTTTCTGTAGGTAGAGTGTAGCAATAGATCCTTCCACAGACTTACAGTCAAATGGACTTTCAATCACAAATCCTGGTGACAGTGACAGAAGCAGTCATGTCAGAAAATAGTGGTAGGATGAGTAGTGGGAGGGACGGCCCTCTGGTTGCTTAAAGGGCCCTTTCTCCAATATACAGAGAGAGGCTCATTCATTCCATGATTTATCGAACTCCTTGATGGCAGTACCAGGCATTGTACAGTTTGTGAAAATATCTCTGACTTCTGTCATTTGCACAAATACGAGGCAATTGCAGTGACACTGCAGAGCACTGAATAGCATTTTGTTGAGATACACACACTGAGCCAAATCCCACTCGTCAATGTCAGCATTTTATGTACCTTTGCCAGTAGGTCTGTCATTCCACACTTAGCCTCTGCACTTTCTCTGGCTCTTTCCTAAGCTTTTGGAGAAATACAAAATGAGTTTGGATCAAAGTGAATCTCTCCAGGAGTTAACAATCCAATTGAAGTATTAAGACCTACTCACCTTAAAGAGCCAGAAAAAGACAGAGAAATTGATTGAACACCAGATCACATGGTACACAGAAGGATTGAGTTCAGAGATGTGGGCTTGGTTACTCAATGAAATAGTCATGGAGGAGGTGGGCCTTAAAGGACAGACCTCCTTCAGTTGTTACTGAATTGGTACTTAATAAATTCCACCTCTCACCAGAGTTGGCTGCCTAATTAACATTAGTATTAGACTTCTTCAGCACAATTGGGCAGTCAGTGAAGCATTTCATCAACTAGTTCTCCTTAGCCATTAGGTGATGGCAGATAATTTTGGCTGTCCATTGCTCTAAAAGACCTTAGGGGACCCCCAGTGCTTTGTCTACACAAGGCAAGCATGTTCCTACCATTCTATAATATTTGGGCCAAAATGTGAGTTGTTTTAAATCCTCGTTTCACTTGCCTGCAGAGCAGGCAATAAAAGTACAGGGCAACATTTTAGGCCAAATTTTCAGCAGTTTGCAGAAACCTCTGCTTGAGATGTCATTTTTCGGGTGTCTCCAACTTCAGGAGTCCTTAGAATGAACATATTAACCAATATGAGAAATCTGTGGCAGCTTGAGCCCAAAGATGAGCATCCTAACACCACCATCTCTCTCCAGCCTTGATCTTGCCTGTGGCAGCCTGCATTCAAATTCTTCTATACAAATAAAAACCTGTCCCTTTAAGGACTTTGAGGTTAAGGGTTCCACAGTTTCCACTGATAGCCCAACCTTCATTAGCAGAGATTTCCTCCTTGCGCTAATCTGAAAGACTCTATCTGTAGTTTATCTGTCTTCCATTCTATATATCCAGTAAATATGGAAAACTATTATATTGCTACTTCATCAATGACTTTAAATGCCCAATAGATAATATACTTCAGCTGCATGAGGTAACTCACAAAATAGCCTTTCATAAGCTATTTCATTTTCTTTCCTTTCTTTGGGTCTTTAATATTTTAGACATCCTGTCCCATCTAAAGTCCCATCTACAACTGTATGGCCCTTGGAAATTATTTTCCAAGTTAAGGCATAGATAGATGTTTTCTTTGATATGGGTAAATAAAATTCTTAATTTTATGCATTAATTGAAAAGTATTGGTAAACACTGGTCCCACTAAGATTCCAAGGCAGGAGAGACAACCTGATCTGAGACCAGGATGCCTTCTAGAAACTGACCGACTCTTCTCCTTTTCCTGAGGTACAATGATTTCTGCCTTGGAAAAACAGGAGCACATTCCTTTCCCTCCGACACTCTTCAGAATTGTCCGCTTGGCTCGGATCGGCAGAATCCTGAGGCTTGTTCGGGCAGCTCGAGGAATCAGGACTCTCCTTTTTGCTCTGATGATGTCCCTTCCCTCTCTCTTCAACATCGGTCTTCTACTCTTTCTAATTATGTTTATCTATGCCATTTTTGGTATGAGCTGGTTTTGCAGAGTGAAGCCAGACTCTGGAATTGACGACATATTCAACTTCCAAACTTTTGAAGGCAGCTTGCTCTGTCTCTTCCAGATAACCACGTCAGCAGGCTGGGATACCCTCCTCAGCCCCATGTTACAGTCAGGTGATTCCTGCGACCCCAAATCTGAGAATTGTCACCTCTCTACCATAGCCATAAGCTATTTTGTCAGTTACGTCATCATCTCTTTTCTCATTGTTGTCAACATGTATATCGCTGTGATTTTAGAAAACTTCAATACAGCCACTGAAGAAAGTGAAGACCCTTTGAGCGAAGATGACTTTGAAATATTCTATGAAGTCTGGGAAAAGTTCGACCCAGAAGCGACGCAGTTTATCAAATATTCTGCCCTGTCCGATTTTGCTGATGCCCTTCCTGAGCCCTTGCGTGTGGCAAAGCCAAATAAATTTCAATTCCTAGTAATGGACTTGCCCATGGTGACCGGAGATCGCCTCCACTGCCTGGATGTCCTTTTCGCTTTCACCACTAGGGTCCTCGGTGACTCCAATGGCTTGGATAGCATGAAAGCAATGATGGAGGAGAAGTTCATGGAAGCCAACCCTTTCAAGAAGTTGTATGAACCCATTGTCACTACCACCAAGAGAAAGGAAGAGGAGAGATGCGCCGCCGTTATTCAGAAGGCCTTTCGAAAGTACATGACGAAGGTGACTGTGTGCACCTTGGAAGACAGGCCTCATTCACCACTCCAGACACTCTGCAATGGGGGCTTGTCCAGCTCCGGGGTGGCCGAGGGCAAGGTCCACTGTGACTGAGCCCCTCATCTCGACCCCTACCTCATAGCCTCACAGCCTTGCCGCCAGCCTCTGGGCTCCAGGGGTCCACAGCTTAGTGTATGAACAAACAGTGGACTCACTGAACTAGATATTCCATTTTTTTTTCTGGCTAAAAGAGGTGATGTTTCCAGGTTCACTTCAAATGGTGTTTACAGAGCTGTAAGGTAACACTGCTTGACTGTAACTATTGGTATTATTTTAATAAGGAAGAGATACTAGAAAAAGCTGTAGAGGATACCCTGATGTTAGGATTGAAACATAGTTCAAGTTTTGTCAAAACAAAGGAACAATTTTTTAAAAGTTAAAATTTTACATTGTGTTTTCCCATATGTTTCTGGGTATATTATCCAAAACCTTTGTTTAATGTTTTCTCCACTGCAAGTATGTGGCTTATCACATATAGCTCTTTTGCATGCTAAGTAAAAATTCCAACCTGCCAATTCATAA
>CM053507.1:143814520-143843464 GCA_028627145.1 Eidolon dupreanum | reverse complement strand
CCAGGATCACGGCTTGTCAAAATCTCCTGAGTGAGCTTGGAAGGCAAGTCTTGAGATGACAGCAACACTTAGAAACTGGCTTGGCTGTGATCTCATGAAACACACTGAGTCAGAGCCACCCAGCTAAGCCACTCCTAGGTCCTCACCCCTCACAAACTATGTAAGGTCATAAATGTATGTTGGTTTAAGCTGCACGATGTTGGGGTAACTTGTTACACAGTAACAGATAACTAATACAGCTACATCTGTACCTCCGTAAACAGTCGCGTCATTCATGTTTACCGAACCACCTGAAGTGGATTCTGCTTTCTGACTAACAGGGGCTCAAGGCAGCAGCCACTTAACAACGGGCGTGAAAAAGTTGAATATGTTAATAAAGCTGTGGTAGCGCTGGCATGTTCCATCTGAATATCTTCTGACTCTCCGTCACCTGAAGATCTAGGAGTGAGGGCTGTGGACGGGACAACTCTAGGGATTGAGGAGGGAATAGGACAAGGGGGAGGAGAAGGTGGCGGGGAAGGGGTGAGGAGAAGGGGAAAGGGAGGGAGGGAAGTGAGGGGGAGGCTGATAGAGAGCTAGATGGCAGAACAGAAGATTCAGGCCTGAGTTAGTCCGCAAGAAACCAGGAGAAGCATCTTCTCATCAAATGGGATCCAGGTGAGAGCCAGAGTGAGCCCAGTACAGGGAAGAGCCCCTAGACTAACAGTTTTATATCGTAAATTTAGCATGATTTCTAGGTGAGTTTTCCTTGAGGGGCCAAATTCTGACTGTGTCGGGCACTCAGCCTCAGTGTGCTGTTCTGTCCCTGTGAGCCAGCATGCCAGCAGTCCCTGGGCCCCACAGAGAGCCCCCGCCTAGAGAAGACAGCTCCCCTCCATAGGCGGGGCACTTTCCTCCCCACAGTGGGCCAGCAGCCTCACATTACTGCACAGGGGGCCCCTTTGTACAGCTGAGTGGCCTTGGGGTACCCTTCGTGAGTCATTTCCTGTTATTCTGCTCAGAGAAATCCTGCCATTCTTTAAAGCAAGATTTGACATTTTTACAGGGCTAACTTCTGGGGCCTTTTGGTCAAGAAAAAAGCAGGGATCCTTTCTTTTATATTTACAAAGCCATTAATTCGCCTTTTTATAAAATTAAACTCCATTATAAGCTCAATTGGAGTGGGAGCACAGCTTTATTTAGTCCAAAACATCAGTCTTAAAAAAGGATTCTTTTTAACAAACAAGTGTTCAGTGGCAAGAAGACTGATAAGGTAGACTCTGTCTCCTGCTGCTGCGGAAAGCCAGCAGCATTTCTCATCGCCACCCCATGTAGCCCAGGTGTGCCCACCAACACTGGAGAGAGAGAAGGGGAGGAGGAAGGCAGGGTCCAGAGCCAACCCCAGAGCCCCACCTGCAGCTCCTGCTTCTGTCTCCAGGTACTCATCCAGTCCCAGAGGAGAAGTGTCAGATGAAGAATCCCCCAAGCCTGATCCCTGCCCCAGACCTAGCCCAGGCATCTATTGTACCAGCCAAGTGGCTCACCACACTCCCTGACCCTAGGCTGCCAGTCATTGAGCTTTCACAGGGAGTTTATCTCCACTCCATCCAACCCATGGGTCTGCAGCCATCAGTGGTCTCCCATCATCCATATCGCCATCTGGGACCCTGGGACCAGTTTCCTAAATTACTTGATTTTCTACATTTTTTAAATTTCTCTGGGTTCAGGGCACACGGAGCGTCTAGTGCAGGTTTCTCAAACTTTAATGTACAGATGCTTCGCCTTGGGAGGTTGCTAAAATGCAGACTCATATTCAGTCACTCTGGGTAGGGCCTGAAATTCTGCATGTGTAACGGGGCGGTGCTGATGCTGTTGGTCCAAGGCCACGCTTTACGGAGTAAGGGTCTGGTGCACACAGCTCTTCTGACAGGTGAGGAGACTTTTCTCAAAGGGAGAGTGACTTTCCCAAGACACTTAACCAGGCTGTAGGGAGTTTCTCAGGTGAATTTACCTGTCTCTTATCACCTGGCCTCCTTTTTGATACAGGCACAAAGCTCATTAGGGAAATACTTTTTAAACGTTCATCACCTGGAACCTTATTGAAATGATTCTGGTTCAATAGGACCGTGGTGGAGCTGAGAATTTTCATCTCTAGCAAGCTCCCGAGTGATGCCAATGCTGTTGATTCTTGGAGCCCATTTTAGTAGTGAGATCCCAGACACACACCCGGTTCATCATAGTTTATAAGGTGCCGTTCCATGCATTAGCTACCCTGAGGCTCGCCGCAGCCACGAGGCATAGCCAAGCCAAGGCACCTATTCTCCCCATGTGTAGGGGCTTTCCTACCTGAGGCCAGCCCAGAGCGGGCTGTGCTACTGAGGCTGCTGCTTCCCAGAGTTGAGAGCAGGGCCAGTCTCACCTCAAAGTTCCTAATGGTCAAGACACTTACAGTTGAGTCTCTATGAAAATACTCCCCAGGATTGGGGCCAGAGTCAGGCCAAGGCAAAGTAAACGAGTGGCAGAGTGGTGAGGGGCTCACCCAGTATCCACTTTTTCCTTTATTTCATAAAAGAAATCTGACTTTATTAGAAGCATCAAAATGCCCACCGTAAATAATAATAATAATTAATAATAATAATAATAATAATACAGTTTCAATCTTCCCTTGAAGCTAAGAGTAAATTTGTACCCAGTTCTGGCCAAATGAGTTATCAGCGGACGTTGCTGGATGATGCTTCTAGAAAAACTCTCTAAAATAGAGGGGGCCAAATCAGTTTATAAATACCTTCTTATCCCATACCACCTCTTCCTTTTCCTACCTGGAATACGGATGTGGTGCTGTGGCTCCAATAGCCACATCCTAAGGCAACCAAGAAGGAAAATGGAAAGAGTGGGAGATCTGGTGGGATCATAGATCCGTTGCACTGGCTTTGAATCCCCTACTCCTGCATGTTGTATTATGTTAGCAGAAAAGAGAGCCACGCGCTCTCTAAGCCACTCTTTCCGGGAGTCTCTGTTTCAGGCAATTGTGGGAAATTTCTAACTGACACACTGGTTCTGTCATCTGGCAATACAATATATTGCATTGCCAGAATAAAATAATGGAATTTTAATTGGATTTAAAATGACCAGAAATGAATACATTTGTGTGGGGTGAACTGCAGAGGGTGTGTGAGTACAGGCTACTTCCTGCCCTGTTCTATCCTCACTCCAAGAATACTGCTGCTCTCTCTGGGCTGAAAGCATGGCAGACAGTGGAGGCTCCTTGGGGCTCATATCTGTGTGGGGAGACCTTGGTTCCACCCTGCGGTCTCTCTGAGGCTCTAATCGTCTGAAAAAAAAAATGGCGACAATGATGACAACACCTACTTCGTGAGGTAGTTGTGATCCTTAGAGTGAGATACGGTTTAATTAGCATCGATTTCGTTCCTGTGTATTAAATATTTATTTTATGTATATTTGCTAGATTTTGATGAGTCAGGATAGGAGCACAAAAATGACAAAAGAGTCGTTCTATTCTCCTCACCCCGCAAGGAACCTCCCATCTCATTTCTTGCCGCATGCCTCTGATGGTTAGCAAAGCGTTCAGATGCTGCTACATAAACAACCTGAGAGCCTGTGTCCTGGGATCCGGCTTCCACAAGCCTCCGGGTGGACGTTCTCCCAGGAGTCCTCATCCAAGGGCCCCTGGGGACGCTGAAGGTGCATTCTTAATGGGCTTCTCCAGTGCAATCGGCAGTGCAGAGGTCTTCAAGGAACTGGCCACCTCAACATCTCACCTGGCCTTTTTTTTGCGACTTGAAAAAGTTTGTCCCTAACTTAGTTTCTTTGGTGCTAAAATGGGAAAGATCAAGCCACTGGTCTCCCAGGAGGGTCAGCGTTGTTCCGTCGCAGGCCTACTGGGAGCAGATCACAGGGTCCTCCCAGAGCAGGAAGGCATGGGGTGGTGCAGGGTCAACTGGCGGGTCGAAGGATAAAGTGGACATTCCCTGGAGCTTGAAAAGGGATTTTCTTGAACGCCAGAGACCTCGGTACTTCGTGCACTCTATTCAGTTAGGCTGGGGGGAAGTTTCGAGCTAGGAGTAGGGGGGTCGTTTAGGGGAGAGGACGGAACCAGAGCAAGATAGCCTCGTGATGTTAAAGAGAAGCTGCATTTGAGGCCCTGGGTGCCCGGACCCTGGCAAGAGATGTCTGGCCAAGCAGGGCACCGAGCAGCAACCTACCACCTTCAAGAGACCAGGAGCACGGCCACTGTGATCGGCAGGAGAGCAAGGCCATGGTGCCTCCCCCGAGTGTTCCCGACCTTGGGAGGGAGGCCTAAGGGAGAGCTTCGTTTTTCTCTGGAAGGAGGTGGAGAGACAAAGAGCCCCAGGGATGACTGAGATGGAATTCTCGTTCCCCTCCGGGGGATGAGAACATGTCACAGAGACATGTCATTTAATTTTAGAAAAATAAAGTGATGTAGTGTTGCTTGCCCCTGAGCGTTACGGTCCAGTAAAATCCCTGCCGGCTACCGGCAGATCCGCAAATGATCCGAAGGAGGTGGCAGTGCTGATATTGGTCATCTAGCAGAGGGTCCTTCACCAGAGTCTTGGTCCTGTCCGTGAACATCCTGAACCATCCTCTGCCAGGTACACAGGCCGCACTCTCCTTCCATGGGAGTGCTCCCTGCTGTGGACCAAAGGTGCCTCCCCCAAAATTTACAACTTGAAACCCTAACCCCCAATGGGACTGTATTTGAAGACGAGGCCTTTAAGACAATGATTAAGGTTAAACGAGGTCATAAGAGGGGGACCCTAATCTGATAGGACTGGTGTCCTTCTAAAGGAGAGAAAGAGAGAACCAGTGACTGTGTGCTCGCTCACAGAAGGCCATGTGAGGACACAGTGAGAAGGCGACTGTCTGCAAGCCAGGGAGAGAGTCCGCACCAGGAACCACATTCTGCTGGACCTCGTTCTTGAACTTGTGGCCTCCAGAACTATGAGAAAATCAATTTCTGTTGTGTAAGTCACCCAACCTGTGGTATTTTGTCATGACAGCCCGAGCTGACACAGTACCCCAAGTGCAATGCTTGACTCCCCGCATAAGAATCCTTTAGAGGACTTGTGAAAAATGCAGATTCTTGGAATCAATTCTAGAAGTACAAAAAGGAAAGAAAGAAAGAAAATGGAAAGGAAAGGAAAGGAAAGGAAAGGAAAGGAAAGGAAAGGAAAGGAAAGGAAAGGAAAGGAAAGGAAAGGAAAGGAAAGGAAAGGAAATTCTCTAGGAATAGGGGTCCAGAGTATGCATTTTAGGGTCACCCCACGCAATTACTGAAGTTTCGCAAGTGCTGTTGGACAGGATGCTCCCACCAACGAGGTCTGGCTGCCCTTCCGCCCGACCATTGCTGGGTCTCTCCATCCCACCTCTCCACCCTCCTTATTGAAAGAGCCCAGATACAGCTCCATTTCACTCTGACCCTCCCTCCAGTGAAATCCTCAGATGAATTTTCTTCTCTGAGTGTTAAGAAGCACACCCCAGGAAAATCTGAGAGGTTTACCGCGTTCCCATCATTTCTGATCAGTGAGACGACACACACTTCTCTGCATTAACAACAATTTCTCAGTTAGACACGGTTCCCACCCATCTGTGAGTCATCCTTCATCTCCACTCTGGCATGGCCATCTTTACTGGCCACAAACACGGACAGGTTGTTCTAGAATTACACGTGCCAGGTGCATGAACCTTCCCGGCCCAAGCTTGTTGGGGGAGGGGCCGTCTGAGTACCCTCACCTGGGGTGCAGCTAGGTGCACCCCCATGCACCTCACTCTCCAGATACAGAGAGAGTCTGCCCCGGCTGGTGCATTGTCCCAGTTTTGCCGACCAGTATCTGTCTCCCTTCATCTTTCACCCAGGGGCTCCTTCACGCGCCGGGAGCGCATCACCTCTGACCTGGGAGAACTGGTGTCTCGCCACCCTTAGGAAACTCTCTCCAAAGAAAACAGACTCCTAACCAATCTCCCCACCCCTGTCTAATCTTATTCTAACGATCAAAGTAATATCTTTTCACTGTAGAAAACCTGGGAAGCACATGAAAGGAACTGCATTATTAAAAGTATATTTTCAAAAACCCTCTGCGGATTTCAACTCCATTCATTCATTCATCCAGTCCTTCGGTCAGCAAATACTTAAGCTGACTGTTCTCTCCCAAAGTAAGCGTGAAAGAGGGAGAATATAAAGGTCTCAGAGCAATTCCCACTCTGCATGGAACTGCATGTTGATTTCAATTAAATATATATTGTATTGAAATGCTCCTTGGATTCCTATTTCATCTTGGATTGAAATACCCATTAACAGCCATTCTGTATTTCCTTTGTCCATTTAGATTAAGTTGTATTCCGAGCTCCCTATTCTCCTGGGCATGGCTCAACGCAGCTCTTAGCACACGCCCTGCATCTGTCAGCCATCTCTGAGTTTTGCCTTCAGCCGAGGGCTAAGAGGTTTGAGTTCTCAAATGCTTTCTCTTCTTATAAAAATCTCTTCACCCAACTTTTATCGAATCCGCATCAGGCAGTGCGTTTCCCTTTGAACAGTGCTCTGGAAGGGAAAGGTGTTGTCTCAAGATGGCGCCTTCAGATTTTGTGGTCAGTGCTGACTTAGGCATCTTTTCTTCTACCTATTTTTTTTCTCTTACTTTGAAATCATGAAAACGGGTATCAATTATGACTCTAACACAATCGTCATTTAAACGAATGGGACTCTATTTCAAAGAGAATGTGGGCAATAGTGCATGTCGCCTGCCAGCACCACCCCCAACAGAGACTATCCTAATGAAAAGCTTGGGGTAGAAAATAAAATCACATCTCTTTTGGTATTCAAATTCATGTCACTCCAAGCTCTCTTACAGAAGAAGCTCCCTTCTGTAAGGGTGTCTTTCTTCCCGAGTGTCAGCTGCTCATGCGAAGTTCAAGAATCCAAATGACGTTCACTACACTTGGCCCACCTATGTCCTCGTAAGTTGGAATCCCAAGAGGAAAAGTCATGGTATCAATCTATTTCCTTCCAGATGGTTCTTTGTCCCCTATGCAGAATGTCTCTGTCATCCAAGTGACCTTCCTGTCTCAGGAGCGGGGGTGGTTCAATGAATCTCATGCCTGCAGACTCCCAGGCCTCCCCCAAATTATCCTGTTTTACCTTCCCACAGAGCACTGGGTACTCCAGGTCCTGAAGGATCTCAGATGAGTCCCCCTGAGTGTCTAAGCTTCATCCTCGCACGTCTCAGCTACCCGGGATTTAGTCTTGGCTCTAGCCCTTATTAGCTGTAACCTGCGAGATCACCTCTCTGAGCTCCAGGCTTACTATCTGTAAAGTCAGCACAAAAATCATATCAAGCATGGCAGTCACTCTCAGTCATGGCTCCTGGAGCAAGAAGGGCCCCTTCTCCCCTGCCGGGGTCAGCAGTGGCCATCCCTAGGGAGAGGGGCCCTGCTGGGGAGGCCTACGTTAGAGCCTCAGAGAGCTGGGATGCTGGGGTCAGAGGGCCCACAGAGGCCACCCCCCTGTGCTCCTCCCAGCACCGCTGGGACCTGCAGCACCAGCATCCCCTTGTGCTTGTTAGGGACGGAGAATCTCACTCCACCCCTGACCTCTAGAGTCAGACTCACTGGGTGGGGCCCAGGAATCTGTGTTAACAAGCTCTCCAGGTGAATCTAATGCCAACTGAGGTTTGAGGACCACTCTTCTAAACCATCCCGTTTCATCTTTCCTTTACCCCACCCGCCAGTCATTTTGCACCGTGGAACCTCGAGATCCAGACACGAGAGACCGGGCCTCCTGGTCTCTAGTGGCGTGTCACTCAGAACTGCCTTTTAAATCTGCTTCGAGACCCCTGTAACAATCACCAAGGCAGCTCATCCACACCGCCCTTCTCCACAACTCCAGCTCCCCTCTCAAGATGCTGCCTCAAGAGCTCCCCTACCCATGGCCTCCAACATCCCTCTGGCTCTGCAGGATTTCTCTCTCCTTCCTGCTGGATCCCATGAGACTCTGTCCTTCTGTCCTTCTGTGATCCTAATCCCTTTTCCCAGACCCTCTCTTAAGCTCCGAGTCCTGCCCCGCAATGGCTGTGTGGTCCAGGTGAGTGACTCAATGCATTTGGGACTCAATTCCTCCTTTGTGAAATGGGGACAACAGCACCTGTTCCCCAGGGCTGTCGTGGGGGCTGCGATGAGGTCTTGGCACATGCCTGGCATGTCCTGGCTGCTCGGTGAACGGAGGTGACCATCTTGCTAAGGAGTTATCTGTCAGGAGGTGGAGAGGGAGAAATAGAGTCTACCTCATGTTGGTATTTACAAGGGAAGAGAAGGGGATGCAGGCACCAGAGGAAGACTAACCAAGTGAATTGTGCCTCAGATCCTAGAGCTCAGCTCCCCACTTCTCCACTCTCATGAATGGATTTCTGCTTATAAAGCGAACAGGTGCATGTCTCAAGACTGAAGGCAGTGTCTTTTCTTCACGTATCACTTCTCCAGCCCTGAGGCCCTGAGGACAGTCCCAGGCCCTAGACGTGGATGCTTAAGTAGGCAGTGGGTAGGTGGGGGGAGCGGGGAGCCTGGCAACCTCATCCCTGGTACATGGGGTTTCTGGCAGGCAGAGAGGCCTTGTCGACAAACCCATACTTGCATGGCAATCACATATTCATCCCTCAAACCCTCCTGCAGCTCTGGCACAGCCGTGGGAGCCGCGCTGAGAAAGGAGGCCACTTCACCTGGAGGGAACTTCCCCGGTGTCATTCAGCTCCTCCTGTCTCTTGTCCCGAGTTCCACTGTTGCCGGGACATGCTGCATTGTAATTATCAGCTCAACAGCTATCCTCCTCGCCCTTTCTTTATGGTAGGGACTGTGACTCAGTCATCTTGGGGTCCCGCAGCCCTGACACAGAGGACATGTCCCATACATGACACAGGAAAGCCCACGGTCTCAAATTCTTAAATATACCTTTGGTTGGGGGTGGGAAGGGGAGAGACTAGGGCACCTGAAACTCAGTCTTTCTTCCACAGGCTCCCAGCCCAAGAGGAGCTGCCTGAATTGCAGGGCAGGTTTGATCTGGGGATCTGACCACAGGCGGCATATGCCCACAGCCGTCCCCATGGGAACGGTGTCAGGCAGAGCTCCAGCTCAGAATGAGCAACCTGCCTGGGGCCTGAACCCAGCGGGGGCTGACGTGGGCACAGGGCTGGCTCGGGCCACCCACAACCCCCAGCTCAGGGGCCCAAGAGGGGCTGCAGCTGCAGGGACTGGGTGGGCAGGTTACCATGGAAACGAAGCTCCTCGCCTTCCCTGGTGCTTGGAGTTCTGACAGGGAGGCCAGTCTCCACAGAGCACCCTGGCCTCTGAGCCCCTCCTCGCCCTCTCAGCTTGCGTCCAGGGCAATCATGGGCACAGAGGTAGACGACAGGGGCTTAGAGGTGCAGGAAAAGCAGGACTAAAAAACTGGCAATGATTCTCTCTCCCTTCCACCTCGTCTGACCACTGCCAGGATTCCTGTGGATGGTTACTGCCTGGAAGGAGATGGCTAACCCACGGAGCTTTAACCAATGGAGCTGCAACGGAAGGAGCTGAGACTCTCAATAGGGAAATGTGTGATTTCAAGAGCTTTGGAGTTAGAGACCTTGAGTTTCATCCTTGTCCTCATACTTCATAGGTGGGTGTCATTGATGAAGCCCTGCTTCACCACATAGGAATCAAGGATCATTTTATCCACCTCGTTAAGCCCTGCTTCCCCACGTAGAAATTAAGGGTCATTTTATCCACCAGATAGTCATCAGGTATCATTATTCAAAGGTGAAGTGTAAACTATAAAGCCCTCGTACTTATAAGGGATTGTTACCATAGCAGGCTAAAATCATAATATGTATTCAAAAGAATTAGATAAATCTATGCATGACAAACCACTGATGGATTGATTAAAAGGAGTAATTCCTTTATTCCTTTAATGTCTTAGCTCAGTACCTTTCTATGGAGAGAGACATGGTGGCAGGGGCTGGACACTCAGGAATAAATCATGAACCTTGCCCTGGAGGGACTCTAGTCTCAAAAAAGGGATATTTGTTGATCTACTGGATGCCTAGCACTGTGAAAAGGAATGGTCACACTTTTCTCCAGGAGCACAAATACAATTTCTTACTTAGGGAGATGAACACAAGACACAAACTTGCAAAACACAGAAGGGAGATTGTAATTTATCGGGGAAGAAGACTTTAATACGTGTTTTCACTCATGATAGGAAGTTTCCTGAGATGAAATATGGAAAAAGGAGATTTAGTCAAAGGAGATGAAAACTGGTCTGTATCGAAATTCTCTGGTTGCCTGGAGCAAAAGAAATCTTTGCAAAATATGTTGCTTTCTGGAAAATAATCTTTTTCCTTTAATAAACTAAAAGTGTCCTGAGCACCCAATTCCAATGTGTGTGTAGGTAGGGGTTGGGGGGAGGGGGCTTTTCCTCACATCCACAAGCAATTCCCTGACACTAGCTGAGAGTCCTACAATTCAGCTCAATTCTGACATTATCCACCTGGAGGTAGCATCAGATCCCACAAGCTGAGGGCTCAGACCTACAAGACTGCCCTCTGTGTCAGGTGCCAGTTGCAAGCCCAGTTGTTACCTGAGCTTCTGGCTATAAATCAGAGATTCGATTAATTTGCTAGAGCATCTCACAGAACTCAGGAAACCTGTTTACTTACTAGATTACTGGTTTATTATGAAAGGATATAACTCAGAAACAGGCAGATGGAAGAGATATGGGGCGGGGTGTGGGGAAAAGGCGTGGAGCTTCCATTCCTTCTCTGAGTGTACCATTCCCCACAGAATCTCCACATGTTCAGCGACCCAGAGGCTCCCCGGACCCTGTCCTTCAGGGGTTTTGTGGAGGCTTTATTAAGTAGGCATAGTTGATTAGCTCATTGGCCATTGGCTATAGATTTAACTCCCAGCTCCCTTCTCCTCCCTGGGTATAGTTGTGGCTGTGGGGGCCAGGTTACTGCATGTTCCAACCCTTTAATCACATGGTTAGTTCTCCTGGCAACCAGTCCCCCTTCTTAGGTGTGGTCTGAAAGTCACCTCATTAACATAACAAAAAGACAACTTTACCACTCCCAACATGGGAAATTTCAAGAGTTTTAGGAGCTCTGTGCCAGAGAAAAAGGGCAAAGACCAAATATATATTTTTTCTTATAAATCACATCACATATGCATTCATTAATTTTTAACTGCTTATTTTCTACCTCCATCTTTAGAACGTAAGCTCCATGAGAGCAGAACGTCGTATTTGCATTTCTGTAACCTCAGCATTCAGCGTATACACATAGCAGGTTCTTCTTATTAAGCACTAGGTCAATCAGTAAATAGTAGGGAAGACAGGCGTTAAACAAATGGCTTGGAGAAGTGCTTTGTATCCTCGGTGATACAAGCACTTCGTTCCTTTTATTCTTCCTATTGCAATTGGTCGCACAGTAAAACTCTGCCAAAATGCCTTAAGCGAGACCCCAAAGTTGGGTCGTGTAGAATGTGTGTTGCATTATCACGAGGCTCATGAAGTGACCCAGCTGCCAAAGATGGGAGCCAATCGCTGATTGCTATCTGTCTTAATTTGCATCACTATGGGATATATCATCACAAGACACATTAGCACAGTCATTCTCAGAATTATTTGTTCCATATCTGTCTCCCCACCTAGAACGTGGGCTCTTGGCACATAGGTGGTGCTCAATAAATACGTGTGGAACGAATGAAAAACATAATTCATGTGAGGGTACGACGTGAGTATCTACCCTGGTTTGGAGGGTCGGGGAATATATTTTCAAGGCAGTGATGTTTAGTCTGAGGAGTGAAACATGACTAGAAATTAGAAAGTGAGGGGGAGGGGAGGAAATTAAATATAAGAAAACAAGAATTATCTGCAAGGTCTTGGAATTTGAAGACAGCGTGATGCTTTCAAGCATTTGAAAGTAAAGTAGCCCAGTATCACCTGGGCATGGAAATGAGGGTGGAGTGAGGGGGAGGGGGGGTTGTTCCCCACTAAGCTAAGAGGTCGTGGAGCCTCTCCTGGGATCTGGGTTTTCATTGCTACAGCAGTGAGTAGACAGTTACAGGTTTTCAGAAGCAGTGTTTTCTTTTTTCTTTTCTTTTTATTATTTTGTTTTTTTTCTTTTTAAGTGAGGCAAACTTGGTTGACCTTACAGATTGCAAGGACCTTCTCAGCTTACAATCCCTTATTTTTTTATTTTTTACACCTACAGCACCTGGTCTTCCTAGGTGGTCTCCCATCCAAGTACTAACCAGGCCCAACCCTGCTTAGCTTCCGAGATCAGACGGGATCAGGCTTGTTCAGGGTGGCATGGCCTTAAACAAGCAGAGGTGTTTTCTTATCAGATGTCTATTACAAAGAACATTCCAGCCGCCGTGGGGAGAGTGTATTGGAAGAATCACCGTCCTCCCTCCCTACCCCTCGTGGAGCTTTCCTGATGCCCAAACCCTCCAGCCTCCACCCTTTCTACTGAGCTGTGCCTTGGACCAGGGGGGTTGGCTCCCCTTAGCCAGGCCCTTCTAAAGTTGTGGTCTTTGCAGGGAGATGCCAACACACCATAAGAACTGAATCCTGACCTGAAGAAGCTGCTTTTTGTTTGATTTGGGAGGTTTTGAATAGATGAGTCATAATGCAATAAAGTATTCAGCCAGTTTTCTGCAATATAAACTCTCATGCCAGCCCAGAGAGAACCAGGCAACCACAGAGGGCTCAGGATGGGCCGTGACCCTTCTGTATCACCTCTGCCTTCCTCTGGGTCCCACGGCCATGTAGACAGGTTATGTACTCTTGCCCTATTCTCACACTGAATCTTAGGATTCAGATTTTTTTTTGTTGTTTTTATTTTTCCGACCTATTTTTATTATTGAGTCTGCGTAAAGAATATAAAAATTACTCTCATAGGCTTTTCAATTAAAATTTTTTAAAAGGCAAAAAATAAAAACGTTACGTTTTAGTGGTGGAAGGGGAACGAAAACATTTTAATAAAATGAGTGTTTGTTCTAGAACAAGGACCCAGATACGCGGAAGGTCCCATGTCAATGGGTCAGTGGTAGGAAGCTGCCTGTCCTGCTGTCTAAGGCAGGCTCGCTCCGGGCCGAGAGTCTGTTGTGGATGCAGAAGGCATTGCTATCTAAGTGCATGCAGCCTCTTTGCTTCCTCGGGTTTCAGCATCTCCCATGAGATCATTTAAAATCACATTTGTTACTTTACCATCTAATCACACATAAGCTTCTCTCCCACAACCCCCGCCCTGCTTCTATCCAAGGAGTCCACTTTCTGGAGCACCCAAAGCCAGGGTGGAACTCGTGACGGGAAATGGGAATGGCACCCAAGAAAGCACGATTCCTTGCAGTTCGGTGAACAACGGCGAGGTGCCCACCAGACAGGCCACACCACTTTCACCGAGGGGGACAAGCAAGTGTAAGTCTTTGCAGAACTGGGCGTCTCAGACTGGCCTCCCCGACCAGAGCTGCTCACTAACCTCTCGGCAGAACGACATCAGGCGGAGTTCTTTCTTCCTGCCGTGCTTGACTTTTAAGCTGAACCTATGTTCCGGGAGCTCATGGTTTCCGGTGGCGGCAAGCTGGGGTAGAAGAGAAGATCTCTCACCTAGAAGACGAGCAAGTCTGAGCAGCAAAGGTTTGGCTGTGGGACTCGGGAGCCAGTCTGTGGCTAATGATGTAAAGATATACGCTTGGGGTTATATGGGAGAAAAAAAATGGAGCATATTTTGTAGGCTGTTTGAATTAGTGACCTTCTCAAAACACCCACAGTTCTTAGAAAAATAGTTACTATTAACTTATTTGTATAGAAGACTCCCATCGCTTCCCTTCCTCTGAAGAATAATAGGAAAAAACTATAGCGAAACCCAAAAACTATCAATTTCTACATGCCACATCAATATCAGGTTTATGCTCTTCAAAGGGTCTCATTGATATAAAGAGATGTTTTATTAACAGGTGTGACTTTACCAAAGAGGCCAAATATCCTAGAAATATTGATGAAAATGTTAAAACTAAATAAAAATGAACATAGAAAACATAGAATCCTTGGTGTTTGGGTAGGAGGTGGTACACTCTTTCGGAGCTGAGTTTGGGCTCTAATTTGAGGCAACAAGTACTCTTTTTAGAGAAGTAATGCTGAAAGCAGTGTTTCCCACTCTTGGTCACTCATCAGAATAACCTGGAGAACTTTCTGGATCCCATGCTAGGACCACTGAAACTGAATATCTCAGAGTGACAGCTAGGAATCTGTATATATTTTTTTTCAATACTCTCCAGAAAATTCTGATGGGCAACAAGACTGAAGAATCCTAATTTAAGATTCTGGTGTTGAAGGACAAACCCAGGTAACCAAAGTTGTTTTCCAAGTGGCAGTGGAGTGTTTACACACGTGAAGAAAGGTAACAACAGGTAGGACCAAAGGCCCCCTTGTTTTGCTTTTAGCCTCAGATCCACAATCCAGAGAAATGACTCAGAAATGTCTGTGGTTTGAGCTCTGTTTGGCCTTTTCCCTTCAAAAGCTCAAGTGCACTTAGTATAAGTTTGATTCATGATCATCATTTCCTCTTTAAGATTACCTGATTGGATTGGTGCCAGAAAAAGAGAGAAAAGTTCACCATGATTTTAAAATGTGGTTTGATTCAGCTTTACTGGACTTGCAACATGAAATAGGTAGAATCAACCTCATGTATATATTTTAAGTAACAGAAGTCAAAAGGTTGGGCTTTCTAGCCTCACAGTGTGGGAGGAAGGTGGAAATGACACAGGGAAATGAATTGCTTTTAGTCTGATGGAAAAATTTGTTTTGAAATGGTATAAAGTTGGCTTGCAATGTTAGGAAGATTTTAGAGTGGTCTTAAAAAATAAGTTGCTGGTTCCCTGTTTATTCACTTAGTCAGGTAGTGGCGGTAGTAATAATAACAAATATAATTAACAAAGATTTAAAGTGGCATCAGCATTTTTCATAGGCATATGCAAGGATGGTTTTGAGAAAAATCATGATCAGAAGGGAATGGAAAAAAAAAAGCCCTAAGAATGGTCTGTGTGGTAAATGGATTAAAAGTCTTTCACAAATAAATATGGCTCAGGAAATGCTATTCTAGGAGGAGAAAAACCAGTGATCGTTGACTCTGGGCAGGTGCACAGCCATACATTCCCTTGTGTCAGAGACCAGTCAAGTCAAGAAGACTTTTGAGACCTCTGCTTTCTTCTGAGCAGCAGCCCCACACTTGCCATTATTAGCTCCCCATGTCTCAGAACACAGGCTGGTCCTTGGGTCCCACAGACTCACCAATACCACCAGTCTGGAGCCCAAGCCTCCAGGAAAGAAACACCATCCCTCCCGCTCCGTGATTGCTGTACCTTTTCTCATATGTTCTTCATCCACTGGGCTCACCTTTTTTGCATAGTCACTTTCTGCTCAGATCCTACCTGTCCTTCCAAGTCCTGGATAGACCTCATTCTTCCGTAAGGCCTACTGTCCTCTCTCCCCTCCCCTGCTTCTGCCTCGCCTCTTCATTTATGTTTATTTGTATGACGCATGTCTCTGGTCAGAGTGGTGCTTCTATTTGTCTCTCTCCTCATCAGTGTGGGTTTATGAGTGGCAGGGTCTCAGTCTCCTTGATTTTTTTTACCCCCATCAAAGCTTTGTACACATTAGCAGCTTGGAAAGTATTTCCTGAACAAACACATGGTTTGGTGTTCTGGATCATATGGGAAGAAGATTCAAACATGGCAGCCTCTTCTCTTTCCTCCCCTTCAAGCAAAAGTGGTCTCTCCTTGCCTGCTGGCAGCAATTCTGAGAGGCTTACAACTCCTTGTCCTTAGGGAGGCTGTCACTCTGGTCCATCTTCCTCATTAGATCCCATGGGCACTCTTCTTACATTGCTATTCATTGTCATGCTTTTCCCTGGCTTTGCAAAGAGTACTAGAGCCATGTTTTATGAACTGGTTCAGAAGAGCAGAAGAGGTCACAGTGACCATGGCCAGGGATAGAGGACAGTGGCCCAGAGCACAGGCCTGTGGATCTAGTTGGACCTTGGTTAGTGCCCCAGCTGTGCTTTTTATTAGCATGTTAAGCAACTCCCCTCCCCCGCACCCACACCTTTTATTTCCTCAGCTGCAAAATGGCCATAATACTTATTTCACAAGGTGATTACAAGATTTAAAGAGGGGAATGTATAAAGGGCTTAGCCCAGACTATTAGCTACTATTCCTATTATTATTTAGTCTGATGCCCTCATTTTATAGATAAAGAGACTGAGACCTGGAGTTTTAGTTTCAGTGACTATTCAAGGTCACATAAATGGTTACTGGCACAAGGAGCAGGACCCAGGTACCCTGACCACAACTCATGACCTTCCCCCAGCACAGTGACTGGCTCCAAGATGATAGGAAGGGGTCCTCATTGGAGATGCTTTGTTCATACTCTGTAAGGAGATGCTAGGACACTCCAAGCTCAACACAAATGTATCAACAGGTGTGAGCTTAACTTTGCATTAAACACAGTCCTGGGAGAAAGGAGGTGGAGTGAGTCATGGTGTTATTATTATTATTATTATTGTTGTTGTTGTTGTTATTGTTATTATTATTACCATTGTCATTATTAGTTTGAAGTGCTCAACGAGCTAACCAATAGGACAATTCACGGATGCTTCAGGGAGAAGAGAGTTGAGGGAGGCCTTGAACAATGGGTGGATTAGATAGATGGAGAAAGAGGGGAGGTTACTGTGGACCAGGCACTGTGACATATGACTAGATTCACCTAGAAAGTGCTGACTCTCGTGACAGAAGTCAGAATAGTGGTTACATCCATGTTAGCCTCTGAGAAGGGACGGGAGGTAGTCTTCTGGCATATAAGAAATGTTCAATATCTTGCTCTTGGTGGTAGTCAGACAGGTATTTGCATAGCTGAAAAAGCTCATCAAACTATAAACTTAAAGATTAGTGTACTTTACACTCTTTCTGTATGTATATTATCCTTCTATTTTAAAGAAATCACCAATACCATTCCCCAAGAATAATCAGTGTTAATATGTTTATTCATTACCTTCTAGGTGGAAGAGATGAGAATAATGACTTAGGTCTCTGATAGATTATGACCTGGGCTAAGCCAGCCTCGAGGTTTAGTGCATTATCTGCAGAAATGGGTTAAGAATCGTCAGCTCAGAACATCCTGGTTGGCCCTCTGGTTCAGTGCTCATCCAGACATTGCACTGTATCTTCTGCTCCAATCTATGCCAATTCTAGCTTTGTGGGAAATCATATGAGGGCAGGAGAAAGGGAACCCTGGGGAAACTGACAGCATCAGTGTTGCATTGTAAAAAGCACTGGAATACCTGGGTCGTTGTCCCAGTTCTGCCTCTCTCTAGCTGGAGCCCTTTGGCAAGATCCGTTTTCCACCTGAGAGTCAGATTCTTCACCTGTTGACTAGACATAGCTGTACTCCAGGGAGACTGTCTGGTTTAATGCGAAATCAAACAGCTTGTGTGGCACTTCTGGGTCAACTACTTAATCACCATGTTCCCTTGGGGAATAATATACACAGCAAAATTAAGATAATATGTCCTGTGCTCTAGTCATTATTCTAAGCAACTCATTGCCTTCTCATGGCTACCTCACAGTACTATTATTATGCCTGTTTTATAGATGAGGAAACTGAGAACAGAGAAGCTAAGTGAACTGTCCAATGTCCCACAACTCGTAAGTTGTAGAACTGGGATTTAAACCCAGATGATCTGGCTCCAGAATCCGAGAACTCTACACATTGGCTTCTTAACCAATGGGATTGATTTTGTTGTATAGGGAGAGAGGTGTGATAAGTGTAAAAATGTGTAAAAAAGATTGAGAGGACTCAAATTTTAGACGCAATCACACAATACATTTTGAAGGATCTGAAATGCTAAGCATATGCTACATAGTTCTTAATTTGTGACAATTTCACTGAGACCCCATTTTTACCTAATGATATTATTTCTCACTATACACTGTGCCAGGCACTAACAGGCACAGAGATGTGCATAGAGCAAATTTTGTTTCTGCCCTTGCAGGACTTACAGTCTAGTGGGACAGAGAGATATTAAATAAACACACAAATAAATATAATTATAAGCTGTGATAAGTGTCTGGAAAGGACAGGATTCTTTGGAAGATCATCTTGAAGGTACCTAATATAGAAAGACATGTAAGCAGTGGTCTAAAAGGAGATACTGTTTTTGAAGGAATTTGCCTTTTGCAAGCTGAATTTGAGGACCAAATCGAAATGTGATTTATGGACAAAAGACAGATTCTTTCAGCATCACGAACCGTGCAGCAGCCCTAGATTTTCTGAGTGCCCTTTGCTTTCCTGGAATAAACTGATGGGCCGCATTATATTGCTTGCCATTTAAATAATATTCCCAGTGTTCTTGCCTTAGAACCTTGCCCAAAACTCTTTTCTATCAGTCAGAATTTGCATATTTTTTCGTTCAGGAACTTAAAAAAGAAAAAGAGAGTTTATTGTTCATGAGAAACATATTTGGCTTTTTTAAGAAGATTAAGAACCATAGAATTGCCTCATGGGAAGGGGTCTCATACTGATGTTCAGCCAAGGTCAGACACAGAGAGAAAGTGCCCTGCTGGGGCTGGGAGCCTTCAGCCTGGGCATGCATTTGCATATTCTTTAGGGTCCCAAAACCCGAAGTGCACTGTGCCTCTCCCAGCTCAAGTATGTGGCATTCGTATTGTGACACATACAGTGCTAAAAACATTCTGCAAACAGCTTCCTCCAGGAAGCTTTTACCAGCTTCTCTCATCTATACTGGCCTCTCCCTTCTTCAATACCTTGAGGCATTTGTCTTTATTGCTTAATACTCCATGGTCAGGACGACATCGTTTAGTCTTTATTTATTTTTCTAATTATGTCCAGGTTGTAAGGGTTTCTTTTCTCCCTGAGAAGACTCAAAGGCCTCCAAAACAAGAAACATGACATTCTGTCAAGATAGAAAGGCCTTAGTCTACACCTAGACCCATCCCCTCACTGTACAGATGAAAAAACAAAAGTCTGGAGAGAAGGTACCCAAAGAGTCCCTGTGGCTGGGACTCCAGTCTTCTGTCTTCTTGCCCTAAACTCTTTCCTTTATTCCACACCGTCTTCCACAACACCTAACGGTGCTAAATGCACAGTAGGCCTTCAGCAATTACTAAGAATGAAAACATTTTTGAGTATTTGAGGAAGAGCTAAGTCTTCTCAAATTACCCTGCAACCTCCAGCAGCTCAATTGGGCACTTCCAGGCTGTGGCAGTTTCAAGAAAGAAGCCCCTAAACCTTTAAGGCACAAGGCCATGTTCATATTTGACTGCAGCCAAGAGGACACAGATCTCTTGCTTCTCATTCTCTGGGTAGTCAAGAACCAAAACAAATATGAAGGGCAATCCTCTTATTCCTCAGTCCTCTCTTTGCCTCCAGAAGGTGACTAAATAGACCAGTCATGTTAGAGAGAAATACCTCTGCCAGGCGCATGATCAAACCCAGTCCTAATGTTTGCTATCGCAAAGTCAACCAGTCTTCAGGGAACCTAATTAGCCCTTAATTAGACAAAACCTTCATTGCCTCACAAGATCAGACTCAGAATGAGTCAATGCCATAACGTTCTTCCAGATTTATAAGGCACCAGAACTCACAAATGTCACTTCAGAGCACTTTCTCATCTTCCTGTATGCTAACTGCTTCTCAGAGACAAAAACAAAACATACTCAAAATCAGAAAACAAGTCAGCATAAGGTCCAGGGCTGAACCCAGGTCTCCTTACTTCCAAATCATAGTAGTTTACATTGCATTACAATGACCGTCTCCTAGTAAATGTCACCAAATTCTCCTTCAGTCATAGTCTCCCTATTTCAGTCTTCTCACCAACATGTACAGCTCCAGGCTCCTGTGTCTACACCAGAGAAGTAGATGTAGATGCTCAGCATCTTTGGGAATTGGAAACCTTCTTTTTCACTCTAAAGTCAAATCAGGCACACTGACAACGGAAGCTCTGTACTAAACAGTTATGGGTCAGATGTGTGGCGGTGCTTTAAAATATCCTGTCTCTGAGAAAGCCAATGTCATTTATTCATTTATTCCTTCACTCAACAAATATTTGCCAAACACTTACATGTGTCACGTTGTCCTAGCTGCTAGGGATACTGCGGGGGAAAAGATGGACATAATCCCTGGTCTCAGGGAGCTTACTTTCTAGCATAAAAGCAGACGCTGAAGAGATAATTGCAGAAACGAACAGCCACATGAAAGAGCAGACTGCTGTGCAAATGAGGAACAAAGAAAACTAGTCTAGTCCAGAGGGACAAGAAATGCCGCTCCAAAGAAGTGATATTTAAACTAAATTGAAGTGAAAATATAAGACAGAGGAAAGAGATAAAAAAAAAAAAAAAGCATTTTTGAGAGGAAAAAAATGCATGTGTGAAGCTGCTGAAGCAGAAAGAAACTTGGTGAATTAGAGTAAGTGAAAGAAGACCAGGCTAGCTACTGCGAGGAAAGCAAGGGAAAGTGATATAGAAGGATAGAAGGAGGTGATGGACAGGGACCTGATCATGCCAGGCCTGTGTGCCACGTAAATGAATTTAGACATTGTGTGAAGAGCTTGGGAAGTCTTTGAAAGATATAATCAGAGGAGTGATATGGTCAGATTAACATTTTTAAAAAACTATGTTGGTTGCTATGTATGTAAGCAAACCAGAGTATGCAGAGAGACCAGTTAATAAGCAAGCGTAGTGGCCAAATAAGAGATGGCTGTGGCTTGGTGGTTGGAACAGGATTCTTTGGGAATCTGATGCTAGGGGGCCCCAGCATCCCTAAGAAACCTTAGTCAATTATAAATTGACTGCCTAAATTCTACTGTCCACCAAGACTTTACAAATGGCAAAGAACTGTCAATATGGTGATTTCAATATTCTTGTTGAATCAAGCCTACTCTTTATCCTTACAAAATCTTTGGCTTACTTACATATACTTGGGCAAGGTAAGCCATGGTTTTAAAAATTGTAATAACTCACAGTGTTTGCCACACCCCTTCCCTCAAGAATTCTAAAGATCTGCTAGTGACATATTTTGATAGAGTCCTCTTAAATAGGACAGAAACTCTGTTGGAAGAGGGTATTATAAATAGGAGAAAGGAAGTAGATTCTATATGTTTTAAATAATAACTCTTACCCACAGCATGAATCCTCTTCAAATTTTTGAATCTATTATAATTTGTATTACCTAATTAAATAAACACTTTTATTTTTGGCAGCTTAACCATACTAAAAAATTTATGCACTAAAGATGGGGGCTGGAGAAGGAAAGTGGAAATATTATAAGTTTTTTATGTTGTGTTTAATTTTAAATGATCTCACATGTTTATTTAGTTTATATACTGAGAGCTAGTGGCGTGGAATTGAAATAGGCTAAGCGGCTACTGCCTATTAAGTAGTATGTTTAATGGAAAACATTAAAGTCTATATTATGCACTTGTACAGCACTTAGCTTACAAAATGCTTTTGCGTACATTATCCCATCAACAGTGTCAGATGAGCAGGGCTGATGTTATCATCTCCAGTTTACAAACCATAGAAGTGAGGGTCAGAGAATTCAGAAACCTAGTTAGTGTCAGAATTCAAGCCTCCTGTCACCACGACCAGTATTATTTTGATAAAACCACATCACTTTTCTGGAGTTTGTGAATAATTATAACTCAAAGCCTCTAGAGTTAACTCAGGCAACCATCCTGAGTTTCTGGGTCCACATTGCCAGATCACGTGGCAAGGAACTTGCTTTCTTCCTTAGTGACAAAAATATTTTCTCTCCTAAGATCCCATTTTCAACAGGTTCAAGGAGATGGTAGGGAGGTAAAGACCCTTAACAAAAGAATCTCGTTCTCCTCTTTAACTTCATGTGGATCTCCATTCTGGTGGGCAAAGATGTTTTGATTAAATGCCTTTTAGGCACTTTCCCCAACTCCCAGATTTCTTTCTTTCTTGAATTACTCCTTTCTTCTAATTTAGCCCCTGTCAAAACTTGATTATTCTCAGCACTTCAGCCTGGCACACTCATTCAGCACTACAAACAGTTTAGTTACTCACCAAGCCTCACAGAAACCATTCCCACTCATTCTTCATCCATCTCCTAAAGCTCTTGATCAGAACCGCGGACAGCTCAATGCCATACCAGACAGCGCCTTGCTTGTTCAGGACCACGGACAGAGCACACACTGGCCTCTACACTGTAACTATTTTAGTTGTACTCCATCCCTGGATGACAGATTAGCTAGCTATTTTCTCTGGATCATTCGGAGGTAAATTGTGTACAGCAAGGATTCCCCTAGCCCCATTTCTTTAGGACCAGGGCCAAGTCAGGACTATTCAACTTCGAAGACAGTTCAGTGAAATTTTTCTGGTGCCACATATAACTAAGGCTCAATCTCTCTGAGTACTGGGCGGGATCATGGATTGTGTGGTCTCATTTTCATCACCGCAAACCACTTATTACATTTTCCCAGTAACACAGTTACTTCAAATTCTATCTTTTCCCTGAAAAGCTTATTTATTTATATGTCCAGTGCCCTGTTCCTCTAATCAGATGCCTAACAATGAAAATTTCAGGGCAGTGGACAGTTCAGCTGTCACATATCAGTATCACCGACTATCTAAAATGCTGACATCTCAGAGACTTCTCTAGGTCTTGACTAGTCTGGCCACATCCCCCCAAAATAGGGATATTTAATTCTATGCTCCCATAGCATGGAGAGCCCAGCAATAACCCCAGAGCTGAAGTAGCTTGCTTGCTCATTCCATAAACTAGAGAACCAAACCATACGCTCCTTCCACCTTGAGGAACAGCATTTATCCAAATCAAGGTGGATTTTAGGAAGCCTAAGTCTTAAATTGTTATTGAATAGAAGACATTTTTGTTTTGTCTGGTAACACAGGATAGGGTTAGTTTCTATCCACCCTGGCCTCACAGTTCAGATACTTGTGCTTTCTCTGTCTTGTTTTTCCCAAAATCTATCATGGTGACAGATGAAAACCTCTAGCAGTGTTTCAAAAATATCTGATACATACCCTCTCAAGATCCCTTGAATTTATTCATTTATTTATTCCACAAATATTTATTGACCACCTAGGATATGCCAAGCTCTGTTCTTAGTGTTAAAGATTCCACATTTAATCAAACAGACAATATCTATATGAGAGGAAATGTAAGGGGATAAAGAGTGGCCAAGGGCTGTTGTTTGCGAAAAGGTGGTCAGGGGAGTCTTCTCTAACAAGGTGACATTTGAGTGAGCCATGTGGTTATAAATGGGAAGAGAGTACCAAGCAGAGATAATAACAAGTTGAAAAACCTTGAAGGAAGAGTGTGCTTGGTATGTCTAAGAAAAAACAAGGTGGTCTATGGGACTGGGATCCAGCAAGCAAGGGGAAAAATGATATGAGGTGAGCTCAGAGATGAAGTTTATGGGAACATTTCAAGGCCTGTTTCAAAAGGATTATTCTTGTTGCTTTAAAAAAGTATAAATGACTAGGATTTGAGAGAATGCTAGCCATGATACATGTTCAGAACATATATTAATAGCAGCCCAGGCAAGAGATGATGGTGAATTGGACTACGGTGATAGCGATGGAAGTGGGTGATGCTGATTTGAACTATGGTGGTATCAGTGGCTGTGATGAGACGTAGACAGCTATACTTCAGAAGTAAGGTCATTGGAATTTTCTGAGATGCCAAACGTGAGCTTTGAGAGAGAAGTAATGACTAATTCCAAAGTTTGAAGACTTGGGGCCTGAGCCACCGGAAGGATGAAATTTTGATTTGTTGAAATGAAGACAACTAAGAGAAGAGCACATTTGGGGTAAAGAAATTAATAGGCTTGTGTCTACATCTACCAGACATCCAGGTGAGGGGTGATGAGTGGACAGTTCCATAGAAAAATTTCGAATGTAAATGGGAGGCGTAGGCTGGAGATATTTAGATTTGTTTCAAATGTGACCCCAGACTAACCATGTTGTCATTGTAACATTAGTCTTTTTCTCCTCTGGGAAGTGTCTGCCTGGAAAGCTGGCCAGAAAAGTTGCCTGAGACCCAGAGCTACATTTAAGCTCCCGAAGATTATAGATTTGAAGCTTGTTTACTGCTGGATCCATGGATTCTAAAACCATGTTTGGCATAAGGGAGGAAAAATTGAAACAGAAAAGGCCATAAAGGAGAACCCCTAAGTTTCCGTTTTAGAAAAATGGTTATGCAGTTCATTAAGATGGGAAGCATAGGAAGAAGAAAAGTTGGAGTGGGAGAGGATGAAGAGATCATGGGAGATGACGATTTTGAGGTGTCTATGGAGCATTCAGGGGGTATGTACAAAGACATTAAACTGATGGGTCTGGAGCTCAGAAGAAAAGCCCAGACTTAGGAGTCACCTGTATAAAAATGGTAACTTTAGTTATATAGATGAGGGCAAACAGAAGAAGCATGAGAAGATGTAATCCTACATGGGATGGGGGACAGACACTTTGATCTACAAATCAGGATCTGGAAAAACTATAATTACCTGTTTTCCCACATCATCTCTGCCATACAGAGCCAAATGCTACACCTGTAGGGAAAGTCCTCTGTTGGAGTCTAAGAGCCTTAATGAGCTATATGAGACAAAGAAGCTGTTCTCTGCGATACCTTAAAACCTCACCAAATCTGAATGCATTCAGTTCAGTTCCTGCTTCTCGTAAGCTGAGAGCCCTCCAGTCATGCTCCAGTCAGTAGGATTTCAGAACTGCTCCAGCAAGCCAGACTCACCCAAGAAATGGGACAGCACTGGGTATGGAATCAAAAGACTCAGAGACAAGCTTGTTTAGTCCAATTAATATCTTTATAGCCTATCATAAGCACAGATCTTACTGGTTCTTGGTGCTGTTATCTGCAAGAAAATACCTCTACCTACCCCACAGGATTTCTTTTAATCTGTTGGGGATTAAAAGAGATAATCATGTCCACAGTTGTTGCTGTGGATTGATGAATGAAGTAGTTCTTCTCATGAGACTCACATATTTGTGATCAACTCAGACTTGTTGCATAATCAAAGAAATATTTTTTCTGGTGAGAACAGCAGAAGCTGGGAGAAAGGGCACTATGTTCTGCTAAGATGTTCTAATACCTAATTCTAATGTGTGGTGGGATGGGGGTGGGGAGAGGGTGTTCCCCACATCACCAAGGAGAAATTCTCTATACACCAGCTATATGCCCTACAATGCAACTCATTTCTGACACTAGCTACCTGGAGATGGTGTCAGATTCCATAGATTAAGAGCTCAGTCCTACAAGACCACCCCCCTACTGCCACACACCCCACTTCAGGTACCAATCACAAGCCCAGGTTGTTACCTGTGCTTCTGACTGACTAGCTACAGATTGGAGGTTCCAACGACCCCCTTCCACCTCAGTATGCCCATCAGAACTCCAGGTTGTTACCTATTGGCTATAAATCAATGGTTTCCATAACCCCCTCCTTGTGTTCAATTAATTTTCTAGAGGGGCTCACAAAACTCAGAGAAATATTCTACTTACTAGATTACTGGATTATTATAAAAAGATATAACTCAGGAACAGCCAGATGGAAGAGATTCATAGCACAGGGTATGAGGGCGCCATTCTCCCCAAATCTTCATGTGTTTACCAACCCCAAATCTCTTCAACCTTTATCCTTTTGGGGGTTTGTGGAGGCTTTATCTTGTAGTCATGATCAATTAAATTATCAGCCATTGGTGATTGAACTCAATCTCATCCCTCTCTGGTCCCTGGAGGTCTGGGATAGGACTACAAATTCCAACTCTTTAATCATATGGTTGGCTCCACGGGCAGCCAGCCTCCTTACTTAGGTGAGTCCCAAAAGTCACCTCATTAACGTAACAGAAGATACCTTTTTGATTCTCATCACTTAGGAAGTCAAAGGGTTTTGGGAGCTCTGTGCCAGAAACAAGGGAACAAAGACCAAATATATATTTCTTACTATAAATCGCAACATCACACCTGTCCTGCCCATTGTAATTTCAGGGAGACACCTGTTTACATCCTTATTCACATCCAGCTTCATTTAGCAGCCCTGCTGGCCCTCTCAGACCATAGGTCTTGACCAAATGAAAGCTATTTCCATCACTAGTGAAATGATAAATATGAAACATCTGTTATCTGTTCAATCACCTTAAGTTTATTTCATCTCTTCTTAGAAACTGCTTACTCACCAGGGCTCAGAAATCCATGTTAAGATGCTCTCAAGAGGAGACCCAATGGGTCTTCCTGTAGCCCAGAAATTCCAGACACAGGATAAATAACCTATAGAAGCTTGATCCTCAGAAACAACCAAATTCCACCCTTTGCTTCCATTTCCTGAGGGTAAGCTCCCTGAAGTTGCTAGCTAGCAGTCACCCTAATTCTGACAATAGTAGGCAGAATGTCCCAAGGGCTGCCCCACCAAAGCAGTCCTTTGGGAGTCAGAATTTCTCAGCAACACTAGACTGCAATGGTAAGGACTGAGCACAGGACTAAGCCAGAAGATCCAGTTGCCAACCCTGCCACTTGGTGCCAGGTCTCTCCTTTCCTAATACACCCAACACTAGCTCCTGACCTGCCTCCACAATCCAGGAAGACTTTCACTGAAGCGTTAGAGCTGTGAGAGGAGGTCAACAGATCCTACCCTGATCCTACAAACTTTACCTGGACTCTATCTTGCATCCACAGTTGCAAAGGCTTCTAGTGCCTCTTAAAGGTAGAACAGCTTCAGTACCTTCAGCTATGAGCTCGTGACCAATGCAGCTTCCTGGGCCTTACCTCAGACCTATTGAATGAGACTCTTTGCAGGTGGGTTTCAGGGATCTGCATCTTAACTGACTCTCTTCATGATGGTGATGCAGCCAGACCATGCATTGGCATTTTAAGATTATTGTACTGAAGCAGGTGGAAAAATGACACTATCCACAGAGCCAGTGGTTATTGCAGAGAACTGAGAGGAGAGATGGCTGTTGTAAGAGCTTCAGATCTAGCTTCCCTAGAGGAAGAAGGGAATATGCTCCAGAGATGCTGCCCTATTCCTCTGTGATGGGAGGCCATCCTGTTTATTTCTAGACTAGTCCTAGGAGTGGTAGGCTTCCTGAGAGCACTGCAGTCTGTAGAAAATCTAGAGAGTCACTGAAGTGCCTTCCAGACTTTGCATGGGTCATGATGGACCAGAGCCCCAGAAATCCTGTCTGGCTGCATTAAAGACCATGTGTTAGGTCAGAATTTTGCAAACTTACAGGACCAGAGAACAATTTCAAAATCACCATGACTTGTTAAATCATCAGCAGGCTCTTACGAGATGTTGGTGTACTTAGATTAAAATAAACCACAAAAATGGGCTCAGGAATCAATCATCCAAAGAAATAATTAAAAGCTTATTGGTATGATTCTTTTAAAGAAAAACTTTGTACTAGAAGAAAAAAGCAACCAATTAGAAAAATTAAATAATTTATTTTATTTAGAACAAAAATTTGCAAATACACTGCAAGCTGGAGAGCATCAGGCAAACAGCACAATACTCTCGGCTGACAAGTACAGCTGTGTATGCGAGGAGCTGAGCCTTCTCCTCTACCTGCCTGCCACATCCAGGAATAATTGTCACTTCTTAAAAGAACTCCATTACGTAAAAAATAAATAAAACACATTAGTGTCTTCCGTGCTTTTTGACAAATGCATTTCAGTGAGAGAAATTTTACTAGCATCGTTTTTTTCCTGCAGACCACCTATTTACAGTACACTAAAATTCTAGAGGAAATGCAGGATTAGACAAGTCCTCTCTGAAGGCTCTGAGCCCAAACCCTTATGACTCAGATGACACAATGTGAGTGTTGGAGGCTGCTGTGAGGAATAGCTGCAGGCCTGGGCCTGGTTCCTGGGAGCTGGAACCAGAGAGGGCCCCCACAACAGAGAAGAAAACACTGGCCCTGTAGCTAATCTCCTCTACCCTTCACTGGGTTTAGTATTAAAGGAGCTTTCCCCAGAGAGTCTTACAGGCTCTGGTGGACCTGGGGTGTTTAGAGGAACAATAGAGAAAGGTCCTCTCCTGCCTGACATTAAGAGGACAAAAAGAACAAAATAGCCCTGTGGTTCATCTTGAGAGAGCTGAATGTCCACCAAGGAGGGAATTTTGCTTAGCAGAAACAGCTGCTGGGCTGGACGGAGTATACCTGCAAATACTCAGGTAGAGTATTTTAAAGCCAAAGCTTAGCTTAAGGATAAAGCAGAATAGAAGTTTCTTGCATTAGCTCCTTCTCAGCCATCAAGCCAAAAAGCGAATCCCAGGCCCAGACTAATCCTAAAATATATAGGTCCAACATGGCTTCTTCACAAGGGACACATCTTTCTCACTGCATTCAAATGGAACCAGAAATAAGGATTTCCAGTTAGGGCTGCAGACCAGTAGATTAAATCTCAGTATCCTCTACCATTCAGTGAACCAGTTCTGTGCCTTGGCTGACCACAGGAGTAATCCAATCATAAAAATACTCTTGGTTTTCTTCTATCTTACTTTTTCACTCTTATCTGATTTCCTGCAATTAGCCCTCAGATAAACTACGTACACCCAAATGTTTGTCTCAGGGTGCCATATAAAATCACTGGCAATAGATGGAAAGAGAGAGACCACTTCAATCAAGGGACCCCCAAGTGTGGAGCTCTCTCCTGACTGGAAAGTTTTAGGAGAAGGACTAGGCTCTTATACCTACATCACACCACTTCAAATTCCCACCTGTGAGCATAATCTCACTACCTGACCCCAAGAACAACCATGTCCTTGGCCAAAGTGATTTACGGTGGCCCAGTAGAATTATTAAGGCCATGTAGCATCAAGTCAGCTTCCTGGC
>CM053507.1:143684190-143814020 GCA_028627145.1 Eidolon dupreanum | reverse complement strand
CCTTACCAACCCCATGGTCACCTGCGGGCTCATCTTGATGCATAGTCAGCCACGGGGGCTGGGGTTTTGCAGGGAGGGTGAAGATATGGCTATTGTCCCTGATCCTTCCTAAATCTCTGCTTCTCCATTTGGCTCTCATTGACCCATGGTTCCCAGGGCCCTCTTGCTCATGAGCCCGAGATGATGTTACTTACGCTCAAAAACATGGTTGTATGAGGGTGTATTTTCTCACTAGAGGTCCGCCTTCTTTTCTGTTTTGTTTTAGACATTTATGGTGCTGAACAAAGGGAGGACCATTTCCCGGTTTAGTGCCACTCGGGCCCTGTGGTTATTCAGTCCTTTCAACCTGATCAGAAGAACAGCCATCAAAGTGTCTGTCCACTCATATCCTTTGCACAGTTGATTCTTTCGCATGTTAGAATCAGGCCTTACATTCGTGTCCAGTACCTTCTTCAGAGATTAGCAATAGAACCTTCTTCCAACTGAATCCTTTTTTTTAAAATCATTAAATTGAAAAAAGTGCTTGTGACTTTCATGTGTCCAACACCCAAAGCAGTCCCAAGGCAGAGGTCTTCATGCAACCCAGAGGTGGGTTTGGGTTCACCTAGACTAGTCTGGATACACCTGTGGATGCACAACTTGAAAAATGTCTTCTTTATGAGGGGAGCTTTGCTGATACACCCAGGCACATTCTCACCGCGTGTGGCCTGCTCTTCCCACAACATAACAACCAGTAAAAGGCTTCTTTGGGCAGACGAGACAAGCATGAGCTGTTTCCTGTACCCTAGCTATGCTAGGGAGTGGCAGCTTATTAGGCAAAAGAGCAGCACCTCTCAGACGGTAAAGAGAACAGACCACAATGGACAGAGAGTAGATTGTCTCAATGGGACCACGTTGGTCATGGGGTACTGCCAACATCACAGGCTACATCCAAATCACCAGCAGGTTAAAAATGTCAATAGTCTGAGGTTCGTGCCATTGGGGAATGTAATGATTAGAGACAAATTGGTCAGATGTCTGTATTATATTAATTGCTTAGTTGTTTTAGGTATCTTCAGAAACTGGCTTCAATTTTTTTAGGGGGTGGAGGTTTTGTTTTGTTTTCCCCCAGGCAAGCCAAACTAATACAAAAAAAAAAAAAAAAAAAAAAAGACTTTGGCTTGGTTTGCAAGGATCTTCCCTGGTGACTGTCTAAGCTGGAAGTTCCAAATGACAAATTTAGGCTTCCAGGAGGTTGACTTGCAAGAACAGCCTTGCCTCAGCTGCCTGACAGGTGGTGCCCAGCCTCTTAAGAGGCTCCAGTGAAAGCAGCTGCTCCTCCCACCTGAGGCGCTCTCTGGGTTGCTAGACAGCCTCCAGTGAGCTGGTTAGCCTGGCAGGGCTATCTCAACATGAAACTCTGCGGCTTAAGGAAGTTGCATCACTACTTGCCTTTCTATGCATTGTCTTTATGGCCGACCAGTGGGAAGTATACTTTCTTAACTGAGTCTTGGATTTCTCAATTCAATAGAAGGGTATTTAATAATAGTAAACTCTCATTAGCTAGATATCTCCTAAGTGTCAACACTCATAGGTCAGAAGCCTTTGAAGAAAGAATTAACACCCCCATTTTACAGATAATGAAACTGACACTCAGACATTAAGTAAATTGTCTAAGGTCACCTCACTAGCTAAGAGGTCCAGCCTACATCCTTCTTAGAGAAGTATCAGCAATAAGGAAGTAGGCAGTTAATGGAAATAAATTAGGGTAATTTATGTTCTCAATATGTCATCTCTCCTTGGGTTTTAAATATATATATGCAATTACATAAAATTACAAATAAAGAAATACACGAACTCCTCTCCATGCATCCTGGTTGAATTAAATCTAGATAAGTAAGAAACTGCTAATTAGTAATAAAATCCCTTTAAAGGATCAATTGACCAATGAATATTCATATTGTCTTGAGATTTTATGAGTAAATAATTGCATAGTACAGTCACAGCTGGACAGAAAAGCTATTGAGGCTCTCCTGATCACAGACTTATCAAAAGTCTGCATTTATATATTTAAATCTCATGAACTTGGTAGCCCTACTTCCAAAAAACACTCTTCAAGGTATGGATTTCTCAGGGTCCTATTAGTACTATTTCATCAAAATTATACTTCTAATTAAATTTGTTATGAATGTTTTCATAAATAATATTACATATAATATGTCATATTACTTTTAAAGGTTTGTGGGATTGAGGATACAATTTTAAATTAATCCTTGAGTTAGCGTTTCCTCCCCATATGAACACATTTCTAATTTAATTGCAAGTCAACAGAAAAAGATGGTTTAATTAGTAGAATTTCTCTTTTTGAAATAGATGTGTTCCTAAGTAACTGTAAAATAGGGCACATTAAAGGCATTTACAGAAAACTAAAATAGATTTAAATAATTCTGCTCAAGTCAAAATTATGAAAGATGAGTGGTTCACTCTCTTCATAGGTCAAGTTCATCTTCAATCTTTCCTTTTCTTTAGGAAGTAATTGTTAAGAACCCAGCTAGTCCAGAGAAAAATGTCCAGTGGGAGAAATTTACTGTTGGATTTTCCCCACCATCTATTTGCCTTCTTCCACTCACCTTCCTTTTCAGTGTTTCCTTCCCCTTGTGAAAATCCCCTTGCCCAATCTTTTTAAAATTCTTCTCTTTGGCTATTCAGAATTCTCCACGGCAGCCTAATCCTACATGGAATTTTCTCCTGGACTCAGCATTTCACTAGCCTGTGCTGCCTCCCCCATTCCTAGCCAGAAGTCCACCTACTCAGTGTGCCTGACCTTAGCTGTATTAGGAAAACAACCTGGCTAAACCAATTCCCATGAAAGTTTGTAGCCCTCCCTTTGTCTCTAACTTCCTAGGAGTATTCTGTCTTATAGGAAAAAAGAGACATTTGCTGGATGAAATTTCAGTCCATATTGCATAGTGAGATGAAGGCTTCAGAAGGACATTTTGGAAGAGGGATTCTGTTTCCTTTCATCTTGCTTAGGGTTCTATTATCAAATGGTCTGAGTTCATATCTCAGCATCAGGATTGACTAGCTGTGTGACCATGGGAAAATTATTTAAGCTCTTTCAGCTTGTTTTCTTAGCTCTAAAATGTCAATAATAATATCCACTTATAGATTAGTTGTATTAGAAATAATATGGACAAAGTACTCAGTGCAGGGTAGGCACTCAGAAATGTTAGTGGTTATTAAGTGACAAGACCATAAAGCTGATCCTAGTTAGGAATTATGAATTTAATCATTCGGGGTCAAGGTGATCCTAGATGCTACCGGGAAACACGATGACTCAGCTTTTCCTTAACACAGCTTCTCACGTGGTTCAATTCATTTATCACAGTCACTATTTTGATCAATTGTGTGTTCATGACCCAAACTGAACTTCCAGAGAGAATGGAGTGAGTAGATTTTCTGTTGTTCTCATGTCTTCCTTTTTTGTGCTCTTCTCTTCTTCATTTTGCAGCCTTTTTTTTCTTTTATTTATCCTGCCAGTTCTAATTGGGTATCTGACTTTGTAATGATCATATATCTTTTTCTCTGTGGGCTTTGGTTTCATAAACGCACATATGATTTTCAGCTTTGAAGAGCTATAGATTAGTGGTTGTCATCCTTGGCCGTGCATTGGAAACCCCTGGGGAGATTTTTAAAAATATCGATGCCTGGGTCTCAGTCCCAGAGGGTCTGATTTCATTGGTCTGGGGTGATCTGATCATATGAGTTCCCCACCACATGCATTCACCTGCTAGGTTCACACATGGATGAAGGTCAGAGAAGGCCTACTTGGAAAGAGAGGTAGGCACAAAATTGATAGAGAAATAAGAATAAATGGTTCTGGAACATATTCAGAAAATAACACATGAATGAAGCTGATTCAGTTATCATGGCTCATATATTTCAAAATGACCTTAATATTCTGAGATTATTCTAGTTCCCTGGGTTTGCAAATGGAAGCTCTGTATTTCAGAATGTGGAGCCTTTCAAAAAACATTCTGCACCAGCATACCTGGGAGAGGTGCCCCCACCTCAGCTCAAGCTGGACATACCTTTGGTATAGTAACAGGAGCTCTGTAGAGCTTTCTCTTCCTCTAACTCTTAATTTTTTGCTGACTATAACATTAACACGTGCATAATAGGATATATATTCTATTTCTATCAATAAATTAAAGGGGAAAAATCATGTGGTCATCTTAATCATTGCTGAAAAATCATTCAATAAAGTTTGATATCCATTCATAATTTAAAACTTACAGAAAAGTAGGAATAGACAGGACTTGCTATACTCTGATAAAGGGTAAGCAATTTTTAAAAAGTAGCAAACGTAATACTTAATTTTGAAACATGGAAAGCTTTTTCTTTGAAATCAGAAGAAAAAATAAAAAGCAAAGATGTCCATTTTATCAGTTCTATCCAACTTTGTAAAGGAAATCCTAGCAAGTGTAGTAAGGCAAAGAAAAGAAATAAAAGGCATAAGAATAAAAAAAGAAGTACTAAAGATGCCATGATTTACAGATAATATGATTCTATTCATAAAATAGCCAATATAATCTAGACATAAACTATTAACATTTATCATAGTATAGTATGGTAGCTGGGTATAAATTAATATACATCAATTAATTATATATATATCAGCGACAAAAAGAAAAAGTATTTTTAAAATTACTATTACCACTGGAATTCTAAAATATCAAGTATCTAGAAATAAGATTATCAAAGTATGAGTCAGATCTCTATGAAGAAAATTCTTTAAAATATCGAGTAATATGGCAGGAAATTCAATAAATGGAGACATATTTCTGGATTTAAAGCCACAATATTGTAAGACTCCCTAAATGACTAATAAATTTAGTTTGATCCCAATCAAAATCTCAATAGGCTTTTTTTTTTTTGTTCTACTTGACAAACTGACTCTAACATTTATATGAAAATGCAAAGAGTAAGTTACAGCCAAGATACTTGAGGAAGAAAAACAAGGTGAGAGAAGAGCACTTGGTCTACTGGATATCAGGATTTAGTATGAAGCTCTAATAATTGAAGCAGTGTGCCATTGGTGTAGGGGTTAATCGGAACAGTAGAACAGAACAGTTGGCCCACAAACAGACCAATGCACATGCATTGAATTTCTGACAACGGTGGCACTAGGAAACATGGAGAAAGGGCAGTCTTCATTAAATGATGCTGAAGAATTAAAAATCCCAATAGAATAATTACATTGAATATTTCACTTTACACCTCACACTATATAATATAATATTGAATCACCCCCCAAAAAAGCCAGACACAAAAGATTACATAAGTATGATTCCATTTATACAAAATTTTTTTAAAAAGCAAAACTTAACTTTCTTGTTTAGGCATACATACTTAAGAAGTAAAAATATAAATAAAAAGTAACAAAAAATACAAAAAATTAGAATAATAGGAACCTCTAGGGCAGAGGAGGGAGGATGTAATTGAGACGGTGCTTGTGAGATGCTCACAAAGTGAGTTTTCATGTCCATTTTGTGACATGAACAGTTTGTTGCACAGCTGCTATGGACTAAATCATATCCCCCCAAAATCCATATATTGAAGCCCAGCCCCTCATGTGACTATATTGGAGGAGGGGACTTTAAGGAAATGATTAAGGTTAAATGAAGTCATAAGGACAGAGCCATGACCCAGCAGAACCGGAACCCTCATAAGAAGAGCAATGGACACTAGAGCTGTCTCTCTGACATGCGAAGACCGAGCCAGAAAGTGGCCCTTAGCGAACCAGGAAGGGGGACCTCACCAGAACCTGACCATGCTGGCACCCTGACACCTGACTTCCAGCCTCTAGAACTGTGAGAAGAAGCATTTTTGTTCTTTAACCACTCAGTTAACGGTATTTTGTTGTGGCAGCCCAGGCTGACCAATACACAGCATTCATTTGACAACTAATTTATATTTCGTGTGCATTTTTATTATGCTTGTTATGTCTCATAATAAAAGCTTAAAAACAAAATAATTTTAAAAATAAATGAACATTGTATAAAATGCAGAATACTGAAAATTATAAAGCAGAAGAGAGTAACTAAGTCGAGAGGTGGAGAAATCAGTGTTAGTATTTTAGCTTATTCTCCTTTTCTTTCTCTCTCTCTCTCCCATAGACATAAATAGATTAGATATAGATTTAGATATGAGATATAGATGGTATAGATAGATGATATATAGATATAGATGATATAGATATAAATATAGATAGATATAGATATAGATAGATATAGATTAGATATAGATATAGATTAGATATAGATATAGATACAGATACAGATATAGATATAGATAATATAGATATAAAATGGCTGAGCTCATATAGCACATAAAATTTTTATTTTTCTCGAACTTTTAATGCAAAGCATTTTCTCTCAAAAGTAAGAGTTATTTGTGGATTCTGGTTAAATATGGAAGGTAGCACACATATGTGATACCCTAGCCCTCTCAAAATGCTAATAAAATGACAGCATGGAAATGAGAACAGTACAAATCTACAAAAACAAGGAGAAGGAGAAAGCAGAGGACAAAAGATGTCAGAAGAATCTCCGAAGAGCAAAAGTGGGGGGAGGACTGGCAAAAGACTTAGCGGATCAGGGCTTGTTAAACTACAGTGAGAGCAACAAGGGATAAAATGACTATCAATGCATTTTACCCGCTAAAACTCCAGAGGCTCTGAAAATATTGACATGTTACAAATAACAAAAATTGAGAGAATGAGGGAAGAAAATGGGAGCAGAATATTCTTATTGCTCACTTATTGCCATTACAATAATCACAAGATGTTAAAGAGTATTCTTGAAAGTTGATCGATCAAGGAATGGAAAATAATTATATTTAACAGTACAGAGGTAAGCATGAAAAAAATATTATTAAATACAATCAGATATTGTTTAAAGAGATAATGTACCAAGGGCAGTGCAGTACATAGTTTAAAACATAATTATAAATTTTTTATTTATAAAGGCAATTGCTAGAACTCAAATAAAAACTATAACAAATTCAGAATCCTACACAAAAAATAAAGCAAATAAAACATATCAGACAATGAAATATTTTGAAAAAATTTCATTACATAACATACAGTTATATAAGCAAAGCTCAAACAAATCTGTCATGTCAATAAAAATAAACTGATTTGATTCATCTGTTTAAAGAGTTCATATATATTCATATATAACAAAGCAATACCCAACTTCATGTTGAATAAAAATATACTATTCAAGGTGATATTGTAAGGTCAAAGTCAAAGAATAGGTAAATATATAAACAAAGGCAAACAGAAAGAGAGCAAGAGGTGTGATATTAATAACAGAGAAGGTAGAATTTAGGCCAAAAATCCTTAAATAGGACAAAAACGGTGATGTAATGCTAAATAATCCATAACAGTAATGCATATCTTTGCAACAAAAAATGTGGCAACAATGTCCATCAATGGAAAATTCTAAGAGTATAAGAGTAAAAAGACAAAAATATTGTAGGGATAGGAAAGTTTAGTTAATTTCTTCCAGCTTATGACAGATCAAATTTATAAAAAAATATGTAAAAATATACATGACCTGAGTAACATAATCAATAAGATAGATCTTACTAATATACATCAAACTATATTTCTTAAAAATAGTGAATATATTACCTTTTTAAATGACCATACAAATTGACCAAATATTAAATCACAACAAAACCTCAATAAGTTCCGTAAAGTAGAAATAATAAAGAGAGCATTTTCTGATCACGCTGCAATAAAAATAGCAAATAATAACTAAATCAGGAAAAAAAGAGAAGACTTTAATTTTGAAAACTTCTCTTAAAGAACTCTTAGATAAAAGGTAAACTACAGACTAAAATTATAGACTTTCTAGGGAAGAAAAAATAAAAAACACTTTAACCAGAACCTATAGGGTACAGTTGAAGAAGTGCTCAGGAAATTCATAGCAATGAAGCATAGAATATGTATATCAGTAAAATATGAGAAAAATTATTTAAATTCTAACACAAACTAGAAAAAATAAAATTAAAGAAAAACAAAAGAAATTAATAATTTAAAAGAAAAATAGTTAGAAAATAGAAAAATAGTAGAACCAATAATAAAAAAGCTATTAAAAAAATATGCACAAAACCTTTCATACTGAGAAATGACAAAACATTACTGAGAGAAAATTTAAAGTATCTAAATAAATTTAAGGATATCTCATGTTCGTAGATTAGAATACTCACTGTTGTTAAAATGTCAGTGCTGCCCAAATTCATTTATAGAGTCAGTAAAATTGCAATAAAAATCCCAGCAGCAGATATTTTGTAGAAATTGACTAAATAGATTTTACTTACTTACATGGATGAAGCAAAATTTATTTAGCTATTTTCCTATCGATAGGCATTTATGTTGCTCCTAATCAACATAATCCTCATATTCTGCCATTATAATTCTTTGGTGAATATCCTAACACACATATCTTTTTTTTTTTTTTTTAGTTTTATTAAATTTATTGGGTGACACTGGTTAATAAGATTATATAGGTTTCAAGTGTACAATTCTATAATACATCATCTGTTTATTGCATTGTGTGTTCACCACCCAAGGTCATGTCTCCTTCTGTCACCATGTATTTGACCCCCTTTACCCTCCCCTCAGCCCCCTTTCCTTTTGGTAACCACCATATTATTGTCTGTACACACATAGCTCTGTATATATAACATGGGTGAATGTGAGGGATGAATTCCTAGGATTGGAAATGCTACGTCAAAGGGACATACAATTTTAATTTTAGAGATATTGCCAAATTGTTTTCCAAAGTTTTACTAATTTTTATTCCCACTTGTTGTTAAATCTATTCTTTTTTAGATTTTGTACTCACTAAATTATTGGCACAATTTCCTTTATAAACACACTTAGAAAAAATATAAAAGATAAAAATCTACTTATCTTGTCCTAGTTCTAGAAATCGATGTGAAGGGTATTGAATGATGTTGAACATCCTTGGCCTCAGGAAAATGATCAGACTTCAGATTTTTTTAAAGTTTACTGTGTTGCTGGCAGCCCAAAGGAAAAGAATAAATGGCTTTAGGATAGACTGGGGTTACAAAGATCACGCTGTGTATTTTTAAGTAGAAATTAAATCGTAGCCAGTGAGGAATCAGAAACCGATTCTATCACCTTGTTCTTGATACAGCCTTTTGGATATAAGTGGTTCCCATCCCTTATTTCCCCTTCCTGACATAATACCGCTCTAAAATGTTAACTTTGCACTGTTGCCTGCTGATAAAGGTAGCTCCCTGCCCCTCCCTGCCTGCCTGCCTATCTGTTTGCTGTGGGAAGATTTTATATATATATATATATATATATATATATATATATATATATATATATATATCCTTTTTTTGTGCTTAGAAAGAAACTAGAGATTCACTGGGGTCAGAGCAATGTATCAAACTGGACCCCAAAAGGAAATGAAAAGTGCAGGAGGATGCAAAAGTGTTAACAGTGACTAGAACGACTTTCCCACTGCCACCACCCCCTGAGCTCCCACAGTTATTGAAGGGGCCCTTTGATGGCCCTAGGATACCCATCAGTAATCACACCGAAAATCTGGGGAAACATTTGACAAAATACAGGAATTTGGTTGCAGGGAAAAGCACAGTGGAAAGAGAAATGTTTCCTCACCTGGAAAAGAAAATGTGAAATGAAGTTGAAGCTATGGCAAACAGGGGAATGGGCGCCTGGCACTGCACACATAAAGTAGTGTTTTGTGTCTTTGCAAATTTATATGAATGCTATCATATTGCATGTATACTTTAGCCAATGCTTTTGAAAAATTATTTTGTTATTTTTTTAGTTATGTAATATTCTATAAAGATAATCTCCTATATTTTCTTCTAAACCTTAATATCTCTTTCCGCATTTAGATAGTTCATCCTCTGAGACGTGTGTGTGTGCGCGAGCGCGCGTATGCACACACATATATACAGGAGATAAGCTTCTAATACTTTTCCATATGCATTATCCCAACACCAGTTTTAATAAGTCATCATTTCCCAAGTGGTTCCTTCTACTACCTCTGTCATGAACCAGATTCCCATGCATATCCAAGTCTGTTTCTCCCAGTGAGTTATTTGTTACTCCCTGAGTCAACACTGCACCGATCTAAATGCTTTATAATAAAATTTGACCTGGTCGATCACCCCTCCTTTTCTGTCTTCTTGAAAATTATCTAGGTTTTTCCTGTTTCTTCTCCATATCAATTTGAGGGTCAGATTTTCAAGCTTTTTTTCTTACAACTCTATTGAAACTTTGATTATAAATGCATAGAATTTATTTATTATCACAGGAAAACTTGCCTCACTTATAATATCAAGCCTTCCCACACATCAGCATGGTGTACCTTTCAATTTATATGTAGGCCTTCTTTTACATTCTTCTGTAACATTTTAAAATGTCTTATGTAAAGCTATTACATTTCTTATCCCTAGGTACAGTATCTTTTGTGTTGTCCTTTTGAATATTTATTTTTATTGCTAAAATGTATCAATGTTATTAATATCTATGTATTGGTTTTGCATCTAGCAACCTTTCCGAACTCTAACAAATTACATTTCTCTGTAGATTCTCTTGTGTCTTCCATTTAAACAATCATATCATCTGCAAATGATGATGAACTTGTTTCTTCCTTAATGTCTATGCCACTTGTTTACTTTTCCTGTCTTATTGAACTGCCCAAGACCTACAGCACAATGCTGAAGCTATGATAGTAAGCATTTTTATTTTTCTCCTGATTTTAAAGAGTATACTTCACATATTTCTATTATCATGATGACTATGGGATTCTCATAATTACCCTTTATGAAGTTATGGAGATTTCTTTCCACTTCTGGTTTGTTAAGAGTTTCATGATGATTGAATATCGGTTTTTAAGCAACATTTCTATATTAAGATTAGTATATAGTCTTTCATCTGTTAATCAGTAGTTTATATTAATAAATTTGCTAATTTATTTTTAATGATTCTAACTTGATCATTGCTGGTTCAATTTACCAGTACTTCAACTGTTCTATCTTAGTAAACGAGGCTGACATAATCGTCTGATAAACTGTCCCTTTGAGTTGCTTTTCCATCTCCCTGCCTCACTGTCTTCCTTCCATTTTGTCCCTGGAAACTCAGATTCTTCTCATTCTGTTTTACAGAGGAGTTCGACTCTCTCCATCCCCTACAATGTTTTGCAGTAAGTGATCTAAGGATCTCTATTGATAACTAGAAGTCTCTCAGTAGCCTCTAAATTATTTGACAAATTCAGAAGAAAAAGCAATGTAATCATTTCATGCCCAGATAATTTAAAAATCTGAAATGTAAGATTAATCATAGTTTTCATAGAATTTTTGAATTTTTATGTTTTTAAAAGCAGTGTATTCAAGGACTCACTTAGTTCATACTGATTAATATGGAGTAGTTTATCTTAAACAATGTATTTTATTGTCATCTGATAGTTATTGTTTACATTCGTTAAACCTGCATTTGTCACTGTTGCTGTTGTATTACATAATACCACAATTCAAAAGAATGAATCAGCATTTCAAAAGTGGCTTGCAGAAATATAATAATAGTGGTAAAAATAGAAAAATAAATCCTGCAATATGAAATAAGGTCACAAATATAAGTGATGAGTGGGCTCTGTCATAAATATAAAGCTTAAATCCATATGTCAGAGACAGGCGGATAATGAATATGGATAATCTCATGAAAGCAGATAAAAAGTAAATAAGAAAACAGAAAGCATGATAGTTAAAATTATAATTAAATTTTATTGAATCAACGACCCTTTGTCCTAGTACTCAGTTTATTAGCTATTAACATTTTTATTAAATAATAATATAAAGCTACTAAAACTTCCACATTATTTTCCAATAAAACTTATCAACCTCATGAAAGTTCAAGAAAACAATTGACTTTCTCTACTGCAAACAAAAAATAAGCTTTCAAGTACAAAATTGTCAAAATTTCATGTTAAAGTTTGAAAAGACTTGAAAACTATAGAGTCATCATTCACTCTTGTAGTACAATTACACTCTTGCTGGTAAGATATGAAACGATCTTCAAAATCAATAACAAATATTGCAGTCAGAAAGAAAGCAAAAAATAATTGGTAGACTTCTTTTATCAGAACTATTGAATTTCTTATAATGTGACTGACATATGAAATCAATGACTGTTATGTATGTAAACGAACAGGCATTCTACTTTACAGTTTAATAAAACTATAATAAATTGTCCGTGTATATTCACCATATATGTGAGAAAGAAGTGCTTACTAACCTTTTGTCTTACTTATTATAAAGTTAATTTTAAAAGACTTCTGGTTTAATTAAAGATTAATTTGTAAAATATGAAATGGACTTTAAAAGGTATGTTGTACATGAATGTTCACAACAGCATTATTCACAATAGCCAAAAGGTGGAAACAACACAAATGTCCATCAACCGATGAAGAAATAAACAAAAGGTGGTATATCCATACACAATGGAATATTATTCAGCCTTAAAAATGAATGAAATTCTGATAAATGCTACAACATGGATGAATCTTTAAAATATTATACTAAGTAAAATAACCTAGACACACACACAAAATTGTATGATTTCACTTACGTAAGTCACCTAGAATAGGCAAATTTATGGAGACAGAAAGTAGAATAGAGGTTGCCAGGGAGTAGGGAAAGGAAGAATGGGGAGTTATATAGTTTCAATTTGGGATGATGAAAAAGTTCCAGAAATGAATAGTGATGATTGTTGCATAATATTGTGAATGTAGTTAATGCCAGTGAACTGTATACTTAAAAATGGTTAAACTAGTAAATTTTATGTTATATGTATTTTACTATATAACATAAAAAGATATGTTGAACTGGTATTGAAGAAGCTCCAGCAACATAGTCAGCAAGGAAAGGGATCACTATACAAATGAAAGGTGTTGCTTCTAAATTCAGTGCATGCCTTATTCATGGAAAACAGTGGGGGTCCATAGCATGCCTCCAGACCCTGATGTACTGCTGAGGGACATCATGGAAACTGTGACTACAAACTGATTGTGGCCACTTAGCATATGTCTCCTCAGCCTACGGGGTGGAAATGAAAAGTGAGTACAAGATGCTCTTCTCCCACACTGAATCGCTCCGGCTGGCAAACAAACAAAAAAAAAAGTTTACAGTGTTTCAAAAGAAGGAATGAAATCTTTTTAAATAACCATTTCTGTGGATACATATACTGTGTCTCAGTAATACATTAGGATTTTGAATAGTATGGATCTTTGACTTCAGGGCCTAAATATTAGAATTTTTTTTAATGACCAGACATCAGGATTTCTTAAAACTGAACAGTGGTGCAAACGGCTCAATGGCAAAGAGTTTGACTTTTTCCAATACCCAATGATTTTCTTCATCAGAAAAAAAAAAGAAATTTCTTTTGCATATTACAAATCACAACCAAATACTGCAACTGAACCTGAAGAAATAGCTTATAAGCCAATTGCCACCAGAGAGAGAGAGGATGTGACCTCATCAGCTTCACGTTGAGAACTTTAACCTTCCAGCTTTCAGGGGCGCTAAGCTGGGGCACTTGTCCTCCAGTGAAACATTGAAAGTAGTGTTTAGAGAGAACTCTCTCCATAATTTCTGGATCTGCATTTGATCTGAAAAACCCGAATTGTCCATCAAATCTTCCCAACAACCTATAATTCTGAGTTAAGACTTTCTAATTTAGAAAACATAAAGAGTGGGGGCGGGGTGAACCAACAAGATATAGAAGCTGACAGCTCAAGCAGCTATCTAGCCAGATGAAGATTTCTTTGTGAATTATTTCAGACACCATTTCTCCTCTCACAGATATGAAAAGCCATTACCATTATTCACTTTTTAATTTGATTTTTACTTTTATTTAAGATACACAGGTTCAAGGTTTAAAAAGTCAAATAGTTCTATAAAGAGTCTAGCAAAAATAGCAATTTATGTTCCTCATCTCCTCACCCCCAATTCCATATTTCCTGAGGCAAACTTCTCGACTTTATTTTTTACCTCTTTCTTCTGATACCTCCCTATCTTTAATAATATACTTGCACTACCATTTTATATTTTTCCATTTTAGATATTATCTATGGGCTTTCCATTATGGAAAAAAAGTATTACACACACACACACACACACACACACACACACACACATTTCCTCTCATACTCAACTTCCCATTAGTTATTATCATAATTTTTGGTTAGATAACCAGACAATACGCACATTGTCTGACTGCATATATGACTATAGAATAGTCTTGCTAAGCAAATACTGTTCACAGTTGTGGCATACAGCATACTTTGATTACCTTTCATTTTTGCACAGTGTTTCTGCTTTCTCTGGACTTAATAAGGATTTCATGTCTTCATTTGCTCAGTGTCCTATATATTTACTACTGATTCATTCCCAAACTCTTCTTCAGAGTTTTAATTATTCCTTCAATTTATTCAAACACATCAATTATCCACAGTTTCAAATTTTCTTGGGGAAATCACTCTTGTAGTCCATCTTCTGTCTCAGTCTGGCTTGGATGATTCTTTAGGCCTGATGCACAGCTCTTTCCCGGAGATTTTTTTTCTTTTCCATTTTCATTTGGATTCCATTTGTCTCTCCCCTGTATCCCATACCTTCCTCTTTACTGGTTACTTCCTTGTTTTGGTGGAGCACATCGTCTAGTAACCTTCTTAGAAGGGTAGATAGGAAGTAAAATTTCTGAAACTTTACATATCTGTAATTGTCTTTATTCTATCTATATCTTAACAGTTTGGCTGGGGGAGAAATTCTATATTAGAAATGATTTTTCTCAAAGTTTTGAAGGCATTGTTTCATTGTCTTACAACCTTCATAGTTGCTTTGAGAAATCCGATGATATTTGGTTCTCAGTCCTTTGTATGTGACCTGTGATTTTCACTCCTTCAAAGAGTTAGGCTCTTCTCTTTGTGTACAATGCTCTGAAATTTGTGATATTGTGCCTTGATATTAGCGTTTTCATTCATTTTCTTGAATACTTGTGGGTGTTTCTAACTGAATATTTAGATTCTTCAGTTTGTGGAAATTTTCTTAAATTATTTCTTAGATAGTTTTTCCTGTCTATTTCTTTCTAGATCTCCTGTTTGTCAGACATTGTACCTATTGGTCTGATTCTCTAATGTTCATACTTTTTATCACGTCTTATCCATTTATTTTTGTTCCACTCTCTGTGAGATTTACTCAACTTTATTTTCAACCCTCCTATTGTTTTAGTTTTGCTATCGTATTTTTGTTTTCAAAAGTTCTGTTTGTTTTTAAAGTATTCTTTTTCCCCCTTCTTTATCGAAATATAATAGACAATTAGTTGCTTGTATTTACCTTGTACAATTCAACGAGATTTTTTTTCAATTATACTTGGCATACAATAATATACCAGTTTCAGTTGTATAGCATAGTGATCAGAGACCCACATAACTTGCAAAGTGATCACCCTACTAAATCTAGTACTCCCTTCCCCCTTACATATTTATTACAACATTATTAACCATCTTCCTATGCTACACTCTACATCTCCATGTCTATTCTGCAACTATCCATTTGTACCACTTAATCCCTTTGCCTTTTTTATCCTCCCAACCCCCCTCCCATCTAGTATCCCTCTAAATATTCTCTGAATCTATGAGTTTATTTGCACTTTTGTTGTTGTTGTTGTTGATTTAGATCTTTAGATTCCACATGTACATGGAATCATACGATATTTGTCTTTCTCTATCTGACCCATTTTATTCAGCACAATACCCTCTAGGTCCATCAAGGTAATATCTTTTTCCATCCTCTTCCTTTTAGTTTGTGTGTGTCTTTTAATCTGAAGTGAGCCTCTCATAGGCAGCATATGTAGGGGTCTTGTTTTCTTATCTATTCAGCCACTCTATCTTTTGGTTAGAGCACTTAATTCTTTTCCATTTGAGGTACTTGTTAATAGAAATGTAGTTATTACCATTCTTTATTCCAGTTTTTGATAGATGTTTTTTCTTCTTAAAGAAGTCCCTTCAACATTTCCTGTAATATTGGCTTAGAGATGATAAATTCCTTTAGCTTATTTTTGTCTTGGAAGCTCTTTATCTGTTCTTCAACTCTAAATGATAATTTTGCTGGATAAAGCATTCTTGGTTGTAGATCCTGGGTTTTCATCACTTTGAATATTTTGTGCCAAGCCCTTCTGTCCTACATAGTTTCTTTTGAGAAATCAGCTGCCAGACTTATGCATGCTCCCTTATAGGTAACTAACTGCTTTTCTCTTGCTGCTTTTAAGATTCTCTCATTGTATTTAAACTTTGGCATTTTAATTATCATGTGTCTTGATGTGGGCCTCTTTGGGTTCCTGGTTTTGGGGACCTTCTGAGCTTCCTGGGGTTTTATGTCCATTTCCTTCATCAGGTTAGGGAAGTTTTCCATCATTATGTCTTCAAATAGCTCTTCAACATCTTGTTTTCCTTCTGGTATCCCTATGTCATGGATATTTTTACCTTTAATAGTGTCCCATAGGCTCCTTAAATTATCATTATAGTCTTGGCTTCTTTTTTCTTGCCATTCTGATTGAGTGTCCTTGGCTTTCTCTTCTTCTATATAGGTCATTTGATCTTCCTCTTTATTCACTTTGTTTATTCCATTTAATATACCTCTCATCTCAGATAATGTGTTCTTCATTTCATACTGGTTCCCTTTTATAATTTCCATTTCGATTTTTATGTTTATCTCTTTGTTGAAGTTCTCACTGAAATCATCTACACCTCCCATAAGTTCATTGAACATCTTTATAACCAATGTTTTGAACTCTGCATCTGTTAGATTGCTTGACTCTATTATTTCTGGATTTCTGTTCTGTTCTCTAATATGATTTCTGCTTCTTTGTCTTCCATTTTGGCTACTTTTCTGTGTCTGTTTCTATGTACTAAGCAAAGCTCTTAAGTCTCTCATTTTTATTAATAAAGCTTTGTGCGGTAGGTGTCCAGTGGCACAGTCCTGAGAGGGGTTCAGCTGCAGGCCAAGTTTAGCCCAAGCCTCTGCCCCTCTGGGGCCACCTGTCAAGATTCAGCAAGCAATCCACAGATGCTGTGCTTATAGTAGCCTCAAAAGGCCATGCCAGAAACTGAGGCCAGCTGCTACCAGTGTGAGTCTAGATGCTGCTCAGCAAGGGGCACCTGACCAAGCAAGGACACACCTGGATGTGGCTTGGGTGGGACCACGAGTTGGGGGAGGTGGAGTTTCAGGGAATCTTCTGGGCAGAGCAACCTCTATTATCCAGTTTGATGACATGTCCACTATGGTGGTACTGAGTCCGCTCACTGGGACAGGGGAGGACTCAACAGGGGAACAATGTATACTACCCGCACTTATGTACAGAGTGAGTCTTGCTTTGGCCCTCACTCCAACAACTCCGTGTCTCCCCGTAAGTGCCTTGTGCCCCTGTGCAGCCAAACCAGTGCTGGTGCTCAGAGCAAGCAGGTCTGTCACCACAGAAGTCCACTCGCGGATGCAGTCCCTTTAAGAGGTGTGGGCAGCTGCCGCTGCTGCTGCCATGGCCTCTGTCCCACTCAGCCGCTTGGTCTGGACAGCCTCGTGTCCTCGCCCCGTCCTACCTTCTGCCATTGCAGGGTGATTTCTTAGATCTCTCCTTAGTTATATGGCTTATATCTAGATCCCAGGTGATTTTCCTTGCTCTTTGTCCCTTGTTTCTGACACAACTTTGATTTGGTTACCAGAGAGATGGACAGAGCCTCTATCATCTATGCCATTTTTTTTCTTTCTCTCTGAGTATTCTTATTTATAGACTTCTGTTTTTGTTTTATGCACCCAGTAACTTCTCATCTCTTAACTCTAAAACTATTAATGATGGGGTTTTCTTTTACTAGCTCTTTTTCTGTGTTGTCTCATTTTTTTTCTTTTCCTTTTCTCCCGTTTGTTTTCTTTATTCTCTGGTGTTAGCAACATCCTTCAAATTCCTGGCGCTTGTTGGCTGGCTGTCCATATTAATAGTGCAGCATCTTGGGCTATTAATCTGACTGCCAGACTTCTAGGAACTTACTGAGTGGAAGAAGCAGGTGGGTGGGAGGGTTGTCTGCCTTTGACTATGTAAATTTTTCCTCTGTACTCCTGTTTCAGTGTACATGTCTTTTTTCAATCTCTCTCTCTCTCTCTCTCTCTCTCTCTCTCACACACACACCTCCCCTTTCCCTCTCCCTCCCCCTCATCCCCCTCTTCTCTTATTCCTTCCCTCCCTCCTCTCCCCTTTCTCATTCAGCTCTTGAGATAATGAACATCCAATCTATTTCCAGAGCAGAGGAGGCAGTTCCTCACTGAACGGGTGGTGTGGAGCAGGGTCTAGGAAGCCCAGCTGCCTCTTGTAAAGACTTTAAACTGTTTCAGCCCTACCTTCCACCCTCCCCCCAAATCCCACTTTCAGAGGTATTCAGCATCTTTAACTCTTAAGCAGTTCTTCAGTGTGGATTTGCTCGTTTCTGGGAACTCCCCATTTCTAGCTAAGGTTTCAGCTTTCTTGGGTCTGCTCTCATCCATCTTCAATACCATTTCCAAAATGATGTTGCTTTCTCTGTTATCTTTGTCCTAATGGGGTTATGTTCTAAAAAAATCCTTTTATTGTCATTTAAGAAGAATATCAGAAAAGATGGAGGTAAATACATGTGTTTCATCTGCCACATTTAATCAAAAGTCTTCCCATTTTTAATACCAGTGTTTATAATTTTATAATTAAAATTTTTTAATGTAACTGAAGTTATGTTTGATTTATGTGTGCATCTGGATCCGTTTGGTTGGTGGTTCAAAATGGTAGTTCCCCAGGCTAGCGGCATGAGTATCAGCTGGGAACTTGTTAAAAGAAGAAATTCTTGGGCCCGACCCCAGACTTACTGAGTCAGAAATGCTGGGGGTAGAGCCCAGAAATCTATGTTTGAACAAGCCCTCCAGGTGGTTCAGATGCTTGCCAGGGTTTGAGAACCACTGTTGTAGATGATGAAGGGATTCTAAATATTTGAAAAACACTACCCTCCCCTCCACCTCGGCTCCAGATCCATCTCTTCCAATCTAAACCCATGAAGTACCTAGCAGAATAGAAGGGCTGTTTTGAGATGATGTCCTTTAACAAGATCCATCCTCCTGAGAAGATGTTTGTGGATTTAGACGCTTTTCCATGACACCTAGTTGTTTACTGCCTTACATGGCTGTTAGAGTGGAGTCTCTGAGGTCAGAAATGCCTGCAGACCAGGCTTGGTGAGAAGAAAAGACAGTGGAAGTAGAGAAGGTTGAGAGGAGCAGTATAGCAAGACCTAGTCTCTCTTCCACATCTTCAGCCATCAACATGTTGGGAGAGGAGCCCCCAGCTTTCCTCAGAGCAGGGAGCCTCTGAGAACCTCATGTAACGGGAGGATTCTTACTCTGAACTTCACCTACCATTGCCCTCTGCCTACTATCAGAGCAGCAGATGCTTCCAATCATCTCGGACACACATCCCTCCCCACCCCAGCCATCAGTGTGGCTCCTCTGAGTTCCTCAGTCTGCCTCTCGTCTCCTCACCTCACCTCCCTCCCCTTCCCTACCCTTGCAATGATCTTCACACAGCAGCTCTCCCTCTGAGCTCTCTCCATGGCACAGTTAATTCTCTTTCCACTTTCCCTCCCAGGTATATTTTCACTGTCATTTATACCTTCGAGGCCTTAATAAAGATCCTGGCAAGAGGGTTTTGTCTAAATGAGTTTACTTACCTGCGAGATCCTTGGAACTGGCTGGATTTTAGCGTCATTACCCTGGCGTGAGTATTTCTCCACACTGACTTGTTTGTGTGTCTGTGTGGGACTTGTAGGTGTGCCCAGGCTCACACTCTGGGGTGTTTCCTTATCTATCCAGCTTTCTCATTTGAAACCCCATGGCCTTGGGTCTTGTTGTTGCCATAGACTGTCACTGTGGGAGTCACTCTCCAGGGTTAGTCTCACACCCTCAGGGAGAAGTCAGCGACCTCAAATCTGAGCTGATGACTGGCCTGTCAAAGTGAATTAGACAAGGCTCAGCCTTGTACCTACCTGGCATGAAGCTCTTTTCCTGAGGAACCAGAGTCTGAGGAGACTGGTTGGCCAAGCTTGCATGCTTGAATATCCGTCTTTACATGTAGCACATGGAGCCACCTAGACCACAATGCCTCTTCTCAAAGGGGCCGTTCTGAAAGATATTGCAACAATTAAATCAGTATTAATGTTGGTCTATTGGTGAAAGTGCTATTAGATTCTCCATCTATTCTGGGTCCTTCCTAGGCTCATGTTACCCCAGATTGTTTTTACTTATGCTGAATGCTTCCCAGGACCCTCTCTTTGTAGAGATGCTAACTGACTTCTGGTCCCACAGATACATCGGTGAAGCAATAGATCTTCGAGGGATCTCAGGCCTGAGGACATTCAGAGTTCTTAGAGCTTTAAAAACGGTTTCTGTGATCCCAGGTGAGCTGCTTTAACTAGCACATTTATTCATGGAACGTGTGTTGGTGTCCATAACCTAATGTCCACCTTTGATTTTCACAAGAGCCCTATAGAGTTCCAGAGCATGAACTATTGTCCCCATTTAAAAGACAAAGAAACAGAGGCTCAGAGAGTAGAAAACACAATCCCAAGTCCTCATTACTAGTAAGAGGCAAAGTGTGACCTGGAAACCGAATGTCTCGAGTGCTACACCACTGCTCTGTCTATAGTACCTCATGGCCTTGTCCTTGATAAATGATAAGAAAGTCAGGTTCTTATTTTATATTCTTGTTGTGGGGGTCAGGCAAGCCTTCAGTCAGATTCTCATTTATGACTTAAACCAAAGGTGTAAACTTGGAAATAGGGAGGAAGGAAGAAGGCAGTCTGGTGAGTGTTTTCACCATTTCCATAAATTTGAAAGCTTGAGTTTCAGTCCTGTCTCTGGACACACAGAGGAGAAGATAATTAAGCAATTATTGATTACAGAGAATTTGGAAACAAAAGTAGGCCACCAGAGCTCATCTTACTGGTCCTTCTAAGATCTCTGTTGTCACCAGTAGCCCAGTGATACTCCTCATCCCCTACTGGCTTGGTGGAGGGGAAGGTGAGGCCAGATACCAGGTAACTACACTGAGTCAGGACTCAACTCTTCTCCCTTGTGGCCTGATGGTTTATCTCCCCTCGAAGAGGAGAAGAGAGTGAGGTGACACCCCCGAGAATCCATTTCTTCATCTGGAAAATAAACACTCAAATTGGAGTGGAAGTCCTTTTCTACCACTCTGTGTCTGGCTGTTCAAGGAAGGATTGAAAAGTCTTTGCCAATTTCCACAGGACAAGCTTCTTCATGAAGATAGCCATGGCAATAAGTAGCCAGTTCTGACTCTTGGTATCTCTCTCACCTAGTCTTAGCCAGGCAGACCTTGAGTCTTGTTTACAAGACGGGACCTGTCCAGACTCCCTCTCCTGCCTCATCTCTCTCCTCTACCCACTTCACATCGTGTTCCAGGATGTACCTGTGGTTCCACAAACACTCCATGCCTTTGCTCCTCTCCCAGCCTTCAGCCTTACCACTCCTTCTGTCAGGAGAGTCCTCCTCTCTTAACTCATCATCATTCCTCAGGGCTCTGCTGAGGTTTGATCTCCTTGAGGAGACTCCATGGTCTTTCCCATCTTCCCCACATTCCACTCCATCCCATTCCTACCCCAGGCTTTGGTTAAGGGCTGCTTCTTTGTGTGATAATGTTATGCTTGGTAATGCTATGGAGTTCTCCCTCGATGGTCAGACAACTCCACCACATGTCAGTGCCCCAACCATTGCTCAGCTCCCAGCCCATGATGCCACAGGTAGTGTTCAGGGGTTATTTGTTGATCAAGATGACAAGGGAAGGCTCAACCCCAGACTGCTTCTCTAGTCAGACCCCTTTCTGATACTCACGAATCTGCCATCCAAAGAAGGCAATTTTATTTGCCAGAGTAGCAAATCATCCCTCAGATAAGCAGGGGCCCCATTTTTGCCACCAGCCCTGCTTGGCTCTGACATAGCTCCTTCTCAGATGCTCTCTGTATCTGGCTCAGTAATTCTCTGTGTCTCTCATGGTCTCACTCTGTTGCTATGTTCATCTCTCTGTGTCTTTGTGTCTCTGTCTCTTTTTTTCTGTCTCATTTTATCTTCTCTCTCTCTCTCTCTCTCTCTCACACACACACACACACACACACACACACACACGCACACACTTTGAGGTTCATGGATTCATGTGTCCCCAGCCTCAAGCTGCCTCCCAGAAGTGAGATGAATGAGAAAGACAGATGCCAAATGACTGGAATGACGTTAGTAGCCTCACAATTAGCACAGTGCCTGGAACTAGCAAGTACTTAACAATTATTTTTTTTAAATCAGATTGTTATTGTCAGAAATATATTAGGCTTAGCATGATCAGAAATGCATTGCCTGGGTCTCAGTTGCCTTGTCTTTACAATGGGGCAATAATCTTCACCTTCCAGCCTGCCTTTCAGGGTTATTACTAGGTTGATATAAGGAACTAGGCTTGGAATTGCCCTAAAGTTTTTTAAATGCCTCACACCTGTATGTAATGAGAAGGCAAGATGGCTAAGATGAAAGCATGCCAGGCACACGCATATGCTATGTGTGCTAACATACTCATGTGGGAGTATCGCTGTCATCTTCTCATAGGGCTAAAGGTCATCGTGGGGGCCCTGATCCATTCAGTGAGGAAGCTGGCTGATGTGACCATCCTCACCGTCTTCTGCTTGAGCATCTTTGCCCTTGTGGGCCTGCAGCTCTTCAAGGGCAACCTCAAGAACAAATGCGTCAAGAATTGCACAGCTTCGAACGAGACAGCCAGTAACTTTTCTTACGAAAAACGCGAGTGGAATTCTTGCCATGGCGACGAAGGTCTGGGGGGCAGGGGATGTGACTCCCCTGCATACCTGTACAGACATGTATTTTGATTCCTTTTCCCTGCTCAAATGCTTCTTCTGAGTCACATTTTACTTTTGGGGTCCCCATATTCTGTTGCCCAATGTCTCGTTTACAAGGAAATGAGCCATAAATCCAGGGACAGGCCATTCTGCCTCCTCCGGGAGAGTCTTGGAGCTGAAGTCACTGCTCAGCTTTTCTCTTCCCGGATGGGACTTTCCCCCTCCTAAGTATCCCAGCATGCCCACTGAGTGTGTATAGCCAAGAGAACTCACCTCACTCTTACAGTGTGCTGCCTTCACCACCCAAGGCTCGAATGGTAGGGTTCAGAACCATATGCAAAGCTTTCATTTTTCCCTTTCTTTTGCAGACTTCTACATCAATAAACCAGGCACTTCTGATCGCTTACTGTGTGGCAATGGATCTGATGCAGGGTGAGTGTTCAACCCATGACCTAGCTCAGCAGTCCTTTTTCCTTCTTGTCATCAGCATTTCCTGGGCAGAGAGTCCAGAGGAAGATATGAAAATGAGTAAGTCATGGCCTCTGCCATGCCATGTCTATGAGGAGGAAATGTATGAGTTAGCTTTTGCTGTGTAACAAACAACCCCAAGATTTTGTTGCTTAGAACACCAGCCATTTATTCAGCTCAGGGTTCTGCACAGCAGCACGTTGGGCATTTTGTAGACAGTGGATAGATTACCTGGGGACCAGCTAATCTAGGATGGCCTCAGCTGGGGTGGCTTACCTCTGCTCTATGTTGTCTCTCATCCCCCAACAGGCTAGTCTGTATTCGTTCTCATGGCAGAAGCAGGGTTCCAAGAGAAAGAGTGGAAATGTGCAAGGTCTCTTGAGGCCTAGGCTTAGAACTAGCATGATGTTACCTCTACTGCACTCTGTTTAACAAAGAAAGTTACAGGTCAATCCAGATCCGAGGGGTGAGGAAGTGGACTCTACTTCTTGATGGGAGAAGCTGCAACATCATATTGCAAAGGAATGTGGATGCAGGGAGGGAAATAAATGTGGCCATTTTTGCAATCTACCCCAGGAAGTAGCTAATATTTAATTTTTCGATTTTTCGTGTGTGTCAAATGCCCACATTTAATCATCACAACTCCATCACATGGGTTTCATTATCCTCACATTACAGAGGAAGAAGTACATGCATTAGTTTTTGCAATTTCAAATTCTTACAGAGTCCGTACATAACAACAAACGAGAGGAGTGGGCTAGGTGGGAACCATGGCAATGAGAGTTTATGCCTCATTTAAGGGGGCAGCCAGTGCTCAGTTCAGCTTTTGGTTGCCATGTGAAAATGTGGTTCCATTGCTTCCAGCTCTTCCAACTTTTAAAAGAGAGACAGGAAATTTAGATTTTTTATGTGAAATCTCCCAGCTAAAACATCGGCTACCAATTCCAAAAAATGTCTATATATTGTGGGCCAAACAAAATATTTCTGTAAGCCAAATTTAGCCTGCAAGCTGCCAGTTTGTGAGCTCTGATGCATACACATATGAAGATGTTACACTGTGGAGAACCAGTGCTGTGCTAGAGGTTCCAGGGGCTGGGGAAACACAGGCAGGTGGCGGTGTGAGGCAAGGCAGGGCAGGAAAATTTTCCTGGGTGGGGGGGATAGTTGAGATGGTAGGGCGTCTCCAAGCTGAGTGGACAACAAGTGGTTTGGATGGAGGCCATTCCGGGGGGGCAGAACAGAATGTGAGACAGCAAAGGTCTGCCTGCTGCTTTGACCACTGGAACACATGTGAGCAGAAAGAATTCAGGCAATCGATCAGAAAAGTTTACTTCTCCCACCTCCATGGCTGGGGGCCTGGAAGATCAGAGCCCACACAACCCCGCTCCCTGAGTAGATGACAGCTCCTATATTGCCCGAGTGGAGAAGGATGGGACCTGTATGGAGCTCTGCCTTAATCAGCTCACTAGGAAAACAATCTCAGATGGAGCTGAAGAGCGAGGACAAACAGGAGAACTTGATCAACATAGGCTCCTTGGCCTCTTTCTTCACAAATGCGCTTGGCATTTGATTCTTTGGCTCAGGGACAGGATTGTTCTGATGTCAGCTTTTATTTGTCTTTGACTTAAATTTAAACTGAGGGCCCTATCAATGTCCTTTTCCCATTTGGATAATGGCATTTCATTTCTCATGGTGTTGGCTCCAGAGTAGCCCAAGCACTGTCTGTGGTAAAGTTGTGAGGTCCATCCATGAGCATCCCTGCAAGCTCCAAGAGAGGCCAGAGCTGCTCTGCAGGTCCTGGCCAGATTGTAAAGGAGTGGATAAGTCTGGGCAAATAAAGATCAGCTCAGGACAACAGGCAGAGTGAGCCCTGGAGGCCATGCTGTGAACACCAAACCTGAGTCCTGTGCTGGGTCACAGAGAAGCGGAGCCCTGGGCTAAGGCCCACACTGCCCAGTGGCACTGTGGGAGGAAAGCCTTGGGTCTCAAGGACTAGGAAATACTTGGTGATTTTCAGCTTTCCTTTGCATGTAGTATTCCAGTCCGTTCTTTTGGTAGCTTCAGGTTAAAAGCAGCAGGAATTTTCATTTGCATTTCACATATCATATTTAGTATGCTAAAGGTACCATGCAAGAGGCTTTGCACCATGGTCTCATGTAATTCTTAGAGTAGTTGGCTGTTGATGTGTAGCAGCTACAGTAGAGCTGTATGGTAATACACAAATAAGGCTGTCCTTTGAGTTCACTAGCAAACCTATGGGTGATGGGTCGACTAGTTCCTTGGGAGAGCAAACCAAGAGACTGTCTTAAATGTGGGTCTACAGAGTCTAGGAACCAAGGTTGATAATAAAATTAAGATTGATTACAATTAAGTTGCCGAGACCCTAAGCAATTGTATGGGTACTGGGATTGTGTGTTCACGCAGATATCTGGAATAAGGAGAGCCTGAGAGGCTGGTGTTAGTGGAGGAATCCTGAAGTAGTAAAATCCTGAATACAAACATGACATTACTGTTTCCTTGACCAGGCCATCCCACTGGGGTGGATGAGAGCACCTCACATGCCCTGAGCTTAGAGATATTTCTTGACATCAACTTAGCCTCTTATTATGAGAGAGAGAGGAGTCCAACACTCCCACCCCAATGCTCACCACGCAATCATCTTCAATTTGGTTTTCTTTCATAGGTCACTCTTCATAGGCTACTTGACAGTTATATTTCTCCTTTTAAGTAAGTACATTGACATCTGTGTGGTTTTAACTGACTTCTCTCTGAACACCAGCTTCCACATCTGTAAAACAGGATTGTGGAGACAATTAAATTATAGTGTTTGTAAAGCACATAGGAGAAAGAGAGGCACACAGTAAGTAATCAGTAAGTGAAAAATGTTTTCATTGTTATATATAATTGGTCAATGAACTTGGCTAATGTGAGTCCTCCTTTGATAGACAACTCTGTAGACGATGACAACCAGCTCAGGTTTTAAGTCTGCATTACTGATACTGACTCTCTCTCCTCTGGTGTAAACTTTGAAAGAGCTTATCACCTTATGGGGTCATGTCTGGGCAGTCAGCTTGCCTTCCCCAGGTCACTCCCTTCTGCATGAAACTCTGAGGTGACAGTATTATCATCCCCATTTAATGGGCAAGGTAAACTGAGACCTAAAAAGATTAAATGTCCAAGGTCATCCAGCTCAAAAGAGGAATACCAGGCCTTCAACTCCAATCTTCCTGCAGCCCTGGGCTGCCTTGCTTTCAGTAAGCAAGGAGCTATGCAATTTATGATGAACTTCTTTGTTCTTGCTGCAGCCACTGCCCTAAAGGTTATTTCTGCCTGAAAACATCTGACAACCCAGATTTTAACTACACCAGCTTTGATTCCTTTGCTTGGGCTTTCCTCTCACTGTTCCGCCTCATGACACAGGATTCCTGGGAACGCCTCTACCAACAGGTATTAACTGGCATGTCCCCAAACAGACTTGGTTGGAGGCTGAGGGGTCAGGTCCAACATGCCTACATTTTTCTTGGAGGAACCTGACAATGTCCAGGACCTATGTACTCTGGGTACATATCTCTTCTTTCTCTTGAATCTGCAGACCCTGAGGGCTTCTGGGAAAATCTACATGGTCTTTTTCGTGCTTGTCATCTTCCTGGGATCTTTCTACCTCGTCAACCTGATCTTGGCTGTGGTCACCATGGCATATGAAGAGCAAAACCAGGCAACCATTGATGAAATTGAAGCCAAGGAAAAGAAGTTCCAGGAGGCCCTCGAGATGCTCCGGAAAGAGGAGGAGGTCAGTGAGGGGTGAAGCTTTGGAAAGTCTGTTGCAGGCTGTATGTTATTGTGGGAGAGATCTGGACCAGCCACGTAGATTAAACTCATTATTCTTGGGAACTTTAGGAAGATTCAACTCACCTTAGAAATCATCTTAGGTCAGTTTTTCTCAAAAAAAAAAGAACCTGAGTGAAGATGTTATGCAAGTGATGTATTAAAGGATGGTCTCAGAAGGAGAGTCAAGGAAACAGAATGGAACAAGGGAAGAGTTAAATAAGAAAGTGGCCTCAGCTAGAGACTACCTTCAGCCTGAGCCCATGTGAGCTCTGAGGGAAGAGGGGTTGCCTTTGGTATCCCCATACCTGCCCCAGCCAAATGTACAGTGAAAAGAATTTTTTTTGCAGAATGCTGTAGGTGTAAGCCATTAGCAGCTAACACTCAAGTGTCTGGCGATGAATGTGCTGACCTGGTAAAGGAGATCTGGGCAGGGCATCAACAGGATCTACTACAGGATATGAATGAGGGAGGTGACCCTGAGATGGCTCTTCCTACCATGTCTCAATCCCACAGCTACCCAGGTTTTAATCCGGACCTCCTCTGTTTCAGTTGCCCTCACCCCTGTGAAACCTCATGTCTGGAGAACATATTTATGCTAAGCTCAACCAGATACTGTTGGTTGCACCTGCTGTCCTCTTTCCTCAGGTGCTGGCAGCAATGGGGATTGACACAGCCTCTCTCCACTCCTACAATGGATCACCTTTAACCTCCAAAAATGCCAGTGAGAGAAGGCACAGGATGAAGTCAAGAGTGTCCGACGGCTCTGCAGATGACAACAAATCACCCCAATCAGAGACTTACAACCAGCGCAGGATGGTAAGGGGCTCAGGTTTGTGCTCTAAAGATTACCCACCTTTGCAGCTGTCATGGACAGTAGGTTGAAGTGGGAAGAGGTGTGTAACAAAGAGATAGCTGGAAGCACAGAGATAAGGAGGATGTTTCAGTAATCCCAACCCTCCCGCCAATGGACATCTAGACTTGGACAGGGTCATTATGGATGGGGAAAAGAGGTGTATTGGAAAGACTTTTATGGGCAGAAGTGGAATTAACAAGACTGGGACTGTGGAATGTGGAAAAAGAAGAGGAGTCCAAAATGACTCCCAGATTTCAAGATTGGGCAATTAGATGGATGGTGGTTCTAAAACAGGAGCACCAGAGGAAGAAGCCAGGTTTGTAGGGAAGGTGGTGGACCCACATTGAGCATGATAACTTTGAGGCGTTTGTAGACTCGTGGACATCAAGGGTCAGTTTCCTCCTTACACATTGATCTGCAATTCTAGAGCAGGGAAGAAGGGTTCTTGTCCATGGTGCTGAAATCATTTACAAGCTTATTTCTGACCTCATGTCTCAGCCCCTGCAGCTCAAATTCCCATCTATTGTTGGCATAGAAGATCCTAGAACACAGCTCTGTGATACAATCCAGCCCAGGAATAACTTCAGTACCTCACTTCAGGTTCTGAAGCAATTCTGTCCCCCCTCCCCCTTCATAACCTCTACCTCCCACTCCAAGATTCCTTATACTTACCAAATTTCCTCCCACCTCCTTCCTCTCCCTCTGTACCCTAATATATCCCCTTTCCACAGGACTGAGAGATAATAACCCCTTTGTGTGAGAGTAATTTCCACACTAACAGTATGAGAAAAGGGATAAACCTGACTATTGTTCAGGCCTTCTGACTCTCAGTTTCTTCTCAATCTCTTTTTCTGTGCTCATCTGAAGGATGTTCCACTTTCTTGAAATATCATCTCTACAACACTCAAACTTATGTGTGCATCGAACACGCTTACATGCATACCAGCCTCAGTGACACTCATTTCAGCATTCATAAGAGTTTATGCCCTTCTCTTCTTTGTTCTGTCTCTTTTCAACAGCACCTGGCATGCACGGGGCACAGTTCAGAAGACATTTCAAAAGGATTTGACTAGGGCTTTGACAATCGTAGAACAGGATGAATCACAGCTTTTATGGAAATGTCAATGACACTCTGAATTGGGCTTTAATTTCCCCCTTTCGGTTAGCCCCATATAGAGTAGCACCTGGATGTCCAATAATTGGTGTGTGTGCTTGTCTCTCCAGCTAGGCTCATCTTCAAAGAGAAAAAAGAAGAACTTTGTCTTGTTAATTTAACAATGCTAGATGTTTAGTATAAAGAGATGACTAAAACATGGTTCCTTTCCTAAGGACTTCCATTCAGATGGAGGAGGCAGATATAAAAACAGCTATGTGCTAAGTACTGTATTAGGGACAGGCACACGGTGCTTGGAGAATAGAGGAGAAAACACGACTCTTATAGGGTTGGAGGTGTGTCAGGAAAGGCTTCACAGAGAATGATTGAAGTGAATAGTAACTAATGAGTAGGGGTTCTTCCAGTAATTGAGGACTGGAAGGGTTTGGGGAGCAGTATTTTCCAGGCAGAAAGAAGAACATGTATGTACAAAGACAGGAAGGAACCATTGAGTAGTTCTTTAATGCTAACTGGTTGACTGGAGTCCATACAAGGAGGCGTCCCCTTCCTCTTTTCCTAGGTGTATTCATGCGGTAAATAGACCGTAGGCAGTTTTTATATGAAGCTGTTTTCTGACCAACAGAAATAAGAGAATTGTTGGGGGTAGCATGTAGGAGAAACACAGCAGGGGTTTGGGGTAACACACAGGAAAACAGTTGGTCTACTTGGATGATGCATTTTAAGGCAAGCCTAATACTTAGATTCAGAAGTCATTGTCTACGATAGGTTAATTCTGAAATGTTAATCGGTGGCCAAGGAGGCACTACCTGTCAAATATGGGACCTAAATTTTTTTCCTAGTTTTTTCATTGGTTTGCTTAGCGTCCAAGTGCAAATATAACTCAGTCATCCCATCTTTAGTAAGGATTTGCTTACTTTGCTCTTTTGCTTCAAAAATGGAAAGAATTTATGAATTTTTATGAGTTCCATAGTCCTTGGACATAAATTCTAGGCAAAGAGTGCTCTGTTTACAATACCAGAACTACAGTGATAGTTGCTGAACAGGGCTGGGCTCCAAATTATTAAAAAAGTGAAACTTTAGTTGTGTGGGATCAGGAGATAAGTAAGGAGGACTCTAACTGACAAGATGTCCCAACTTTAGTAGTTTAGTAAATAAAAGGAATTGAGGAAGAAGAAAATTTTCAGTAGTATGATCAGAATTTGGTAAGAAGTCAGCATACTGACTCTTCAGGGGCTCTGGGCCAATGAATTAGCTCCTTTCCTCTGACAATTGTGCACCACATAGTTACCTCTAAGGAAGATTTTGATGAGAAATGTTTATTGATTTGGGGGAATGGCATTATTCTTCCAGGAAAGTAGGCTGTAACTCTCCCTTCAATCTCCCTATTGTTGACTGTTCAAAGTTTGCCTCAAGGGATCCTGAAAGTTTATTACATTACAAAGCCCTCATCTCTTCCTTTGCACACAAATACTGCCACCCATGTAGGCTGAATCTAATGAATTGTGGAACTTAATTTTCAGACAATAAAGGGCAGTAGTTCATTCAACAACCATTTACCAAGCATGTTCCAGAACTGGTGTGCATAACAGAGTTAGTCTCCTTAGATCACAGCTTTGCACTTGGAGCAGCCCAGTGACCAAAGGCTGACAAACAGCTAACTCAACCCAGCAAGCCACAAGGTTGTCCTCTGACATGTCTTTGGTCATGAATGACCTATTTGCTGATCTTAAGCACCCTGTAACTTCTCATCTCTCCTGGCCTTTTCCCAGGCTATGTCAAGAATATTCTTTTTCCCTGTTCTCTCCCCATATTTACCTAGAATACCCCTTAGATCTGCATCTTTAATTTGCAGCTGGAAGGTCATGAAAATCTGGGCAGGGAAATGGGAGTGAGTAGAGGGAAGTGCTGAGCTCCAGATTTGCTTGCAGGATGAGCTTCCAGCCTTATTCTTTCCTGCTCCTCTGGGGCAACACCCAGTCTTTCCTAGGCCTCAACTCTGGGCGACGGCGTGCTAGCCATGGCAGTGTGTTCCATTTCCGGTCCCCTGCCCGAGATGGTTCATTCCCTGATGGAATTGCAGATGATGGAGTCTTTCTTGGAGACCATGACAGCCATCGGGGCTCCCTGCTTCTGGGTGGGGGTGCTGGCCAGCAAGGCACCCACCCTAGGAGCCCTCTGCCTCAACCCACCAACCCTGGTTCAGGGCATGGAGAAGACGGACACCCCACATTGCCCACTGGTGAGCTCGGCCCTGGAGTCACAGATCTCTCGGTGAGTTTGTAAATGTTCTAGACTATTTGGGGCTGTCCTCTAGCTAGAGGCCTTGGGCCAAGAAGCCCTGAGTGTCATCCATTGAACGAACGATCCTTTAGATATCATTCTGCCCAACTCCTTTCTACCTGCCCCCACTTTAAAGACAGGGCAGATGAGACCCAGAGAAAGAGATTGGGTTTACTTGAGGTCAAACAGGTTTTCTGGTTTACTCTGCAGTACAGTGATACAGATTATTTTTTAGTTGATCGCATATTTCTTCAGTGTTTCTCTGATCCCACTCACTATCACTGCTTTAGAGAGAGGTCTGCTTTCTCCTGGATGAGTATGAGAAAAATTGAAAGTTCTTTTCTTCCTACCTATGGCTCTTTGCAAGCTATCCTGGGCTTGGCAAATGAACCCAGAGAAATCCTAGGAGGTGCCCTAGACAGATCTTAGCAGAAGCAGAGTATCCCTTGACTTACTCAGGAAAACAATAACTTGCCAAAATGCACAACTTAGGCAATAGTGACTAACTGGCCAGCACTCTTATTATAATAATCACAGAGTGTAATGACAATCCAGGGACACTTCATTGAGTTGGGAGCCATGACTTAATGTGAGCTCTCCCTCCAATTGTAGTAATGACGCTGCTTGTGTTTTTCATGTGCCCTCTCTGGCTAGCAATTTGCAAACAGACTTGTGAACAGACCATTATATGGCTCTACTGACTTGATAAGTCTTACAGAGTTATCTCGGCTCCATCTGTGATTGGATGCCAGCAAGAAACAGAAGAACCACTGGGCAAGTGGAGAGGGTTTAGTGGAGTACTTACAGAGGGTTGGGCAGGGCTCTGGGAACTAAAAAGGTACCGTGAGACCCCTAGAGACTAGCATAGTGGGAAACTGGATGTGTCAGGGTGAGGAGTGAGGGAAAGGATGAGAACCAGGACCCAGCAAGAGCTGCCACTGTGTGTGAGAGGTGGCCTGGCAGAACTTGTGATCTCAGGTGGAGGACTGCAATCACGACCCAGCTACAGCCCAGCGGGGAAAGTAGTAGATACCAACTCTCCTCTCTTTCCAGCCTCTGCTCTCCTATCTACGTCATTGTTCAAACCTGACCAGAATCAGAGGGTGACAGTGACACAGTTTGTACAGGCCACCCTCCCCAGGTACAGAGCTAGCTGGGCAGAGAAGGCAGAATAGGTCTCCGAGGACCAATAGAGAATCACCAATGAGTCGGAAAGTCCAAGTCGGTCTGCAGGGCCCCTCAGAGGTGGTTTAACATCCTAGAAAATCCCTCATTCAGGAAAGCTTGTTATTGTTCCCTAGATTGTCACTTTCCTAGGTATTGTATCCTGATGCATTCTAGTTAAATTATTTGGCTTGATGCAAGATTAACTCTTTAAGCGCTTTTGTGTCACGTAGACCCGAGTTTCAATCACAGCCGTGCGATTTACCAGCCATCACCTTTAGTAAGTCCCTTGAATTCTTCAAGCCTCCATGTCTCCTCTTGTAAAAAGGTTTCTAAATAGTCAAACAGTTAAATGGAATAATAAAGTACCTACATCTATATACATGTGTCTGACAAATAATAGTATCAGCTAGTATCTTTTGTTGAGTCCTCATGGTTGGAAACTTTCTAAACTTTATATTTATTAAGCACTTACTATATACTTATGAGCTTCACCTATGGTAGGTGCTCAGTAAATGACTGTTAAATTTGGATTCTGAATAGTTTGTGCTGTGCCAAATCAGTAGCTGTGGACCTCGAACTCCCCATGTCCCAGGTGTGTGACTAGAGTTAGGGGCCTGGCACAGAACCTCCAGGGAAGGCCTAAAGAGAAGCATCAAAAGTATTGTGTCAGAAAACTAACAACTGGACAATCAAGGCACACAAATGTTCCCCCAGAAGGAAAGAGAGTGTGTGGAATTGGAGCTGGGTTATATGCTGAGGAGGGAAATGGGCGAGGAGAGTTGGAAGAGAGGTTGAGAGTAGAAATTCTGTGTAAAAGTCAGACGCATAGCTCAGAAGACATCTCATGATGGCCTGACTCACTGCTCCTCCCTTTGGCAGAAACCTCAGAGACCCTTGAGGTAGTCCTGTCCCCACCCTGCTGCCTAGGTTCCTGTCCTAGGGCAAGTGTTTGCAGAGCCTCAAGTGAGCTCAGGTCACTCCATTAGCTGCAAACCTGGGCTCTGTTTCACCCTCGCTCTGTGTGCTGGTTGTCATGCCTGAGCTTTTCACCCATGTTCAAACAGCAGCCCAGTTTCTCCAAGCATGACTGCTGAGGGTCATAGCTTCACTGGACATCTGACAATCACGAGACTGGCCAAGGAGTGACCTGTCTTTGACACTGAAGACTTCTGGTTGGGGGAGTGTCCTGACTCTGTTTGCGTCCTGGCAGGCATGTGATGCAGGACAGAAGAAGACTTTCTTATCAGCAGAATACCTGAATGAGCCTTTCCGAGCCCAAAGGGCAATGAGTGTTGTCAGCATCATGACCTCTGTCCTCGAAGGTAAGTGTTGCTCATCGGAACGTTAGTCCGCTGTACTGTGATGAGTCCCCATGTGAGTGGCAGTGGGGACGCCCCAAACCTGTGTCAAAGAGCACCTGTCTCTGCATCCTGGAATCCTAAATACTCTTCTTTTTTTGTGCCTTCTCCTTTACTCAATGTGGGTGTTTTTTTTTAACATGGATAATTTTTCAAAAACAATAGAATCAATGGATAAAATGTCCGAGTCCATCCCTTGTTCAAATTAACATCTGCTTCATATGTATTCACAAAACTAGATTTTAAAAAATGATCTGGCAGAGAATGTAAAGCTACCACTCAGGTATGCAAGAAATTTAATGATCTTTAACTTTCAAACATGGCAAAATCCTGCTGTTTTCCTGGCTATAACTTTATGGTTATAATTTGACTTCTGTCTCAACTCCCATTATGCTAAGCATTGGAAGACAATTAAAATAAATTAAGCAGACAGTTTAACTAAATTCTTGTTAATTCAGGGGTTTATTAATTCAGTGGGAATCCACTTAGTATCTCCAGGGATGCATCTAAGTTCCAGTTGCTTACACCAAGCCAAGGGTGTGGCACTGGGTCATGGTTGCCTAACATTCAAGTTCCCAAAGACTATGGCTGCATCCTCCTCACCCTGAGTATAAGGCCTGTCTTCTTATCCAGCCTTTATTCTACCTCAGGATAAGGAAAATATGGCCTTAGTCGTATCCATTATTTATCTCCCCAGAAAAATTTAAAATGTCCTAGCTATTGGAGGGAGAAGGGAGCTTGGATGTAGCTGTGCTCCTGAGAAGGGGCCCTATGTGCTGTCCTCTCAGCTTTGGGACAAATCCTAACTGTGGGGGAGAACACACTGGACAGTAGAAACCAAAAAAAAAAGAAAAGAGGAATTAAAAACAGAGCTAATCTGTGCATTACTTTCCAAGTGGAGCCAGAGGTAGCAGCCCTTAGAGAGAGACCCACATGCCCAACATGGCACAGATACTGTAGGTTAGCATGAACTAGTAATACACCTGGGGCAAGAAGGCCTGAGGCAGCCTCGGAGTGTGCCCTGTGGCCTCAGCATGACAGGAGAGTAGATGGGTGATGACCTCGCCCCTATTGAAGGCTATGGAAGGAAATGGGTGAGAGCCTAAAATAGGGAATCTAGAGAGGCAAAGAGGGAGCAGCCATTTCCATGTCTCCCCCACCAAAGACCCAATGGGAACTATGATGACTCAAGTAAATACTCTTGGCAAAGACTAAGAACTGGCTCAATCCTCTATTAACCTTGAGTCCCCCAAACTCAGACACAACCTCAGATACTGAATTAACCAAAACAAAGTCCTTTGCTTGGCAACTTGAAGTATAAATTGAATGTGGTTATGGGGATTGGGGAAATCCATACACTCCTTGCATACCTGAGTTTGTGTTTTGAGAAGTGTGTACACATTCCAGTGACAGCAGTGTGTCCAGGCTCTCATATTTTCCACATTGAAAATTATTTTATTATTTTTATTGTAATAGTGTCTGCACACTCAACATCTTTCATGGCTGCATAGAATTTCACCATGCTGATATGCCCATGAATTTTTGTTGGCCTGGTGGATTGCTGGGATTATTTATTTATTTATTTGTTTGTTTGTTTATTTATTACTGTTAGCCATCAAACAGCAAACACTGAATACAAACAGTTTGCTTTTTCATTTATTCCCAAGTACTATCAAGCTTCCTCCTTTCCTCTCTTTTAATTTATTTACTTATCAACAAACATTCGTTGAGTACCTGCTACATGTCCAGCACTGTTCCATATGCTGGGGATTCGATGAGAAAGAACATAGAACCTTGCCCTCGTGGAATCTACATCCTGGGAGCCAGGGCACACAGATGGTAAATACAAATAGATTCAGGTAATGATAAGAAGGAGGAGAAAAAAATAAGTAGAGAAGGATATGGAGAGTAGGGGCGTGCAGAAGGGGCTATTTTAGATGAGGTGGTTGTGGAAGGCCATTCTCTCTGAAGAGACCAGAAATCTGAAAGAGGTAAGGGAATCAGCCTTGTGAGAACCTAGGGGTTGAGAGTTCCAGAAAAAACAACAGAAAATGCAGTGCATTTTGCAGGAATGAGACAGGAATAAACAAAATGCGTGTCCTAAACACATCCCAATTTAGGTAAGAACAACGGAGGTCTTGATTGGAGGAGAGGCAACAGAGGGTAGCAGTTGAGAACACAGGCCCTAGAGCCTAACTGCCTGGGTTTGCATCCTGGCTCTGCTACTTATGGTAAGCTGTGCAATCCTGGGGCCCTATTAACTGCTCTGTGCCTCTGTTTTCTCATCTTTAAAATATACACTATGTTAGAAATTCCACAAGGGCAGAGATGTATCTGTTTTGCTCACAGCTGGATCTCTAGTAACCTAGAAGAACAGTACAAGGCACATAGTAGGTACTTAACTGATAGCTGCTGAATGAATGGTGAATGAGTGTGATACACAAAGGTGATTTTGGTGGGGAGCAGAGGGTGGTACTAATTTATAACGACATGAACAGATGAACCAAAAGAGAATAAAGAATTGTCCAATATCCTGAGGTAGGACAGACTTCGTCTCAAGGAAGATACTGTGAGAGAAGATTGTGAAAGGCAGGAGAAACAATGACATTTTTAAAGAGAATCTGGGTAAAGGTAACCTTAGGTTAGGTCAAAGAGGCCAAAGGTTTTTGAGCATAGAGCAGATGACCTGCAGTCTTCTCTGGTTGGACATTATGTCCACTATACCCATGGAATACATGAAAGATGCTTGATGCTGTCCAAGTTGTGATAGGATTTACGAAGGCCACCTCTTTGGGAGTGATTGTGCCTGAGAAACTTTGGTTTAAGCCAATAAGAACTTGGTAATTCCCCGAAGTCAGGGCACGTGAACAATCTATGATTAGCATACAAGCTAGGATTTGACAGTTGTTGAAACCAGAAGATCAGAAGCAGAAGCACAACAGTGAGCACAATCCAGTCTCTGCCCTCATGCTGAGTGGTAGAGAAGCACACAGAACAAGTTATTGCTGGTATGCTGAGTGCCTTGAAGGAGAAGTGCAGGATGTTAAGGGAAATGTGCTAAGTTTAGTCTGAGGTTAGAGAAATATTCTAGACAGAAAGAATAGCAATAACCCTGAAGCAGAAGAGAATATAATACTTGAAAAAATGAAAAAAAAAAAAAAAGCTTGATATAGCTGGAGCATGGAGATCAAGGAGGAGAGGGGTTTAAAATAAAGCTGGAGATATGGTCAGACCCACAGAACTTCCTAGGCCGTATTAAAGATTTTGGACTCTGCATCCTAAGAGCACTGAGGTGCCACTAAAGAATTGGAGGCAGGGGAACTACATTTACATTTTACAAAGGTTTCTCTGAATACATGTGGAGAATGGAATTAAGAGGGAAAGAGTGTTGGCAAGGGAACCAGTTAGGAGAAAACCAGATGAAAGATAGTGATGTCTGGACTCCGAGGAGGTAGCAGTGGGGATGATGGGAAACAGAAGCATTTGATAGCTCTCTGAGGGGCATAAGATCCAGGAGTTGGTGGTTCACGTTGATCTGGCATAAGCAACTGAAAGGATGCTGGTGCAATGACATAAAGGGACACTTCTGCTGGAGCAGGGGGATTCACTGGGAAAAGATGAGAGGGGAAGATCATGAGTTGAGTCTGGGACATATTGGGCTTCAGGCACCCTTGAGACATCCAGGTAAGGCTGGCTAGTAAGAAGATGGCTTTATAATTAATGGGCTTAGAAATTAGAAGACAAGGGTGACCTAGAGATACATATTTGAAAGCAGTTTGAATATAGATGTTAATTTTGAGATGATGCAAGGGGATAGATGACATAGAGGGAATCAAGCAAAAAAAGGAAGAAGGGCTGGGACAATGTTCTAAGAAACTACAATAATCAATGATTGAGCAGAAGAGATGGAGCCAGCAGAGGAAGCTGAGAAAGAATGCCTGGAAATAGGAAGAGACCCAGAAGAATATAATACAGAACCAAGGGTCTAAATTCCTTCAGAAAGAACAGAAGGGTCAAAAGAGGCAATGCTATTGAAAGATCAAGTAAGATCAAACCCAAAAAGGGCCCAGGAGCTTTAGTCAAGTGGATGTCCTTGGTGGTTGAGCAAGAAAGAATTGATGGAGTAGGGTAGTAAGCAGAGGCCACATTGGAGGGGGCTGAAGAATAAGTGAGAGGTGAAGAAATGAAAATGTTGCATTCAGAGGTCCCTAACCTCCAGGACATGGGCTGGTACCGGTCTGGTCTGTTGAATGGTACCAGTCTGTGGCCTGTTAGAAATGGGGCCACACAACAGGAGGTGAGTGGTGGGCCAGTGAGCAAAGTTTTATCTATATTAGCAGCCACTCCCCAGCGCTACCATCACCACCTCAGCTCCATCTCAGATCATCAGGCATTAGATTCTCAGAAGCACCAGTCCCTAGTGCCAAAAAGTTGGGGACAACTGTTGTATTTAGACAAATATTTCAAGATGTTTGTCCTTGACAATGAGGTAGTAAAATGACACTAGACAGTAAGTAGAATTGAAGGAATATTTTTTCTTATTTGTGTGTGTGAGGGGGGGCTTTTTAAAAAGCGTATTTACAAGCTAATTTGGAAGAACATGTGAGAATGGGAAAGACTAAAAATAAAGGAAAGGGAATATTCAATAGATTTCTGAAACGGCTGGCAAGAGAGGATGCGCAAGTAGAGACGTTGGCTATTAATAGGAAGAACACCTCTTTAGTTGTAATAGAAGGAAAGAAGGAAAGTTCTTTATGGATTAGCTTTTTGCAGGAGAATCTTCTGGGGAGGAACTATAATCATGTTGCAAGCTAGCAAGTGCATGATTCCTTTAGCCTCCCTGTCTCCCTAGACAATCAAGATCAGCAATGTCAAGGTTGTTTACAAGGCCGAGTGTCTTGTAAACAAACAGACAGGCTGCTTCCTGCAACAATGGCATCTCTGCAAGATTCTTTACTCAGCACCACTTCCTGTACTTCTTTTTAGTGCCAGAGTAGAGAAGGGGAAATGGAGGTTGGAGAAGAGAGGAGGAAATGGGAAAGTAGTCTAGTAGACTAAAGGAGTGGACTGAAATAGAGAAACATGACAGGATTTCTGGGCAATGACAAACTGGGACTCACGAGTCCCTAGTGGGACCAGCCAGCATGGTTGTGTACTTTTTCCAACCAGTTTCAGCTGGCCAGGTGCTGGGGCAGAGTGCTCTGCACATTGGGTTTATTCAGGGTTTGGGTTTGCCAGGCAAGCACAATGGAAGGGGAGAGGGGCAGGAGAATTGAGGGTGTCTTCAAAGGAAAAGGTAGAGGGATGGACATGAACTCTGAGCTGGGTATGTTGAGAAGTAAGGACATGACATAGGTGATGAGCAGTTAAAAAGTATAGAGTCTGTGGTTTGGAGGACTGAATGGGGACAAAGACCAGAATGGAGTTGCTAGACTGAAGGAACTTGAAAAAGTTGGAAATGGTAATCAAAGAGATGGAAGGCTGAAGTAGAGATTACAGGTGGTGGTTATTAGTGATGATGAGGTCTAGGGGGATGGCTGTGGGAAAGAGGTCTGAGGCGATGCATGGCTGACAGCTTTCACTGACTACATTTGTGATGCAGAATTCGAGGAGTCTGAACAGAGGTGCCCACCCTGCTTGACCAGCTTGGCCCAAAAGTATCTGATCTGGGAGTGCTGCCCCACATGGGTGAAGCTCAAGACGCTTCTCTTCAGAATTGTGACAGATCCCTTTGCGGAACTCACCATCACCTTGTGCATCGTGGTGAACACAGTCTTCATGGCCATGGAGCACCACGGCATGAGCTCCACCTTCGAAACCATGTTCCAGATAGGCAACATTGTGAGTGCACTGGCAGCCATGGCCCATGCCATCATGGCTGGGGGGCTTTGGGTGGGGTGGAAGCATGCTTCCGTTGGTTGGACTGTTGATCTAGCTTGCTGAGAGCAGAGGAGTAGTATAGGAGATGCGTAAATGCTGAGTTCAGGAAGCCAAGTCTTGGGGACTAGGCTGGGCTGGTGGAAATTGCTTTGGGATGAATAAGCACAGGGAAGTAGACCAAGAAAGCCCTGACCTAGGGGAAGCTTGCTTGAATTCAGGACAGTCACTTGAATTCTAGGATATCGGCTGCCTTGACCTTGAAATGAGGGTAAATGTCACTTTCCCATCTAAAGACAATTATGGACTTGCTAGTTTCCTTACAGAAAAAGAGAAACAGAAAGAAGGGAAGGGCAAGCTTACTTCTAAGAAGTCCTGTAGACCACAGAGGGTTTTATGGAAGAGACCGTTGGGCTCACACCCCAATTTGCAGTCAGAGAAGTTGAGAGAGAAAAGTCTTTACGACTGTGACAAAGCATAGTGCCATTTTTAAAAAGGAAAGAAAGGCAGGCATTGTTTAGTATCTATGACAAGTTGGGTGCTTTATAAGTGTTATCTCGGAGTCACGCTGTGAGGTTATCATCATGCTCACACTTTAAAAGAGAGCACTTAGACTCAGAGAGGTTAAGTATCCTGAAGGCGGAGCCAGAGTTGATCCAGGTTTCTCTAGGGCACAGGACGTCAGTCCCCTGTCACATCACAGTGACTTGCCTGCATAGAGTCCTCAACAGATGCTCTTCGACTTACCCAAGCTGGTAAGAGGCTTCATTTCCAAAGCCGGTGAGAAGCTTTGATGAGTGCAAAGGAGAGAAAAGCCCCTGACTGTGTTCTCCATTTTCTTCTTATCTGTCGTCCTTCCCTGCTAGGTGTTGTGTGACCTGACCTTGGTCCCGACCTCTCTCAGTGTCAGAATTCTGTTCTAAGACAATTAAAGACACCCAGAGCTGAAAAGAATCTTAGAGACAATGCATTATTTCTGTTCTTGCTAATACCTATTATTTATTAATGAATTACTATTTGCCAGGACCTTTGCTAAGACCTACACATGCATTATCTTATTTTTATGTCCGTTACGTAGATGAGAAAAGTGAGGTACAGAGGATGTATTACTTGCTCAAGCTCACACAAGCTAGGGAATGGCTGAGTTGGGATTTTATCTGGGTCTGTGTTGCCCCACAATCTATGCTTTTAAACTACTGAACCAGATTGACTTCTAATTTACCTAATTATGTAATAATTATTATCCTAATGATTATCCACTTACTCCCCTTCTATCACTGTTCCCATGGAAACACTGAAGCACAGTTCTGATGCATACACCCTGAGCACTGGTCCTGAGATTTCATTCGGTTGCCACATTGAGTGTTACCATCCCCGATCCTTCAGGAGCCAGCGGATAATATAGAAACTGAATAAGAATGATGCAAAAGGATTTGCTGTTTTACAAACAAGACACTTCCCTCCTGCCTTATTTGTCATTGCTCCTGACCCCACAGACCCTACTGAGACGGATCTTTGTTTCTGTCTGCAGGTCTTTACTGTGTTTTTTACGGCCGAAATGGTCTTCAAAATCATTGCCTTCGACCCCTACTATTACTTCCAGAAGAGGTGGAACATTTTTGACTGCATCATCGTCACTGTGAGCCTGATAGAGCTGGGTGCAGCCAAGAAGGGTGGCATGGCGGTGCTGCGGTCCTTCCGCCTGGTAATGTTTTCTCTGGGCAATCTGGGGAAACTCCCTCACAAACAGGAAGGCTCATCCCTGAGAACAGACACTGTCCTTCGGGGACCCCACCAGCCAGCTCCTTCTTCTTCTCCTGTCTGTGTGGAAGGCAGGGCATGGCTTCTGGGAGCTGGAGACTTGGGGCTTTCCACTTACTCAGAATGGGGGCATGCCTTCTCCTCTCTGGATCTGGATTCCCTTATCTACACCAAGAGGGTACTTCCCGGCACCCTCCTGTCCTCTTATCAAATACTAATAGCAACAATAATCATAGCAGCTAATGTTTCTTGAGCACCGACGTTGTGTCAGGCACAGCGTTAATCCCTTGACATAACATACTTCATGTTATACTTACAACACGAGAGTGGCTTTTAATATCCCCGGGGATAGATGAGGATAACTGAGATACAGAGTAGTTAAATGATGACCCAGAGTCTCCCAGCTGACCAGTGAGCAGCAGACCTGCATCTCAAAGCCGGGTTGCCTGACTCCAGAGTTCTAGCTTCTCTCGCCTCATACATGTCATCCGCTGATTCCCTAGTGCCCCAAATCACAGCCCCCATGTCTCACACACCTCAAAAACTGTCACCTACTAGCCTCATGGCCTGGCTCTTCTCCCAACTCAGCTCTGGGGTGCCCTCTACAGGAGGAGGTCCTTGATTCAAGTCACCAGTGCCCCATTGCCCATAGACCACCATTGTAAGAGCCACATCTGTCAGATTTGTCAGATTCCTAGGAGAGTCTCGGGTTACTGGGGTCTCCCAATTTCCCAGGCCATCTAGAGGAAGCATGATGCCTCCCTGACTCTTGGGAGTAGGGCAAGAAACCTTATGAAATGGCAGGGTTTATTAGTACAGGCCTCTTGTTCTCAGTATTCTCTCAGTGCAAACTGAGAATCCACTGTCTAGCTTTAGAGAAAGATGGCAAAACAAAGGAGAGAGTGCCCAGCAATCTCACTAAGTCTACTTCTAGGCCAGAAAGTCATGAGTCTGAGAATAAAATCCAGAGACTTTGTGATGATATACAAAGTTCTGCATAATTGGGGCCTGCCTACCTCTCCAATCTCCTCTTGCTCATTTTGCTCCAGCCAAGAGAGGCCTAGTTTCTCTTTTGAACACAATCATACCATATGCAAATAATGAGTTTTGTCTCTTATTTTCTAATACTTATACCATTGGTTATTTCCATTATATTATCATACTGATTAGGACATCCAGTACACTGTTGAAACGATGTGTTCATAGCAGACATCCTTGCTGTTTTCCTGATTTCAAAGAGAATTCTTTCAATATTTCACCAGTTCTGATATTTGTGGCAGGGTTTTTAAAAGATTCAAAAAATCTTTATCAGCTTAGGAAGTTCTCTATTGTTAAGAATACTTATTGTGAATGGATGTTTAATTTAATCAGACAATTGTTTTTGCATATACTAAGATAATCACAAGATTTTCTCCTTTAATCCATTACAGTAGTTATATTAATTGATTTCTAATGTTAAATCGACTTTGCATTCCTGGGATAAATCCAACTTGATTATGATATAATTTTTATATATTGGAAGATTCAGCTTGCTAAGAATTTGCATTCGTATTGATGAGTAATATTTGGCCTATAATTCTCCTTACTTGCATTGTAGTCACCAGGATTTAGTATGCTAGTTGCCAGGTTATTTAATCTCCATAAAAAGAGGTGAAGAATTTTCCTCTTCTACACCCAAACTTTGGGTAAGAGTGAAATTATCTTTTCCTTATAGATGTAGTAAAATTCACTAATGAAGCCATTTGGAAATCAACATTTTTCATTACTGATTTAATTTTCTTAATGGCTGTGGAACTAGTCAGGTTTTCTATTTCTCAAATTGGTTTTGGTAAGTTATATTTTTCTAAAAATTTTCCTTTTTATCTAAATTTTCAAGTTTATTGGCACAAAATCATATATGCTATGGTGTTACCTTTTAAGGGTCTATATCACTGGCACTTATAGTACTCTTTTCTTTCTTTAAAAATAATGATTTGTGCTTTCTCTCATTTTTTTATTAGTCTTGCCAAAGATCATCAATTTAGTTAGTGTTTTCAAAGAACCAACTTTTAGCTTCTTGAGCCTCTCTATTTCATTGATGTTTTCTGTTTCAATTAACACTGTATCTTATCTTGTTTTTTATGTTGGCCAATTTTTTTTAATTTTTACATTTTAATTTTTTCAATGATAGTTGACATATGATATTATATTAATTTCAGGTATACAACACAGTGATTAGACATTTATATAACTTAGGAAGTGATCATCTCAATAAATCCAGCACTCATCTGATATTATATGTAGTTATTCATTACTATGAACTATATTCCCCATGCTATACTCTACATCCCCATGACTATTTTGTACCTATTTTATAACTACCAGTTTGTACCTCTTAATCTCCTCCTCCCTTATCTATCCCTCCACCCCCAATCTGACAACTATCAAAATGCTCTCTGTATCTATGAGCTTGTTTCTGTTGTTTGTTTGTTTATTCTGTTCTCTAGATTCCACATATGACATTTGTCTTTCTCTGTCTGACTTACTCCACTCAACACAATATCCTCTTCATCCATCTGTGTTGTTGCAGATGGCAAGATTTCATTCTTTTTTATGGCTGAGTAATATTCCATTGTATATGTGTTCCACCTCTTCTTTATCCACTCGTCCATTGATGAACACCCAGGTTACCTCTATATCTTGGCTATCGTAAATATCACTACAATCAACATGTGTATTCACATGTCCTTTCAAGTAGTGTTCTTCAAATAAATACCCAGAAGTGGTATTACTGGGACCTTCTTTGTCTCTTATTATAGCCTTTGTTTCAAAGTCTACTTTGTCCTATAGAAGTATTGCTATACCAGCTTTTTTGTTTGTTTCCATTTTCATAAAACATCTTTTTTCATCCTTTTACTTTCAGTCTGTGTGCCTTTTGATTTGAATTGAGTCTCTCGTAGGTAGCATATGTAAGGGTCTATTTTTCTTATCCTTTCAACTACCCTACCTTTTGATTGAAGCATTTAATCTACTTACATTTAAAGTAATTGTTGCTAGATATGTGGTTATTGCCATTTTATTAGTCAAATTTATCTTTTTCTTATTACTTCTTCTTAAACAAGTCCCTCTAACATTTCCTGTAATTCCTCCTAATGTATTCTTCATTTCAATTATTGTATTCTGCATTTCTGACTTTTTTTTTATGTTTTCTATCTCTACTTTTATGTTTTCTATCTCACTGAGTTTCTCTACTCTTCCCCTAAGTTCATTGAGCACCCTTCAAACAAGTGTTCTGAATTCTGCATCTGGTAGATTGCTTGCCTCCATTTTGTTTAGTTCTTTCTCTGAAGCTTTGTCCTTTTCTTTCATTTTGGACAGGTTTGTCTTCACACTTTGGCTGACTCTTTCTGTTTGTTTCTATATATTCAGTAGGGCTGTTATGTTTTCCAGTCTTAGTAGAGTGGCCTCATGTAGTAGGTGTGCTGTGGGGTCCAGTGGCACAGTCTTCCCTGGTCACCGGAGCCGGGTACTTCAGGTATGTCCCTTGTATGGGTTTTATGTGCCTTCTTGTTGTGGTTGAGCCTTGGCTCCTGTTTGCTTGTCAATGGGAGGAATTGACCCTCGGGCTCACTTGTTGTGATGACTGGCCATCACCAGTAGAGGAGCTTTTGTGCAGGGCCTGACTCTACTGAGCAGGATTCACTTTAGCAGGGCTCTGGTGCCAACCCTGTCTGCCCTTTGGGTGTGTCATCCCCAAATGTGACCCTGGGTGGTATTCTGGCTCAAATGGAAGCCAGCCACCAGGCATGCGGGCTGGGACCTCTTGGGAGGGGCCCTGTTGCAGGCCAAGTTTAACTGCAGCCTGTGCCCTGCCCAGGACCATCTGGCATAAGCCACCAGGCAGTCCATGGATGGCCACCACCCATCTATGATGGCTATTCTGTAGCTTAGTTGTAATTTTGATGGGGTTGTGAGAGAAGACAAGCACAGTGTTTACCTACTCTGCCATCTTCCCATGTATCTTAATTACATTTTCCATTTTACATATTTTATTCTTTTCTAACTTCTTAAGATAAAAATTTTAACCTATTTCCTTTTCCAATATGTTTATTTAAGACTTCAATTTCCTTGTAAGAACTGCTTTAATGTGTAGAATTTTCCTTATCATTTGGTTCTAAATATTTTCTAATTTCAGGGGGTTGGGTAGGTTGAAGTGGGTAAAGGGGATCAAATACATGTAGCTGAAGGAAACTGGACTGTGGGTGGTAATCACACAATAGAATATATAGATGTCAAATTATAATGTATACCTGAAAATTATATAACTGTATTAACCAGTTACCCCAATAAACTTTTAAAAAATTAAATAAATAAATATTTTCTAATTTCAAATTCGATTTATTCTTTGACTCTAAAGTCAATTAGATGCATGGTTCTTAATTTCAAAACACATTTGATATTTCTAGTTATCTTTGCGCCATTGAGTTCTAGCTTAATTGCATTATAGTCCAAGAACATACACTGTATAATTTTAATGCTTTGAAATTTACCGATAATTTCCTTTTGGCTCAGAATATTGAAAATATTCTTTATGCACTTGAATGTGTTTTCTGCAGTTGTAGGGTGTGATACTCTGCATAATCCATTGAGTACAGAAAGCTCACTGTGTGGTCCAAATATTCTATATTCTTGCTTATTTCTGCCTGCTTATTCTAGCAATTACTGCAAGAGCGGTGTATAAAAATACCTCCCACTATGATTACGGCATGGTCTGTTTCTCCTTATGGTTTTAGCTTGAGGCTGGGTTATTAAATGCATACATGTTTTAAATTGTTATGTCTTTTCAGTAAAGCGAAACTTTTATCATTAAGAGTTGATCTTCTTTATCCCTAGAAATTCTTTTTGCCTTAAAATTTTCCTTGCCTAATTTTAATTCAATAATGTTTTCTTTTGGTTTGGAATTTGCCTCATATATCTTTGTTCATCCTTTTACTTCTAGCCTTTGTGTATCCTTACGGTTTTTATACATCTCTTGCAAACAGCATAGTCAGATTTTAGATTCTTATTCAGCTTTGACAATCCAATCTTTGTCTTTTAACCAAAGCATGTAGTCCACTTATTTTGTGAATACTGATGTATTTGGATATGGGTCTATCATTATATTTTGGGTTTTCTATTTGCTTTACCTGCTCAAGTGTATTTGTATTCTCTCTCTCCCTTACTTCTCCTTGATTTATTTTAGATTGATAATTTTTTCCTTATTTCATTTTCTCTTTTATTGGTTTAGAAACTAAATGCTCATTTTTATTCTTTGACTGGTTACCTTAGAAATTATAAAATGAGAAGTTAATCTAAAGTAAAAACCTAAAATCTTTACTTTCCTCCAAGACAAATTTTCATTTGTTACTCTTTCCAACTATTGTGTTAAGTATTTTAATTTTATCTTGTTTTTAAAAAGCTATGTGACTTAACAATAAATAATTCTAGCTATTGTAAAAACAGTCCCCAAACTCAGCATCTTAACCCAATAAAGATGTATTTCTTGCTTATGTCCTAGTATGAGGCAAGTCAGGCATCACTAGGACTGAAGATGGCCTGTACAATCTTTGAAGCTTGACTCCTGCTTATGGAAAATGAGACGCCAAGGCTCATTTTTTAAGTTTTACATAGTCAAAGGCTTTTTAGTCAGAGCTCATGGTTTCTTTTGCAATCCACTTCCTTTAAAACTTATATGACTTCAGACCTCTCTGGGTGCTACATACCTATCATACATTCTTTGACAGAGTACTCAGTTCTCCTTTATTTCTTTGCTTTCTTGTCCCCATGCCTTTTTCTCTCAATTTATTGGTGGCCAGACCATTAATATAATCTTTGCTAAGAGTTGCTTCATTTCATTGAAATATTTAACTAGTCTTCAATACTTACAGACTTAATTCCATTGCTTACTGTTTGAGATCTAAAGCACTGTACTTCCCCAAAACTTCAAGGCTTTAAATTTCTGGATCCTATTTCCTTTTATTTTTTATTAATCGGCCAAATAATCTCTGAGCTCATCTCCTTCTTATGGTACCTTGACAAATATAACCAATTACAACTGACACACAGTACTAAGGTTCTGTTTTACAAACCCTTGCTCTAGGGCTGCTGGCTCATGTTGCACTCAGGATGATTGCAGGCAATAATTTTGCCACTGCAACACAGAGCAACACTTCCCAAGCCTTCTTATATCAGTTTCCTTGTTGTGCACTACATGATCACTAAGCCAGTGCCATATATTTTATGTGGGCAAAATGGCAACACTTTTTTTCTTTTCTTTTCTTTTTTTTTTTTTTGGCAACACCTTTTTTCAACGTACCAGCTCTACATTACTCAGGAAGCCTACAACTAGTTACAGTGACCATCTCTAAGTCTGTAAGTTAACATAGTACAGGTTTATGTTTCAAAGCACATTCCATGCTGCTTGGAAAACTCTACTGAGAATGTTTGCTCCAAGTTGTGACTCAGAGATCCAGGTGGCCCTGGAAGGGGAAGAGAAAGTGCATGATGTTTTATGGCTCTGTCTGAAAATAGTGTATATTACTTCTGGCTCCACCTCCATTTCATCAGCCAGAACCTAATAACATGACCTCAACTACCTGCAATATTTGGATATGTTTCTATACAAATATATTCATGTTACCAGTTTGGTTTATTTCCTTCCAGTCTTTCCCCCCTAAATAGGAAATTTTATATTAATTATAAGATTAACTAGAGAAATGGTTAATTAAACATGAAGGAATATTTGGCAACTATTAAAAGCAACAGTTTATAATTTTTCTGTGATAATATGAAGTCATTCTTTTTATGTAATGCTAAGCTGGGCAAAAACTACAGAGAATGATTAGATGAGGGTGGAAGTAAGGGTTACAGGGAACATGGATACAGGCGGGGTGGCTCTCCTGGACCAATCATTCTAGGTATCAGCAGAAGCCAGCTAGGTCATTTGGGGGTACTCAACCCAGCAGCAGACACTTTGTATGTTTTGACTGGCTAACAGTAGCAGCCCCAAAATCCAAATAACTCTGGAATAGCAAGTGGGGGGATCCTGTTTTCCTGCCCTTTATAAAAATAACAAAAGAATTAATAGAGGATGATTTAATTCATGCCCTGTAATGAGAATTATACACAATTTGCTTACAGTTTAGTATAAGCTTAAATATGGACAACAAATTGCCATCTAAGAAGATTCTAACATAGTTGACCCTTGAACAATACAGGTTTAAACTCTGTAGATCCACTTACATGAGGATTTTTTCTAATAAATACTGTAAATGTGTCTTCTCTTATGATTTTCTTAATGATATATTTTCTCTCGCTTACTTTATTGTAAGAATATAGTATCTAATACAGATAACATACAAAATATGTGTTAATCAACTGTTTAAGCTATCGTTAAGGCTTCCAGTCAACAGTAGGCTATTAGTAGTTAAGTTTTGGAAGAGTCAAAAATTATACATGTATTTTGACTGCATGAGAGGGCAGTCCCCCTAACCCCCCATGCTGTTCAAGAGTCAACTGTATTAATTTCTAAACCCTCCACACATACCCCTCCACCTAACTAAGGAACCAGAGGAAACCCTTAGCCAGGTACGATTAAGAATAGCCACTGCCTGGTCTTTTTGCCAGTGTGCCCCTTGCTGTTAGGCCCCACAGTCTCTCTGCTGCAGTGGATGGATGTCACCCTGTGTCAGGGCCCTACTCCAGCTTCTGCTTTTGCTCTTGTCCAGAATTTACTCTGAGAACGAGAACTTATCAATCATGTCACTAAGGAAACGTTGCCTTCTCCAAATACCCTCCACAAAAGGACTCTGTCTAGTTACTAACACTCAGTTTTTATTAGGGTTTGTCAGCTGCCTCTATGTCCAGTCCACAGAATTGGTGTTTTAAGCTGTTTCCAGTACGACAAAAATAACTTCCAGATTAGCTCTAGGAGAAATGGATGTAGAATTTCTGTCTAAGAGGATTATAACTCCTCTGTGGGTGATAAAACTTGCTACAGTGCTCTCTTCAGCATTCTCACAACTGGTCCAGAGCCTGGTTCTTTAGCGGTGCTCCACCAACACCCTGTGCCAGCTAAGCTCAGGTATTTCTAACAAATTAGAGAACCACACAAGTGTATTTTTTAAATGTTTGTATGGTGCTTTTGCTCTCTTGTGGGACTTAGAACATTTGGGTGTACAATGAAGACTTTCGGGGTCCTTGCCTTGTCTCTGTAACTAAACGCTTAGTGTAAGGGGCAGGTGTGTCTCTCCACCCACCTCTCAGGCTAGTACAGTGCTATACACGTGTGTGGCTGGCATTCAGTAAGGTGGTAGTTTGGTTGGTCGATTAAATTAGCATATGGGTTATTTAATGCTGGGTCCATGAAATCATAGACACTTGCCATTTCAAAGCTGGGGGTGGGGGGACAACAGATGTCCCTGGCCCCAGGATGAGAACTGCCTTGAGAGAGATGGCTCGCCACTACCTCTCCGGTGCAGTGTGTCATGCCATACCCGCAGAAGGCTAGCCTCTCTTCATGTCAAAAGTAGGGTAGGCCGTTCTCACTTGTTTTTGAGGTCCATCACACCCCACTTCACCCCCATAGAATAGGGCTATATTCAAGAGGCCTGCGGCTACAGAACAGAGTACTTTTGGCAAGACCACCACTCCGGACCCCTCACTTTGCCACAGTCAGAGGAGCACATCGATACGTAGGGACCATAGAGGACCGATCGTATTATTGAGTAACTGATGACATGGGCAGAAAGGTCTCTGAAAGCCCCTTCCTGGGAGCACCCCCATATTAATGGAATGAGCCACCTGTGCTTTTCCCAGGCCTTTGGTTTCAGGCCAAGACTTGAGATGAACAATGATGAGAACAGCCACCAAAACCTGTCACGGTCTTTGTTTCTCTGCAGCTGCGGGTCCTCAAGCTGGCCAAGTCCTGGCCAACCTTAAACACGCTCATCAAGATCATCGGAAACTCGGTGGGGGCTCTGGGGAACCTCACCATCATCTTGGCCATCATTGTCTTTATCTTTGCTCTGGTCGGCAAGCAGCTCCTCGGGGAAGACTACCGCGACAATCGGCACAACATCTCCGTGCCAGGAGAAGACTGGCCTCGCTGGCACATGCATGACTTCTTCCACTCCTTCCTCATCGTCTTCCGGATCCTCTGCGGGGAGTGGATTGAGAACATGTGGGCTTGCATGGAAGTCAGCCAGAAGTCCGTATGCCTCATCCTGTTCTTGACCGTGATGGTGCTGGGGAACTTGGTGGTGAGTGTGGAGCCCCCACGGGGGCACTGTCTCATGGGCAACGGAGGAGACTTCCAGGTTGTCCTGAAAAGCTTTGACATCGCACGTTTTTATGCCCACCTGGTACCTCCTGGGTTGTCATGTGGGACACCTGATAAGAATTTTTCCTCGGGAGGCAGCCTGACTTGCAGTAATGAGCACACGTGACAGAGAAAGAAAGACCTGGTTTAGAATCCCAGTTCTACCTCTAGTAAAGCTGGTCAACCCGGCACAAGAGACAATCTCCCCAAGCTCTAATTTCCTTAAAATTAAGAAAATAGTGCTTGCTCATGGGCTTACTGGGAGAATTAAATTACAGGAGATGACATATGCAAATTGCCTAGTGCAGTGTCTGGGCTATGGCAGGAACTCAATAAATGATAGCTGTTAGCTGTTGAAGGAAAAATTTCCCTCCCCGCTCCAGGGAGTCTCAGAAAATATTTTTCCTCAAGGGAGTAAAAGCTGACTGATTTCTCCAAGCTACACAGATCCTAGCGAGGAGCAGGGGATGAAATGAAAGAGGGAAGTTGGATCGTGGACAACATCCAGCACCACAGTGACAGTAACAAAATCCACTCCCAGGTTTGGGGGCAGCCCCTCGAAAGACCTTCCTGCAAATTGGCCCCAGCACCCCTTTTCAGTCCCAGCCTGGCCCCTTGCCCTCAGCTTGTCTCCACCTACTCTAGTTGTGGGAGACTGGCTCCCCCAGCACTGAGCGGCTGGAGGCAGAATGCAGACTCTGGAGCCCCTTCTTATTGCCTGGAAGTCGACCAACTTAGATTCTTTCCCGTAAGAGTTTTACAGACAAGAGAAAGCTAAAACAAGAGAGGGTGTGAAACAACAACTCCATACTCTTCAAAGTCTTTCCCACCGGGTCTCCGAGCTAGATGCCTTCAGCCTATGTCCCCGAGTGAGGGGCCAGCCAGAATGCCTTTTTTTTTTTTTCCAGGCTGAGTGCACATCCCTGAGTGCACAGGGTCCCCTAACTCTCAGGCAGGAGGTTTGCCTCTCTGAGCACTTTTACATCCTTTGTGTCATTTCTTCCTTACAACCACTCTGAAAGGTAGAGAGAGAGTCCACACTCCCAGCTTACAGGTGAAGAACATGAAGTTAGAAGCTCTGAGGTGTGCCCAGGATTCCAGGGCGAGGACAGGAGTCCAGGGCTTTGGCAAGTGAAGGTGGTCCCAGGGCAGGCCCACGCCTGCTCCTCCCTGTCATCCCTGAATGGCCCTTTGCTCAGCAGGGGTGATCTTCCTATGTGGTAGAGAATGTGCTTCCAGCCTTGTCCACGTGAGGCAGGTCACTTGGGACATCCCCTCGGTTGCTCTCAGAAGGTCTATTCCCCCAAAAGGAAAAGCATCCTGGGAGAGCAGTGAGAGGCCCAGGTGTGGCTGCCCACATGGTGGGCCGTGGACAGGCTCAGCTCTTGACTGAGTGATCTTCCCTCCCATTCATTCTCTTCAGGTGCTCAACCTGTTCATTGCCCTGCTGCTGAACTCTTTCAGCGCCGATAACCTCACCGCCCCAGAGGACGATGGGGAGATGAACAACCTACAGGTGGCTCTGGCACGGATCCACACGTTTGCCCATCGCACCATGAAGTCCCTTCGCAGCTTCTTTCACAGGCCCTGCCTGATCCCCCAAACCAAGGCAGAGGCCCAGCTGGTGGTAAAGATCCCACTCTCCAGCTCCAAAGTCGAGAACCACATTGCTGCCGACACAGTCATGGGGAGCCCCGGAGGGCTCCCCGCTCTCAGAGGCCCCGGGGTTGACCACAATGACTTCATCACCAATCCTAATGTGTGGGTCTCTGTGCCCATTGCCGAGGGCGAATCTGACCTTGATGATTTGGAGGAGGAGGAGGAGGAGGAAGAGGATGCTTGGAGCTCCCAGCAGGAAGTGATCCCCCACAGGCAGGTAAGAGCTCTCCCATAGGACAGCCACAAGAATCAGGGAGAGACCTCAAGGAGGAAGTTATAGGGGTAAGGGGAGGAAGTGATGATAAAGAGATTTTCTAACATCAGCCTTGAAGAGCCCCCAGGCAAGCCAGGTAGAAGAGCCCTTGAAATTAAGAAGCTAAAGCCATGCCAAGCTTTCGGGAGGTGGCATTTAAACACCTGGAAGAAAGGGCCAGAATTTCCCAGGCAGGCAGGAAGAAGGCCAGCCTTGAGTCCCAGGCCACTCTGAGGTGGGTGGGATGGTCTTTTACACTGCCGCCCTCCTCGCTTGGCCAAACCCAGGCTCTGTGCATGAGATGCTAATGAGATTCCTCTAAGAACAGGATGTCGTCAAGAGCAAGGCTTCTCTAATCTTCACCAGAAGCCAAGGAGTCCTGGTCATTATGTGACTCATTTATTCAGGTTTCCTGACAAAGGCTATCACAGGAAAATGACATTTGTTCCTTTTGGCACCAAAGACTCTAAAGCACATTCCAGCCTTTTGGAAATATGTATTTTTAAATACTTTGCACGGTTCCCTATTACTTTCAGCTGACATAGCAACCCTCATTAACCTTTTCAATGACTGGAGCCATGCACTTCTGCACAATATGAAAAGGCAGGGATCCCTGTGGGGCCCAGGGACACACAGGGCTGCTAGCCAGGCCGCTAAGTGGCCTGCGACATCTGTGCATTGAGTCTGTAGCTCTTCCATAGCCTTCTTCCCCTGCGGCTGTCGCTTCTCTTGTGTTCCAGCAGCTGCTGTTATCAGCTACCATATTTTGCATGCCTTTGTCTGGGTGACAGCCGAGGGTAGGGCGTCACCATCCCCGGAGTAAAGGACATGAACTCTGGGATGGCAGTCTCCACTCACAGGCATTTTCAGTTACTTTGGGGTTCTTGGGGGAATCCAAATGGCCAAATTCACTACCACTCTGACCTCAGGACAAGTAATGATGGTCATGGCTAACACCTATTGAGCCACACACTTCAGGCAAAGTGTTTTATAAGCGTTAAGGTATTTAGTCACCAATATAACTGAATGAAGTAGATCTTGCCTTCTCAATTCTGCAGATGGGAAGATCAGAGAGGTTAAATATATTGCCTAAGGTCACACAGCTTGTAAGTAATGAAGACAAGAGTTAAAAGATCTAACAGGCTATCGAGTCTCCACCCTCACTTCACACCAGTGTAGGTATATATGTATATATGTTATATGTATGTTAGTTGTATATATTAGGTCTTTAGCTCTGGCAGACTATGAGATGCAAGATCTCTTTGAATTTAGAAGTGGTCAGCTGAGGTTGGGCACAGGCACCCAGCTGGGACCCTCTCTTACTAGCAGGAACAGCTGCAGCAAGTAAAAAAATGTGAGGACCACCCAGCACCCAGGAGCCCAGGCTCTACAGTGTCCTCTGAGGACCTGGCTCCATACCTGGGTGAGAAGTGGAAAGACGAGGCTGCTGCTCAGGCCCCCGCAGAGGTAGGTATGTGAGCTTCCTGGAGAGGTGGGATATTGCAGGCTGCACTTGACCATGTAACCCCAAGTCACATCCTAGGAATAAAGTCCCTGCTGGTTCCTGGGCTAATCAGTATGATTTCAGAGGCAAGAGTGAGGCTCCACAAGTTGGGGCAGAGAGTGAGGGGAAGGACCAGTTCCTCGCCTTCTCTGAGCCCTCTCTGACTTCCTCCGTAAAACTGAATGGTAATGCCTACTTGGTAGGCTTATTTTGAGACTTAAATGAGATGCTGCTTGTCAAGTGTTTAGCTCCTGCCTGAAATGGAATAAGTGCCCAGAAAATGACAGCCAAGAAAAAAAGGAAACAAAAGACAATGCACAGAAAAAGTTTAGTATCTTCCTGAGCCAGCAGATAAAAGTCAGAGTTGCTCGTGGGTGAAACCGTCTTCCCTGTGACTCCCCACCCCCGCTTTCTTTTGTCCATGCCATTTTCTCCAGCCAAAAACATTCTGGTGCTCTGGAGAGGCCGTCTGTACTGAGTAATATACTGACAGCCTTAACGCAGACTGAACACGAAGACGAATCGGTGTTTAGAAATGTCTTATAAGAGGTAAAAATAAACTTGGCGGTTTCATTACAAACCTTTGAAGAAAACAGGCTATAGAGAAAGAAGTGTCTATAAAGATTTAGCATCTTTAATACCGTGGTATTAAAATCAGGAATTTGACTTGACACCTAGCCACTGAGTGCTGACGCTGTGGCAGGCACTGGGCTAGGCAAAGATAAGGAAGACATCATTCATCCCCAAAGTTATCAAGCCCTTCAGCTTGAGGAATGCCAGCTACTGGCTGTGTGCCCCTGGGCAAGGCTGACCACCACAGGGTAAGATAAGAGGGTGAGCTGAGATGGGATCTGGGGGCCCTGGGTAAACACAAGCCGCTTGGATCCAGCTACGTGAGGGTTGCCACCTTCCGCATATGGACATCATGTTTCCTGCTGAGCTTTCTAAGGACTCCCCTGGCTAGTTTTTTCTACTTGATGTTTTCAGTACACAGCTGCTGGGTATTGGTTTAGTTTTGGTTTTGTTGTTGTTTTTTTTCATCCATGACCCTGACCAGGCAGAGAGGGGTCTGACAGTGACAGATGGGGACGCACCCCACCATTTGGGTCCATTAGCCAAGCTATCAGGTTTACTAATATGAGAGCAGCTTCAGCTCCTAATTGAATTCATCTGGAGACATTACAGGGCTGGAGCTGCCAGGAGGTCAGCAGAGCCCCTGCAGCATTGCTCCGTGATTAAATATTCAAGCCCAGTGAATGCTCAGAGTCTTTATGGGTGTAATTACGGTGTCTCGGGCCATCGCCAGCACTCCATCAGGGGCCTGGAGGTTTAAAGCCTTGCATAGCTAAAACTCTGGGGTTCCACAGACAGCACCACTGTTCTGGGCCTCAGCTGGCAAGGCACCAAATGCACAAGGGACACCGTGGTGGGTCCAGCCCTGAGGGGCTCTCCTAGCATCTCAGAGCTCTTGGCCAGTCAGATGTGCAGTGACCACGTACAGACTGACTGGGCCGCTCAGAGAGCTGAGCTTCTGCCCTGCAGGCAGTGGGTGACACAAGCTCCTCAGAAGGCAGCACAGTGGACTTCCTGGATCCTGAGGAGATCCTGAAGAAGATCCCGGAGCTGGCAGATGACCTTGAAGAACCAGATGACTGCTTCACAGAAGGTAAAGTGGCGGCCGCAGGCCTCCTCACATTAATATTAATGAGGGCCAGAATCCAGTTCAGCAAACGCTTATCTGGGTACCTTTGTGTCCAGGGCCCCAGTCTGGGGTCCACAGGAGATAGGGCCCCTTGCTGCCTCATTCCCAGGCTGCAGGGACCAGCATCAAACACAAATGCCACAACTCGCAGCAGCCTTGGGATGGGATCTGCATCTCATGCCACAGCAGACATGGCAGACAGATGCCGTGCCCTCTTCATCGCTTTTGAAAACATGTCACTCGGTATAAACCAAGTTCTTGAGGTTGAAGAGGGGAAAGGAGTCACTACCATAGATGCTCTTCATTTGGGGCAGAAATGACCCAGACGAGGGCCATGGCGAGTCTGTGTCCTTCGACCTTTGTGTAACTCTGGAAGGCAGAAACTGTATCTTACTCTTCTTTTTCCTCAGTGTTTAGAACGATGAGTCAAGTTATGCTCTCAATAGATACTTGTGCAACAAATGAATAAATATATAGTTCATACTATAAAGCCATGGCCTCGATAACAAAACGATTACACTTTTTTAACAAACCAAACACTTCCTGTTTCCAGTTCCACGTGACCCTGGGCTGGGCCAGACCCACTCCCCAAACCAGCCATGTGGTGGCCCCTCGATTCAGCATGGGCTCAGGGCATAGCCAGGCACCGGCAGCATAGCCTGTCAGGCTTCCAGAGGTGGGTGGACATAAGAACTAGGACCACTGGTACCATCTGTAAGAAGGAAGATGTTTGGAGGGAGAAGAGAGTGGGCGTGACCGGTGGTGGAGGGGAACGCCGGGGGCAGGATTGAACGACTGCGGCGACCCTGCTCCTCTCATGTCCCAGGAAAGAATTCTGGTGGCAAGTGGATTTCCCAGCAGAGCAGTCTCCCTGCAGCGCTGGAGTAGAAATGCTCCTCTTTTGCCAGTGGGACATCGCTCACCCTCAGGCCCTCTCCCCACAGGCTGCATGAGCCGCTGTCCCTTTTGCAAAGTGAATACCACCAAGTTTCCGTGGGCCGCGGGCTGGCAGCTGCGCAAGACCTGCTACCGCATCGTGGAGCACAACTGGTTCGAGAGCTTCATCATCTTCATGATCCTGCTCAGCAGCGGGTCTCTGGTAAGGGAAGGCGGCGTCCCTGCCCCAGGGCCCTCCAGGTGGGGTGCCCCACAATCCAAAGGCCCTGGAACTGCATCGGTGGGTTCCCTTGACTCCTGGGATGAACATCCCCACCGTATGCCTGAAAAAGAGAGCTGCAGTCCAGCACGTGGGCTCCCGTTAGCAGCGGGGCTCGGTAGGTGCTTGAGGAGCCCATGCCGTGGCCTGCGAAACCTGGCTGCAAGTGTTCCAAGCTGCGTGTGCATCACATTTTCTAGATGGGGAAGATGGGGACACACAAAGGGCTTAAGGGACTTATCCAAAGTTACCCAGCTTGTCAGTAGCAAAACTTAACTTTGCCCTCATGTGATCCCAAAGCCCCTGATTTTCCACCCTCTGACCACCCTCTGACCTCCCACACTGGTCTTCTCCGGTTCAAAGAAGACTGTCTGTCCTTCCTTATCTTATCAAGCCACTTAACAGATACTACTATTGCTCATTCACAGCTCACCACACATCATTACAATAGCACTTATGGAAATGTAATCGCCTGTGGAGCCTGTTAAAATGCAGTTTCTGATTCGGTAGATCTGGGGTGGGCCCTGAGACTCTGTGTTTCCAACAAGCTCCTAGGTGATGCGGAAGCTGCAGGTCCATACTTTGAATAACAAGGCCTCGCGGGAAAAAGAGATTCTGAGTTAAGAGACACTTCCTGAGTCCCTTGCTGAACCCCTGCCTTTGTAGGACAAGGACTGATGCTTCTCTGTGTCCCGTGATTTAAGATCACACTCGGTCTCAATTAATATTCCCAATGGACCAAGGCGGACGTCCACACATGGGAGGGGACTCATCATGCCCAGTTGTCCCCATTTTATGGATGAGGCAACCATAGGCCAAAGACATGAAGGGACCTGCCTGGGGTCCCAGCTGGTTAGCTTAAGGGAGGACTGCACCCCCACTCACCTGGCCGGTGGCTCCGGGTGCTTTCACTTGTCTTGCTCTTCCTGTGTCATTTATTCTTGGAAACAATCTACTGAATGTCTGGGTCCTCGCTTCAGTGCCAGATTTCCCAGGAAGGATGCTGGAGCCGCTCAGTGCGTGGCCACAGCCTGAGGAAGGAGCAAAGGCAGCTGAGAAGTCATGATCTGAGAGGTGGGAGGCAGAGTAGGCCAGCAAGGGCGCACAGCCAGGGAGCAGAGAGCTGCACGGACCAGGGCTGGTCTGCCATCTGGAGTGAGTGCAGAGCGGGTGGCAGTGTCCGAAGGTGCCCGTCGCCCCCGCACAGGGCAGCGACTGTCCACCTGGAAGAGCAGTCTCAGTACAGTGCTGGGTGCAGAGGCCACAGTGCCAGCCAGGCAGGAGGAGGCTGAGCGGTGCTTTCTCCACACCCACCTTTCCCTCCGTCCTGTCCTCCTTGAAAAATAATAACCACATTTGCTGTTGACTAGATGTTTTCATCATTACCTCATTAGCTCATGTCTTTCCCCCATGGGCCTTCTCACCTCATTTCTCCACTCGCCCTTCCTCCTTCCCTCACTCTCTGCTCCCCTTCCCCACACACCCCAGCTGCTGCCCCCTCTTCAGGGAGCTCGGATCCTGCCCCAGCAGCTCTCCCCTCACCTCCATGGCTCTTTCCCCAAGGGACTGAACAGGCTGGCACCAAATTTAGTCTTCCTTATGCTTTTACTTTGAGTACTCAAAAAAAAAAAAAAACATGAATTTTCATCTGACAAAGTAAAGTACAAAAAAAAAAAAAAACCTTGGAAATTATGGGAAAATGCAAAGAAAAAATATCACCCATTTTTCTATCACTCAGAGAGAATCTCACTTTGAAAACATTTGGTGTACTTCCGTCCTATCTTTCTCATGCATGTGATACATAAATATTACAAAGCCAAAGCCATAATTATGCATTCTGTAAGTTCTCAGTAAATAGGCTCCTCCTATCTCATTTAATGGCGGCCATGTATTCCATACCAGCAGTGTGCCATAAGTGATTTAACTTATCCCTATGTTTACTTCTAATAAGCTTCGAAGAGTCTGTATGGTATACGCCTTTGGGGACATTGGCTCATTTCCTGTCTTAGGTCTGGTCAGAAGTAGGGACTCTCCGGGGACGGGGACGGGGACGGGGCGGGGGGTGCGGGGCGATGTTGGCACTCTGTGAGGGAAGCAAAAGAGATCCCACGGAGCTCAGAAGCTTCAAGGGCACCACAGAGCTGTCCTACCTTGAGGTCTTTTAAACTCACAGTCCCCAGAGCGGGCAGAAAACCTCCTTTAGCCCAGGAAATTCCCAGGGGGTATTCAGGAGCTATTAGCAGCCAATAGTCACAAAGCTGGGGGGTGGGTGCTGTGGCCCCTGAAACAGGATCTGGGTGGGGCACCCACAACATCTCGTGTCCTTAAGATAAGTTCTTGAAGGCAGAATTGCTTGGTTTGTAAAACCTTTGAGTAATATTACCAAATTGGTTTTCCAAAAGACTGAACTGGTTTTCACTGTCCCCAGCCACATAGGAGAGAAGCCCCCTCCCCACAGCCACGCCAACACGGGCGTTCCCTGTTCTAGTCCCTCTTCACCAATCTGATAAAAGAAAAATGGCATCTTCTTTTCATTTAAACTCTCTTAATTACCAGTGAGGTAGAACATTCTTTTGCCGAGATCCACTGGTGAGTCTTGCTTTCATTTTTGTGAACTGCCTGTGAACATCCTTTGATGCTTTTATTTTTAAACCAAGTCACAGTAAGCATCCCTTTGGTTCCCTTCCAAAATCCAATTCAAGAAGGTTTCCTTTCTCACTTGCACTCAGCTCCCCTGCAAAGTGTGAGCAGGGTTGCACGTCCCATTGGCTTGAGGAAGGCCTGGTTTGTATCTCACAGTGTCTCCTCCACTATCCCACCTTACCACCCCAGGGCAGAGAAAACAAAATGATATAGGCAAGCTGGTTACCTGAGCTCTCCCATGGGCTAAGAGAGGGGCTGGGGGTTCCTTTCCCATCACTGGGGCCCACTAATGCGAGTCCAGGCAGTCTGCCATTCTGTTCTCTTTTTTCCAGGCCTTCGAAGACTATTACCTTGACCAGAAGCCCACGGTGAAGGCCTTGCTGGACTACACTGACAGGGTGTTCACATTTATCTTTGTTTTTGAGATGCTACTCAAGTGGGTGGCCTACGGCTTTAAAAATTACTTCACCAATGCCTGGTGCTGGCTGGACTTCCTCATTGTGAATGTGAGTGGCTCGGTGGGCATGTGGGGTTTTGGGGGCCTCACCGCTGACTGATGGCTGCTGCTGCACAAGGAAGCTCAGAAGCTCAGGGCTACTCCAAAGAAAAGACTCGAGCCCTTAGCGAGGGGTCTGAGAATGGCCCTGCACACCTATGAATGGTAAGATCCAGGCAGTACGTGATTCTGGCACAATCGTGACCCTTACGTGAGTCCTCAGTTCCTAGGCCTCCATCCAGGAGGAACATTTACTGTCTCTCTCTGTATTTTACATCCGAAGATGGCACATGAGGCTTCCAAAGGTCTTATGACCTTGAATCCATTGGCAGGGCTTCTGGACTTAGGGAGCTGAGAGCTGCACAGCACAGAGTATTGGCCCACCTGCTGACTCAGTGGTCTTCAGCCCTGGCTGCATTCTGGAATCATCAGGGCAGCTCTTAAAAATGCAATAAATAAATACTGCTATTCCTAGAGATCAGGATCTTTCTGGTTCGGGGCAGGATGAGGGGGAGAACTAGGGTGCAGGCAGGCATCAGTATTTTGTAAAAGCTTCTGGATATGCCTGGTGTGCAGCCAGGATGGAGAACCACTGAGCTAGCACCACTCGCTTCCCCCCAGTGGCACTAAAAGGGGTAGGAGGTTCTTTTGAAGAGGTGATGAGCTGGAGCTCATGTGTCAAACTCACACTTATCCCCCCACCCCCAAAGAGTCTCTACTTTAATCAGGGGATTTACCAAGTGCCTCCCACACATTAGACTTGTGATTCCTCAATGCTGTGAGAAAACCATCCTCCATAAAGTCTCCTAAGAGCCTTCCTACCCCCCAAAAGGTAGGCGTGATCTCTCCTGAATCTTAAACACTGCAGTCCTCTATCTCTGTGCAGGCCTTTGCCCTCTTGGCTTTGCAAGATGGCTGACTGAGTTATTTGTTCACTTCTGCACAGCTGAAGGTCCCTGCAGGCAGGGTGAGGCACATGTTGTGTTTGTCTCTGCCTCTCCCACTTCAACAGCCACCAGCACCAAGGTCTGCACATCAGAGGTGTCAGGAAATGTGTCTGTATTTGGTACTTGCCTCCTGAAACTGGATGGAATCCAGTACGGAACATTCTGTCCAGCCTCCTGTGTTGTCAGGTCTTCCACAGCAGGTCTGTGCACTCGATTCTCTTCTTTCCTGATAGCTAGCAGCATCAGGCCGCTGTGTCATGGGGACTAACTGTAAGCCCTGAAATCTGAGTCACAGGTGATAATTTTGTGCATGTAAAATAATTATTCATAAATGAATGGAAAGTCTTGTATTCTGGCTACCCACACTTATTAGGGGAATAGTTACTCCTACATACATATATATATATATGTGTGTATATATATATATATATACATATATATATATATGTATATATATATATATCACTAGCTTCAGTCTTAATCACTTTAAATGGCCACCTACTCATTTCATCATCCTCTTCCTAATTCTTCCTTCTGAGCATCCATCCTTTCTTCCATATACCCCTCCTTCCATAAATCCAACCATTCACCCTTCCTTTTTCTTTCCTTCCAAACATCCATTCATCGTAACTTCTTCCATTTATCCTGTCAGTCATCTCCTTCTATCTATTTATTCTAAAAATTCTTTTCTTCTCTCTGCCCATCCATTCATCCTAACCGTCTTTCCATCCATCTCGTCTTTAGTCCTTCTATCTTCCTATCTTTTGATTCATCCTTCTATCTAATTATCCAATCACCTAACCTTCTTTTTACTCATTTATGTACCTTCCATCCAAGCATTCTTCTATTCATCTATTCTTTCTTTAATCAATCCATCTGTCCTTCCTTTTTTCCACTCATCTGCCATTTATTCCTTTTCCCTCCCTTTCCCCATCCATCGATTCATCCACCCATCCATCCATTTATCCATCCACTCAACCTTCTATCCATTCTCTAATCTCTCCCATTCATCTATTCCATCCAAATCCTTATTTTTCCATTCATTCGTCAATTATTTTACCCAGCCAGCCATTCTTCCACCATCTATTCATCCCATCCATCTACTATTCCATATTTTTTCTTTTTTCTTCCATCCTTCCTTTCAACTATCTATCCTATCCATTTTTATATCCTTTAATCCATACTTCTGTATAACTATCCTTCAACTTTTGATCCACCTGTTCTTCCTTTTTTCTTTCCTTCCTTCCATCCATCCCAACATGCTTCTATCATTTCTTCAATTTATCAAATGTGTATTTATAACTACTAAATATAGGATTGTCTTACGAAGTGCTCTGGGAGAGATAAAAGCCAATAAATAAAAATTTATCTCCAGGAGTTTACACTTCAATATTCCAGCAGATAAGACACATAGAGAGAAATAAACATATTATAAGAGGGAATGTGGTGAGCATGGCTGGAAATCATTAGTATCTTAGGAATACAGAGACATGAGCCTGTTACCATGCAGGGAATAGGTGTTGGGAAAGCTTCGTATAGGAGGTGGCCATAGAGATAGGGCTTAAAATGAGCAGGAGCACTGAGGTACAAAGAGGACTGGGGGAGGCTAATCTTAGTTAAAAGGTGACCCTGAGCAAAGGCACAGACACAGGTACATTTAAGGAACAATTTGATTTTGGATAGGATATATGGGTAAAATATGACTGGGAAAGTAGACTGTGGCAGTGTCATACAGGCTGAGTATGGATCTTATCCTAAGGGTGATAAAGCATCAGTGAAGATTGGGAGTAAGAGAGAGACATGACAATAATCAAATTTTCAGTGAAGAGAGGACATGGATGCAGTACAGAAGCCTAGAAAAGCAGTTGGGAAGCTAGTGGCCTGAGCAGTGGGAGTGGAGCTGGGCTTGGGTGGAAGGGCTTGGATGGAGAGGCCCCAGCCACTGATTGTCCCAGCTTCAGATCTTGCACCTGAGGCAGCCTTCCCTGTGGGCTGAGCAAAAGACCGAATAGGGTCCAGCATGGAACTGGCCCCAAACCTCCCTGCCCTCTGTCAGCCAAACAATTGGGTGCCACCTGCTGGTGTCTGGAGTCTCACGTGGATAAAGGCAGGGGGTGCTTACCATTTTAGTTCTTTGTCTTGGTGGAATATGCCATTCATTCAGAGAATAGAGATTGTTTGAGGCTCTAGCACCCAAGTATAAACCACTCCCTTTCTAAAATTCTGGTGTACATCTCACCTAGCTGCTAGGATAAGCTAAGCCTTAATTCGGCCCACCAGTCATGGTGCAGTAGAAGTTTCCCAGGATTGGGTCACAGTCTCTAGCAAACTCAAGCCTATGCACCTTCAGAGTTCCTGGAAGGTGTGATCATTTTTTCCACGTCTTTTGTGTCCTTTGCAATCCTTGGGAAAATGGACAGACCGACAAGAAGTCACAATTCAGTCATTATATCTCAGCTGTCTGTCAAAGCTGGATCTCATGGACTAATGCTGGTCACTCTGACTGAAGGGCCTTGAAATTCTCTTAGTCTGACTCTCTCATTTCACAAAGGGGTGAAAGTATGACCTGAACTAACAAAGCACTAACCCAAGGTCACAAAAAATCAGGGTTCGAGAGGAACAAGACCCAACCCAGATCAGGACTCTTTCTACCTGATTTTTCTGAACACACACAATTGAGACTAACTTTCTATTCCTCAAAATAAACTCTGTTGAGGCCTTGCTGGTGACCCTAGAGAGGAATGGGAAGGTTGATTTAATATACTGGGAGCTTGGCCACCTACATACCAGGGGCTGGCAATGTGGGAGACTGGGTGTTTCTTTCCCAGGGGTTCAGATAAATGATGAATGAAGTCTTTAATAAAAGGGAAGGGATCGCACTTTCTCTAGACCTTTCACTGGAATTGAGAATAAGGGGGGAGCCAGGACAATGATTTAGAGGAGCGAGTGGGAGGGATTTCCTGTCTCCTTCCACCAGGATGGCCTCTCTGGAACCCTAACGTGATGCTTCTGCTCTCTGCCTGCACTCAGATCTCACTGACGAGCCTCGTAGCGAAGTTCCTGCAGTATTCTGACATGTCATCCATCAAAGCCCTTCGGACCCTTCGCGCCCTGCGTCCACTGCGGGCTCTGTCTCGATTTGAAGGCATGCGGGTAGGACCTATCTCCAAATCACTTGGGTCTGCAGGATTTGGTACCTCTTCCCCACTTCACACCCTCCATACCACTGACCCTGAGCTCTGGGCCCCACCTCCACAGGTCAGCTCTGTGTCTTTGCTTCCTACTTGGACACTGGTGATGCTACAATGTCCTAATTTTCCTAGTTCCCCTTCAGGTCCCTTAGTGAGTTTCTCTCCCCTTCTCGCCTCAAACATCACAACTGCCAGGACTCAGACCTCACTTCTCCTGCTCTTAGTGATCCTGCTTCACGGCTCCACAAGCATCCCTTACCTCAGTCTCCTCACCCTGCCAAGGTGTTCTCATTGCCAAAATCTTCAAAGTATCCCAAGCTCTTGATCTTTCTGTGACAAATGAGACTTTCCTCTGACAGTTCTATTTAAATGTAGTGACATCATCAGCTCAGCACCTCAGTCACCACCCAGTAGAATGTATCTTCTCTCCAACCTAACACAGTCGTGGGTCCTGTGGGTTTTTCCCTTTCAGCCATCCCTTCTCTTATACATCTCTATTGACCTCTATCTTGCTCTCACTGTCTTCTTCAAGATGGAATGCTCACAAAGCTGACCCTTGCCTTATGAGGAGATGAGGGGCTGCTAATTTTCCCCCTCCCCTTCCTCATAACTACAAAAGTCTCCTGGTACAAAAAGTGAGATTTTTGCTTTCCTCCTCACCATTGACTTAAAGAAGACATCAGATCTTCAAAAACAAAAGTGAATTTTCAAAATTAACTTGTACCTTTACAAATACTAGGAGTTTATGACTAAAATAATTTAATTTTTATTTGATTTTTATCTCCAGGTTGCTGATTTACAAATAAGCATGTTTGTGAATATGGTTTTAGGTTGTCACTGATTCTTGAGCAATGCCTACTAAACTATATTTTGTGTGTTATATTTAAAGAAAATAAAGCAAGTTTCTAGAAATCTATATGTGCACTTGAGCAATTGTAAACTTGTCTATTCCCTCAGTCCTGAGGAAAGGCAGTGAACCCTGCCCTGGAAGAAGTTTAGAGAAAAGGTACAAGCCCATCCTCAGCTGCCCAGAGTCTCTCAGTCTTTTGAGTCTGAATTATTGCACTGATTAAGCCACTGCTCTAGCTTCCAGAGGCCACTGGCTCATGAAGCAGCCTGAGTGAGTGTAGAAAGGAGCTGGATTCAGAAAAGAGGGGTGGGCATTTGTGGAGTTCCAGGTCCTTTTGCATTTTCTCCCAGGTGGTGGTGGATGCCCTAGTGGGTGCTATCCCGTCCATCATGAACGTCCTCCTCGTCTGCCTCATCTTCTGGCTCATCTTCAGCATCATGGGCATGAACTTCTTTTCAGGGAAGTTTGGAAAATGCATCAATACCACCAATGGAGACTTTTCTCTTGTGCCTTTGGGTATTGTGAATAATGAGTCTGACTGTAGATTTCAAAACAACACTGGCAACCTCTTTTGGGTCAACATGAAGGTCAACTTTGATAACGTTGCAATGGGCTACCTCGCGCTTCTGCAGGTGGTGAGTCCTGAGATCAACCATGCCTCTTCCTTTGGCTGCTCAATAACATGGAGGGTCTGGGGCCTTCCAGAAGATGCTATGTAGAGACTTTGCAAGGAGTGGCACTCAGTGCCACCTGATGTCATTCCCTATTCCTGCACACTAGACTATGAAGCTAGAGAGCCTTACCAATGAGTGCTATCTCCCCACAGTGCAATTAAAACCATGTGGGCTAACAGAATAGAATAAAGGGATGGACCTGCCATGGGATTGTATCAGGTGATAACTTAGAATTCACTGCTTATACAAAATAGACATGATATAGCCACGTGTTCTGTTTTATACTGCAAATTATCTCCTAGAGGATAAAAGATTATGTTCCAGGTCTATTATAATGATAGATAATTCTAGTGATTATGACAGTCAAACACATTTGTACTTCATCCATTCATTCATTCATCCCTTGCCTTCACCCACTTGTCCATTCAGTGCTGATACAATTGCTTACACATTAGTCATGCAGTTCCCCACCAGTTCCTGCATTCATTTGACAAACAATCTGTATGTAGCTGTGGTATGTCAGGCATTGAGCTCAGCCCTGGGAGATACAAAGACAAGTCAGAACTGGCTCCACAGGGGCCTGTGTTCTATGAGAAAAACAGAGAAATAAGTTAATCAAAACAGAGGCCAGTGTAGACAGATGGGCAGATATTCAGTGGCCTCTGCTCCTTGTTTCTAGGCAACATTTAAAGGCTGGATGGACATCATGTATGCGGCTGTCGATTCCCGAGGGGTGAGTCTCAGCCTCCTGTCTTCCCCTCCGTGTGTTCTGCCCTCATCAGTCTATCTGAATTGGAGTGAAGGTGGCCTTAATACCCGAAGAGGAGACCGCCCAGCAGCCTGGCACTATCCCTCTCAGGAGCAGTGTCCAGCTATCCCTCTGTTGGATATTTAAAGCCAACCAAGCCTGTTCCCCTTCCATACACACTTCTCAGGCTTCTCAAGCTCTTTCTCTGCTCACCACTGAGGAAAGTATCAGATAAAGAACTGTGTGTAAGGGCGCTTCCTGGGCAGAGGTGGGAGCTGGGGCCACGGCAAGAACAATTGAAGCAATGAGATAGAATTTCAGGTCCTATCACGGCAGCCAGGTGGAGGAGATAGATAGTGTTGAACAGGGGTCTCTAACTCCCGGGCCTTGGACCAATACTTGTGGAAGGCCTGTTAGGAACTGAGCCGTACAGCAGGAGTGAGTGGCAGGCATGCAGAGCAAAGCTTCATCTGTATTTGCAGCCGCTCCCCAGCGCTAGCATCACCACCTCAGCCCCATCTCAGATCATCAGGCATTAGATTCTCATAGGAGCGGGGGTCCCTGGTGCCAGAAAGATTGGGGACCCATTCCCACTGTTGTTGCCCTGGTCCATATCCCCTCAGGCCACCTCTGAGTTCACGCACGTGCTGTGTTTCTGATTCTCTGTCTGAGACGTGACTTTTTTCAGCACCTCAGAGCTTGTTCAGCAGCCCTTCCCCCAAGGGTGAGGAACGTAAGGTCCCCAAGGGCAACCCTCCCAGACAAGTTTTGGGAGTCTGTAGATAAATGCTCCTGCTTCCCTGTCCCTTGGAGGTAAAGTTCCCTAGAGGGCCCCAACAGGATGGCATGCCAATTGCCCACAGTGATGGCTGCTTCACAGCACCCCCTTTCCCTTGCTTTTCTCCTATTCCTGATTACCTTTCTCCTCCCTCACTCCCGCTTCCTGGGATCATCTCCCACATTAAGCATCTGCACCCAGGTCCTCGTCTTGGGGTTGGCTTTTGGGGTGAACACAAACAGCACCCTCCTCCCCACTCCCCACCTTGTCTGCTCACAGGTGAACTTGCAGCCCAAGTGGGAGAACAACGTGTACATGTACTTGTACTTCGTCATCTTCATCATTTTCGGAGGCTTCTTCACACTCAATCTCTTTGTTGGGGTCATAATCGACAACTTTAACCAACAGAAGAAAAAGATAAGTGGGGCTCGGGTTTTTGTTTCTGTAGTAGTGGCCAATTCTATACTTCCTGTCCCTCAGGACTAAAGCCAACGCTATTCACAGCCTTTTGTGCCTGACTGGGAGCCCAGTTTTGACCTTTGACACCAATGCTAACCTCTGCCCCCTGATTGCGACCCTCACCTCTGTTGGGCGTCTGGGGCAGCTGCTGGAAGAGTTGTACTTCTCTGTATCAGCATCACCCCACCCTTGGGCCCCCATCCTCTCTCCCGGAGTGCTGTGGTCCTCTTAGCTGGAACCAGGTGTGTTGGCTGTGTCCCAGGTAACCCCTTGAGAAATATCAACAAGGAAAGAAAGGGCTCCAGTACTTGCTGCCTCTGTGTGGAGCCCTGACATCCAGAGCACTGAGTCAGGACACTGCAGGAATGGCCAGAGCCCCAATGTAGACAGAATCCCAACACTCTTTGGGATGGGGAAGACAACCCTTGCTTCCATGGGTGCTGACTTTGATGAACAGGAGCCCAATCCTAGATAACATCTCATATTTTTATTAAAGGTATAAAATGCTTTCATGCTATCCTTTCATTTAATGCCCTCCATGAGGCAGATAGAGCACCATTCTGGGTTTGTATAAACTGAGATCCAGGAAAGGATCACACGGAGAAATCACAGCACAGCACTGAGAACACAGCATTGGTTTTGGCATCATGCAAGCCTGGGTTTGCATTCCCAACTCAGCCACTTCCTGGAAATTTTTAAAACCTCTCTGAGCCTCTCAGTTTTTTTTCATGCTTTCCATGGGATTATTAATACCTACTTGCACAATTTTGGTGGGAGGTAAATAAAACCCTGTATTAAAAGCACCTCATTTAGGGCTGAGCACTCAATAGTCACTAGAGAAAAAGTGTCGCTGTTATAGTTTAGATTATGTATTTAGTGGGGTCGGCATCCCTCCTGTAGAAAGTCCTCAGCCAGAATTCCGAGGATGAGAAGAGGCAGGACAGGTCTTCAGGAGCCCGAGAGGGGCTCAGCAAGACAGCTGAAGCACGGAACAGTGTCATTGGTTCCCTGAGGCCTTTCCGATCATCCACTCAACACTTTCTACATTTTACAGCTGAGGAAACCTCAGTCCAGGCATGGAGCTGGCCATGTTAGGGAATAGAGTGAGATTACCCTGTGATCAGGCCGAGGCAACAAACTGTTTGCTTCTGGCCCGGAATTCTCAGTGTGGCTCCACTCGGTACTCACTAACCCTCTGCCCCTGGTCCCACAGAGATGTTTCTCTCAAGAAGTCCTCTGTGTCCACAAATTTTCTGAAATCTCCCCTCAAACCCTACAGATCTCAGCCCATTTCCCCAGCATTCACAGTGACTAATTTATACAAACATGCTATTGAAATTGGAGGCTTCCAAATTACATCAGGAATTAAAAGATGAGAGGCTGAATAAAGGAGATTTAAAGCATCCCTAAAAAAAAACTAACACCCAGTCCTAAGGGAGGAAAGCATCTTCAGTGAACACTATAATAGCAGAAAGCAATGCAACTGGCAGGGCCTTAAGAGAACCAATCAAGCATCCTCCAAGGACCCTTGGATAAGGCAATGCCTGTCCTCAGCTCCTCTCCAGGAAAGAGTCAAGGGGCTGGGTCCCAGGGTCTTTGCGCCAGCAAGCCCTGAGGGAAGCTCTTGCCCCTGGAAGGAAGTGTGGTTCTAGAAGCCCAGTGGATTGGACTGGAATGAGCAGGTTGGATTCAAGGTTCAGATTTGAACTGATACAGACCTTCTCCTTGGGTCCTGTTCCCAAACCCTCTCCACCTCCGTCCATGCAGCATCTCTGGGTTCCTAGAGATAAGGAACAGGCTTTGCTCCAGAGACTCAGGCAGTGAGTCAGAGCTGGGGTTCAGTCTCATCTGCTATCACTGGCTATGGCACCTGGGCCGGACACTGCTTGATCCTGGCTTTGGCCTGTCTTTCTGCAGAGTGGGAAGAAAGTTGAGATGTCCTTCCCCTCCAGCATGCTGTGGTTTTGGTAGCCCTGGGGGTTGCTGTTGCTTTAATAACAGTGATGTATGTTATCCTCTCCTGTACTTAGGGGGCCAGGACATCTTCATGACAGAGGAGCAGAAGAAATACTACAATGCCATGAAGAAGCTGGGCTCCAAGAAGCCCCAGAAGCCCATCCCCCGGCCCCTGGTGAGTCCCCAGAGCTTCCCCCAAAAAGAAGATGTCTGGGAATCCAATCTGACAGCCTATGCCTGTGCTGGGCAGTGACCTCTGTGCAAGAGATCTGAGTGGAGTTTAAGGATGAGGGTAATGAGGATCGAGAAGTCTACAAGAAGCAACTCTGATCTTCTGGAGTAAACATATCTTCTACAGTTACTCCAGATAGAACTATCTAGGGAAGTACTGAGTTCCCCAACAGTTTTAGGGTTCAAGCCCAGGATTGAGAGCAGATTAGGCTAAGTGATAGTAGGGCAGTTAGAACCCTGAGATAAAACATTTGTGTGATTATGCAACATGATGTAAGTCACAGAGTATCTCCAGCCTACCCTACATTCTACCCAGGCAGAGAGGAAAGGGCCCAAACCCAACCCTCTGGGATCCTGGGCTGGTCAAGATCATGGTCACTTGGCATGACAGCAACCAAAAATTATCCCACTCTAATGCTTAAAGATTGACTAAAACTTAGGGCCATGTTCCACTTTCATTTCTTTATTTACAAAGATCCTAAGAGACATGCCCCTTTATTCTCCTATTAAATGCAGCACTCAAACCATACATGATATCTATCATCTAAGTTCTTCTCAAGTCTCTGTCAGAAGGTGGAAAAATCAGACCCCTGGCTGGTCCCTGATGGAAGTGGATGAACAGATTTGGGAGGGGAGATGTTGCTATGTTGAAAATGTACAGCTGAACCTCTTCAAAGAATTTCTGAGCCATCCACTCCAGTGAATGGAATGGGTATCTTGTCCCTTTACACAACTTTTCTGTGGTTAAGATGCAACATTTATGAAGAAAACTACAGACACTGCCCATGGTACAATCCCATTAGCCCTTCCCCACAAAAGAGCAGAGACTAAGGACCTTCAACAAAGAGACAGGCCTTCCCCTAAATGACTTAAGGAGACATACATTCTGTTGGCCTAGGCACTAGAATTTCTAAACTAAGGCATGAGATTTGCATAAGTTACTGAAAACTTCATGAACAGAGAATCTTGAAAACATTTATAGGAGGAGGAAAATGTTATGATGTTTGACACACTTGACTTAGAAACAGAGATCATATATTATTTACTATTATCAATTCTGAAAAGAAATGTTATAATGAGAAGTGATTGGATGTTCAGACCTCTGTAGGGGCAGAAGTTTCCTCCCAAATCCCACATGAGATCAAGATAACTGGGGTTGGGTGAGCCTGCGGAAAAGTTCTTGAGTTTTATTGAGTATCCTTCTATCAACCAGTCCAATGGGCAGGAATGGACTCAAAATTAAAATATGTAGGTAAAAGGCTAAGCCCAGCCACTTAGTCAAATTGAGAGCTATAGAAGGGGGAATCCTCAGATTTACTGAGAAACAAACAGCTGAGTCTGTGCTGGCCTTCACTGGTGGCTAGACTAATGTCAAATCCACATTTAAACCAAACACTAAGGAGCTCTATGCTAGGAACAACTCTTGGAAAAATCATGATGGTTTCTGAAACCTTCCCCTACATCCTACCCAATCTCTCCATAACATCTCAGCTTCTTCACTGACACCAACCAATCCCACAGGGCACCAGAGCTTCCTCCTCCAAAGGAGGGAAGTTTCCCTGGAACAGGGTGGGCTGCATTTCAAAAGGGGACCCTGGAGAGGACACTGTCTTAATACGAAAGTAGGAACCTGATGCTAGAATTTCAGGCACTACAATAGGTTGATGGTTGGGCAGGAAAACCTGCAACAAAATCCTAATTAAGCCACAACCAAGAACCTCCAAGATTGGCACTGGGGGGCATCCTTCATATAAATAAGGAAAATAGCCCAACTGTGTTCCTGATATTTATCATCATTTATGACGGGAGATGTGTGTGGGAGGGGTGGGGGGGGGAAGGTATAGATAATTATCAATACTTTACTAGCTTTAGTGGAAGAGCATGGCTCTCTCCTCAAAATTCTGGTCCAAGCATAGCAAACACTCTTTCCTTTGTTCTCCTTAGCATAGTCAGGCAAAGCCAAAACATTCAAGTAACACTTTGAAGTCTTATGATTGTCAAAGGAAAACTAGCAGAGCAAGGCTCAAGCAGCAACTGCATGTAGCTGACCTCCAGGGCCCTCAGGCCTTAGCCCATCCCAGCTCCTGGCTGGCATCCATATGGCAGGCAACTTCTTGGCATCCTACCACCCAGTGGCACAAGCCTGATCACTTGCCCTTTTCAAAGTCCAGAGCCAAGAAAGAAACCCAAAGAAAAAGAGAAATTTCCTCTGTCCCCTAAAACTTACCTTCCTGAGTCTAGCTTCCTTTTTGCCAGGTTATTGGCACTAAAATGCTCACCTTCTTCCCTTAAGGGTCCCAACAGGACAGGTTGATTAGATAAGCACAGCATTGGCACCGTTCTGCCCCACAGTTGCATGGGTGCCATGCCATGGCACGGCCCACGCAGACGACATAGGGACCTCCAACGCATGCGCAGACATACCACTCCTCACCTCTGGTGAAGCCCGGGTTTTAAATCTTATACCTCATCTATAGCAAAGACTAAGACTTCCACAAGAATGAGAAATTTTATTCTGTAGCATTCCCTACAGTAGAAATCACGAAAAGCAGGTTTCACATACTCCACTTTATAAAAAATAATAGGCTCTATAATAGCACATTATCAGTCATCCACTTCATCACCTCTTAGAGCGCTGAGGGTTGCAAAGGTGGGATCCCTTCCCATAGGTGAAGCCAAGACAGCCAGCAAGATGCTCCATTCCCCAGCATCTGAATATCCAGGATAAACTTGATGCCTGGAACTTAGCAATGTTGTTGCCCATTTTGTTTAATTAGAAGTCATGTGACCATGAATGGGCCTTTTTTTTTTTTCACCATTTTTAGTGATGAAATGAAAGGTATTAGTGGCCCAGCAATATCCCTCCCCTCTCCAGGAATGATGTAAGCCAGTAGTTACACCCAGAGCCAGGCCCACGTGGGTCTGATTCTCTGCTCTGACCCCACAAAGTAGCAACTCATCTCCATCACCAAGCAGAAGTAGGAACCAGCCTCTGTCACAGCCCTTCTCCCCCTCGGCCTGCTTTGCAGCTCTGAGGAGCTCCTTGGTGGGGACTCCCAACAGCTTCCTCTCTTCTTCCCTCACAGCCACTCCTGTTAGCCCTGCACATAGTACAGAGTCAGTAAGTGCCTATTGTACAGAATTAAATGTACTCAAACCCTAATGGAGTAGTCTTATAATTTTATTTGAGGTGTAGGTAACAGAGCTATCACTCATTCATTCATCTGTTTATTGAGCATCTATCAAGTGCCAGGTACTATGCAGATACTGGGGATACAGCAGTGAGCAAGATGGACAACATCCTGCCCTCACAGAGGTTATAGTCTAGTGACTCCGGGAAATAATCAGCAAAAATCACACATATATTAATTCACAGGCTTGAGAAATTGCCAAGGGAGGAAGAATGGGATTAAAAGGCAAAGGGTACCCAGGACTAAACCTTAAGGAACTCTAACACCTAAAGGTAGATAAAGAATAGTCAGAAAAAAATCCAGAAAGTTAAGAAAAGAACCAGGAAAATAAGACGTGATGAAAATCAAGGGAGAGTTTCAAGGTGGAGGAGTTGGAAAGCAATGCCAAACAAGTGTCCTTGGTGTTAGCATTATGGAGGTCATTGGTGAGCTTAGCAAGAACAATTTTATTGGCAGGATAGGAACAAAATCTAATAGTGGATTGAGGAGTAAATGGGAAGGAGTGATTACATACAATTCTTTCAAAAAATTTTGCTGTGCAAGTGGGGAGAGAAGTAGGCTGGTAACTGGAGGAAGATGTGAGTTTCAAGAAGAATTTTCTTTAAGTTAGAAAAAACTAGGTCATTAGAGATTTAGCTAAGAAATCCAGATGTAATAGCCAAGAGTGTCCAAGTGTGGTCAAGAGCCTCACTCATCAGTAATGAAGCAGAGGGACCAGGAGGTTGTAAGTGGCAGCAGTGAAGGAGAGGTGGAGGTGGACAAGCTAGATGACATAGGCTTCAAAGAAGAAGGGTTTTACAAGGCACAAGAAGAGCAAAGGTCTAGAAGTAACAGGGAACAAGAGGGATCTTAAGCCTACCTCCTAGCCCTGGAGTACATGGGGTGAGAGAGAATAAGCAGCCACTGAGTAAGAGGAGTTGTTTGCCGACCAAAGCTCCACAGAGCTCGGGAGAAGGTGAAGGGCAAAGGATGGAGTTCAGATCAAGGAGTCACAGAACAGTATGATGTTAAGGCCATGAGAAAGGCTAGAGGGCCATACTAGGAACTTTTTAAAAACACCATAAATATAGCCACATGGAAATAATCTGTTGGTCACCCAGGCCACTCTGCCTCTCTCTGAGAATGCAAATGATCAAAACCTGACCCCATGCCCTGTACCTACATTTGCTTAGACATCTTCATAGCCCCAGGAATAAAGAGAACATTTGCAGAAATCAGTTGCACCTTCATGCTTAACTATACCCTTGAATCAATAATTTTGCAAGCAGTTCTCGAACTCTTGCTATATGCAAGGCACTATAAGAACACAAAGTTAAATCAGACCTGGTCCTTATCCTCAAAGAGCTCACCGTCTAGTAGAAAAAAAAGGGAAGCATACATGGAAATGCTAGAACTCAAGACTGATTGTAAGGAACGTGAGAATCCAAAGATGGGCTGGAGCAATGTAGTGTGATATGTTTAAGGAGAATTCCCTGGAGGAAGTGGGGCTTACGAACGATGGATCACTCAAGAGGATTGTGATTTAGATAGCCAAGACATGAGCTGGAAGGGCATTGCCAATGGAGGGAAGAGCATGGACAAGGACAAAGTGCCTGCTGACTTCATGGGGCCCAACAGGTGATGAGGACTTGAATTGAAGCAATGAGATAGAATCAACTAAGAGTGAGATGTTGGATAGGAGTTGGCTTCAGTTTAGTTGTGGAATGTGAGGGAGACAAAAGAGACAGACTTTAAAAAGCCATCTACGGAGAGCCACAGCCTCTCCAGATGCCCGGTTTATGTTGGCCTAAAGACCCTGGTGTACCATCTCTTGTTTCCTCAGAACAAGTACCAGGGCTTCATCTTTGACGTTGTGACCAAACAGACTTTCGACATCGTTATCATGGTCCTCATCTGCCTCAACATGATCACCATGATGGTAGAGACTGATGATCAGAGCGAAGAAAAGACAAAAATCCTTAACAAAATCAACCAGTTCTTCGTGGCCGTCTTCACTGGAGAGTGTGTCATGAAGATGTTCGCCTTGAGACAGTACTTCTTTACCAACGGGTGGAATGTGTTTGACCTCATCGTCGTGGTCCTCTCCATTGGGAGTAAGTGGGCATCACATGTGGTGGGGAAGCCCAGCCTCTGCTTGGGGTTGTTTTGGCTGTTCTTTCAAAACCAAAGGGACAATCAACAAACTTTGTTTGGTTTTGTATTCATTTTTGTTTTTTTGTATGTTTTTTAGTTTCAAGTATACAGTACATCAGTTAGACATTTATATAGTTTATAAAACAATCTCCCTAACTGCCCTTTCTTTCTTCTGGCTCTCCACCTAGCCATTACATTAATGCTAACGGCATTCCCTATGCCGTGCTCCCCATCCCTGTGGCCATCTATGAACTACTAATTTGTACTTCTTTTACCCTTCACCCCTTTTTCCCAGCCCCCCAACCCCCCTCCCCTCTGGCTGTCACCAGATTGACAAATTTTTTTAATACGCTATACATGAAAGGAGCCCAGTATTTGCTGCCTTCCAAAAGCAGCAGATTTTAAATGTCCCTGGGCCTCTCAGTGAAACGAAGAGTTTCCACTGGCCTTCTCCATGCTGTCACGAAGTGTCTTCAGGCACCTACTGTGTACACAGCCATCACCAGATGGGGGCTGATAGGGAACAATAGCTCCTCCAGAACACCTAAGATGATGGAGTCTCCAGTGGGCCTTCTTTTTATGATCTTCGAATCAAAGAGTGGGTGGTGTGATGTGAAGTGAGTCATAAAATCCTTTTTGGAAAAGGAGGTGGGTTGCCAGCTGAGTGAGGAAAGTCTAGGAAGAGATTGTTCAAAGGAGATTTATAGTCAAGGGTCTGGAATTAAATCTCTATATAACTATCTACCTAGGGAATATGAGTGATAGAAAAGTCAAGGGATCAATGCCAAGAGATCAATGCTAGTATGGTCTAATCTGGGTGTTGTTGAATGACAAGCCCAATATTTGGGAGCCAAGCGTGTTCAGAAAAAAATGAGTAGAGTCAGAGGCTAATTCTACTCAGTAGGGAATAGAGTAGCCATAATTGAGTGCTTGCTGGGTTCTGAGCGCTAGGCTGGGTTCCATGAGTCTTCATAGCAGCGCTGTGAAGAAGTGCTATTATCCACATTTTATACGTTTGAAATTGAACCTGAGAGATTCAGAAAGTTATGCAAGGTCATACAGTTTGTAAAAGGCAGAACTGAATTTGGACCAGGCTAATGTTCTGACATACAAGCAGCCTCCCACCAACAACTAAAAGACTGCCCCTGGCCTTTCTGTGGTTAAGCCAAAGTTTGGCCCTATAAAGGCCAGATATCAGCACACCAGCTTTATTTTGCTTTACAAATGCATCCTGACCTATTATATCATGACCTGCTTACTTTTCATGTCTAGGCATAGCCATAGATTTAATTTTCCATTGATTTACTATCAAAGGTTAATAGTATCTAAACACAACTTGGCAGCATTTAATCAATCGCCCTCTCCTGGTACTTGAAACAGTGTTGGGTTTATTTAGGGTTGTTTCAGGGGGAGGTCAATTTATTTTTGGTTTTTGTTTTATTTTCTGGTTGCTGCTGTTTTTTGTGGGAGGTTTATTTTGTGTTTGTCTTCCAAAGTGACAGATTCTAAAGGCCATTTTGATTTTATATTAGAGAAAGAAGCTTGCTTATATGACTTCCCGGATTAGTATTACAGATATAAAATATACTCAAAGTACTCAGTTCTATAATGTGCACACCTTAACTACCAGCTCCTATAATCTGTGCAACACCACCATCCACTGGGCAGAGATCACTCAGAGACAGCTAGAAAGCAAATGAAAGACAGATTCCACCTGTCCATTCTTCTACCCTCCTTCCCTCTCTCCCTTTCTTCCTTCCAACCAGCAAGACCAGCAAGTCATGTATTGAGTATCTAATTGTTACAAGTAGAAACATTCATTCTCCCTTGAAATAGATGTAGACCAGTTGGCTGGCAGAATTTTAGGAGATTATATGGACATATAATGTAACCCACATTATGGAATAATGTCCCAGTTAAAGTAGACTTTAGGAGATAGGCTTTCATAAAGTTTTTATAATCTAAATTATAATTATATCCCAAGTCTCCTCCAATTTCTTTCCTCCTTCCAACACAATATTGTGACTACTCATGTTTCTATGACAAAAGGCAAGTAAGTAGAAGAGGGTCAAGGGAACCTTGGCAAGGAAAGAGCTTGCTTACACACCCCTCAACTTTTGTCCTCAGAGGTTCTGAATTCTGTCTTACCTAAAAGACTTGCCTAATCTTTGGTGGTCCCAGCAGGCCTCTGCAGGTCCCAAGATCAAGTTTCACAAATCAAGTTAGATATCAGATAGGGAGATGTATGCATTTTTCATCTTTCCAACCTTGTTCATGGTTGGGGTGGGAGGCTGTAACTGACCTTAAACAAGCCCATCTCCAGGCCTTGACAGAGTTCGAATGCAGCTGGAAATGAAAGAAATAAATAAAAACCATTATACAGACAGCTGGCCATTCAAAGCCATTCTGCTTTAGCTGTCAGCAAGTTGCCCAACTCCTCAGGCCCCCTTATAATTAATACCAGCCCCTGTACAATTATCCCCAGGACCATGTGCCAGGAACTGAGTTAATCTTCACAGTAGGAGATAGGGAGATGAATCATAGGGGGTCCTGGCCTTCACAGAGCCCAGGATTAGGGTGGGGGAAAAGGCATGACCCAAAGGCTAAATTCTCAGGAAAGAACAGGGTCTGTGTCATGGACAGAAACAAAGGACAGTGTGTATATGGAATTTGGTCCAATCGCTTCCAGCTGAACCGGCCTTCAGAAGATAAGTTTTGACCATGGAGATTGACTATGGCGATATTCTGGATGGAGAAAAAGATAAGAACATGGTAGGAAGGGTGAGACTTACTTGAGGAAGAAAGAATTTGTGTAATGAACACTTACTTAACCCCTACTCTATGCCAACCACTGTGCCAGGCTGAGAGAGCCCAGAGTTCTTAAATATAGATGCTCACATGGAGGTCCATATGGAGCAGAGATGAGGGGTGTGATCACAGCCAACTGTGTCAGGGCTCATGGATGGAAGTACTAATTAGATCATTTCCTCTCTCCTTTAAAGGCCTGGTGTTTTCTGCAATTCTTACATCACTTAGCAATTATTTCTCCCCAACGCTCTTCCGAGTCATCCGCTTGGCCCGAATCGGCCGCATCCTCAGGCTAATCCGAGCAGCCAAGGGGATCCGCACGCTGCTCTTCGCCCTCATGATGTCCCTGCCCGCCCTCTTCAACATCGGGCTGCTGCTCTTCCTCGTCATGTTCATCTACTCCATCTTCGGCATGGCCAGCTTCCCCCACATCAAGTGGGAGGCCGGCATCGACGACATGTTCAACTTCCAGACCTTCGCCAACAGCATGCTGTGCCTCTTCCAGATCACCACGTCGGCCGGCTGGGATGGTCTCCTTAGCCCCATCCTCAACACAGGGCCCCCCTACTGCGACCCCAATCTGCCCAACAACAATGGCACCAGAGGGAACTGCGGGAGTCCCGCTGTGGGCATCATCTTCTTCACCACCTACATCATCATCTCCTTCCTCATTGTGGTCAACATGTACATTGCAGTGATTCTGGAGAACTTCAATGTGGCCACAGAGGAGAGCACTGAGCCCTTGAGTGAGGATGACTTTGACATGTTCTACGAGATCTGGGAGAAGTTCGACCCCGAGGCTACCCAGTTTATTACCTTTTCTGCCCTCTCAGACTTTGCAGATACCCTCTCTGGCCCTCTGCGAATCCCAAAACCCAATCGGAATATATTAATGCAGATGGACCTGCCTTTGGTCCCTGGTGATAAGATCCATTGTTTGGACATTCTTTTCGCCTTCACCAAGAATGTTCTGGGAGAATCTGGGGAGCTGGATTCTCTAAAGGCAAATATGGAGGAGAAGTTTATGGCAACTAATCTTTCAAAAGCATCCTATGAACCAATAGCCACCACCCTCCGGTGGAAGCAAGAAGACATTTCAGCCACTGTCATTCAAAAGGCCTATCGGAGTTATATGCTACACCGCTCTAAGACAATCTCCAATCCCCCAGTTGTGCTCAGGGATGAGGAGGAGGCTTTGTCACTCCCAGATGAAGGTTTTGTTGCATTCATGGGAAATGAACATTGTGTGCTCCCAGATAAATCTGAAACTGCATCTGCTACATCTTTCCCGCCATCCTATGACAGTGTCACTAGAGGCCTGAGTGATCAAGTCAACATGAGCACGTCTAACTCAATACAAAATGTAGGTGAAGTTACCAGTAAGGAAGCCACTGCTCCTGGGCCCCAGTGAGGACACTCCAGCATGGACATCTCCAGTTCTGATGTGTCCTTCTGCTCTGCTCCTTTTCCCACTCCAGGTGGCACCTAGCTACCATCTCACCAATGCATGCCACTGGGTCACAATGTCAGAACTGAGTAAGGGAATGCAGTTGGTACCCACCTCTGGAGAAGCCCCGTACACCAACAGAAGTCAGGAGCCAAGAGCATCTCCACTGTGACTTCCCTTTTCAATTTCAATATCAGATGATGGCTTCCCTTACTTTCCAAAAAATATATATATATATATTCCTGGTCCTTTTATTTTGACTGTGACCAGAGCTTTCATTTATCAAGACAAATTTCTCAGGACCAGAACTTCCAAGGATATATGGCAAAGATGTTGCTGAAGGTCCAAGGCAGCCCTCTGTGAACCACCACATAGAGAATGGCAATGTTATTTAGGATTTTGCATGACTGCATGTTGAGAGCTGCAAGACAACTGCTCCAGCCCAGGGTAACACCTATGGTCTATGTCATGAAAGTCCTTTGAGATATCTATTAAAAATAATATTTTTAAAGATATGCCAAGACCAATATTATATCTTAAAGCATCATTTTTTAAAAAAATTATGTGATATTGACATGTCATAAATCATTTTTCCTTCCCTTTCAGGGTTCCTGATATTTTTCAGTTTGAGCTTGAGGCTGAGTGGGGCAGAAAGAAGTACTATCCTGAGAGCTTGTTCTATTCCTAACTCCTCCACTGATTGCCTGGTTGACTTGGGCCAAGCTCTTTCCCTCTAAACCTCAATTTCCACACTTGTAAAATTGGTGGAGGACAAACAGAATAAATGTTCCCTATAGCCTTTGCATTTCAAGTTGTAGAATTCAGTGGTGCCCTGTCCCAATTTAGATGAGGACAACACTCTCTCTTCTGAAGCTGCAATGGCCAGACCTCTCTGCTATGTAGCTAAAGAGGCAGCTTTGAGATATATTCTAGGTCTAGTCCACATCTCATAGTTGGACTTTAAGAAGGAAGATGTTCACATTCCCCTTGGGCCAGGACTCCATAATTAGTATAATCAAAAGAAAAACAGTTATTTTGAGGAAGATGATCTAAGAGATAAAAGGTATAGTCAATATTTTCTTTAATTCATCCTACAAATATTATTAAGTACTCATTATATGACAGGTACTGATCTATGCACAGAAATAATGGGAGCTAAGCCAAAAGGTGAATTCATTTATGCAGTCAATGGAGTGGGGTTATCGGAGAGAATATTCAGGCCAAAGCTATGTGGCAGGTCTTAAGATGAAGGAGAGCAAGCATTTGGTGTGATAACATAGAACCTAAAGGGTCTTACTGACAGTCATGATCTTCTATTAATTCTTGGGACATTCCTTGCCACAATGACAAAGATCAGGTCAACTTCTTGATATATATTTGACCATAAGATTTTTCATTTACACATTTACAAAAGTAGAGGCTAGTCCACCTTTCATGCCTCATGGATACAGATTTTCCAGCGCTATGCTTTTCTTTCTCCAGAGGCCAAAGAGTATCTTTCAAGATACTTAATGGGATTTTCCAGCCCCCCACAAGATGCAGGGTAATAAAATGGTGATGGAATAGCTGAAGGCATAGGCTGCCCCAGTTCAAATTAGCTGTTCTCTGGATGCCTGGTTTGTATCTAGATAGCACACATATTGACTGTGCAGCTTCTTCAACATCTAAATCTAATGCCATCAATGAAAATGCCATCTGAGAGGATGTTAGCACAAGTTTTATAAGACAGCTGGGTGGACAGAGACCTTGGAGACTGGTTTAGTTTTACATGTTATGTGTAAGAATTAAAGAATTTACATGTTATGTGTAAGAATTATTGGGTAAATGATATTAGTCTCAAAGATATTCTTAATCTTTGCCTCATATTTGAGTTGAATTGTGTCCCCCCAAAAGATATGTTCTAACCCACAGGACCTATGAATGTGGCCTTATTTGCAAACAGGGTCTTTGCAGATGCAATCAGATTAAGATGCAGTCACACTGGATGAGGGTTGGCCAGTGGTTTATAACATGAGGAAAATTGGGACATAGACACACAGAGAGGAGAATGTCATGTGAAGAGACAGACTGAGACAGAGAAGATAGCTACATGAAGCCAGAGGCAGAAATTAGAGTGATGCAGCTATAAGCCAAGGAATGCAAATGATAGCTGACAACTACCAGAAACTAGGAAGAGGCAAGGAAGAATTCTCCTCTAGAACCTTCAAGAGCTCGGCCCTGCTGATAGCTTGATTTCAGACTTCTGGCCTTCATAACTGTGAGAGAATATTTTAAGCCACCTAGTTTGTGTAACCTAATTATAGCAGTCCAAGTAAACTAACACGCCCCCCAATTTTTCCACACAGATGCATTTCCCAAATTATAATGGAAACCATTGGAAAAGTGTTGCAATATATACACCTTGCATCACACAGAGCTTTAGAAGTGTATCTAATACAAATGTAGGATTGGCCTTTGAAAATTTCACTAGATCTAGTTTCCAAGTTTTACCCGGTGGTCCTATTACAAGGTAGAAACTAGATTTGTATGGAGAGGAAAATCGGAGAGATCCAAAGCAGATGAAAGCCAGAACTACCTCGTCTCTCTCACCCATAGGAGATGACACTAGAATCTCTCTGGTCCAGAATATGTGAAGGTAACTTAGTGCTGAAGGAAGACAGACACAACAGTGGCGTTGATTCTATGATATCTAGAACCTACAGGTTCTTTAAAATATGTTTCCACCATAAACACTACCCTGACTTTTAGTTCATTAAACTGCATGACACAGAGACATAGATGGCCAAGAACATTTAGCCAACACAGATGGGAAGATGTAGGCAGAGCTTTGGTATGCTAACACATTTGCCTTAAGACAAAGGTGAAGTCACTTTCCCAAGTGCTAGGAATGTAAAATTAATAAGACAAATCCTCAGCCTGGAACTGAACACAGGCTGAAGATTAAATAAAAAAAAAATAAAAAATAAAAAAAATAAAAAAGCAATTCTAAGATTTCCAGTAGTGACAAGTTAGGTTATTTGAATTATCCTTCTCATTGAAAATCATGAAAATGCAGGATAAACACCGGACAACAATACTATTTAATTAAGTTGGGATGAGGCAAGTAAGGTAAGGATTCTACAGCTTTATCTTTATCTAGAAGGGAAGTAAAAGTTTTTATTATTATTACACTTTGATAAGTTAAGAAAGCATGACTTAATTACTAGGATTGCCACTAACAGAACAAAAACAGTGTGCATCATTTCCAAACTCAGACAGGGGAAAATATGCTAAGAAATAATTAGGCAATCAAAAAGGTAAGGTAAGAAATGTAAATGTAAAAACAAGAGGAACAAGTTAGAAAAGACAGAGTAATTAGTATATTTGAACACACACGTATCAGTAATTATACTGATGTAAATGTAGATGTGTAATATAAAATGTAATGTAATTACATACATAAATGTTAATGGACTAAGTGCTCCAAAAAATAGACAAAGATTGTCAGGCAGAATTTTAAAAATTCAAACAAGTGATGTTTATAGAGAGACACATCTAAAACATAAGGTTATCAAAAGGATAAAAATAAAAGGATAGAAAAAGATATACCATGTAAATATTAATCAAGCCACTGCAAAATACATGTTCTTTTCAAGTATTTATGGAACATTTACAAAAGTAGTTCAAATACCTAGCCATAGAATAAGATTTTTAAAGTTTTCAAGTGACTAAAATCATGTAATGTATGTTTCCAGACAATAATACAATTTAGCTGAGAATCAAAAGCAAAAGGAAACACTACAGCATATACAGACACTTAACATATCACAAAGATGGCATAGCGTAGCAGTGGGGAAGATTATCTTCCTACAAACGATGCTAGGACAATTGCATTTTTGTAAGGAAAAGAAACAAAGTGGACCCCTACCTAAAACTGTACTTAAAAATCAATTCCAGGTATGCCTAAATGTGAAGGCGAAATCTATAAAGCTCTTAGAAGATAATAAAGGAAAATATCTATATGATCATGGAATAAAGAAAAAAATGATAAATTTGACTACATTAAAATTTAGAGCTCAGTTCATTAAAATATACTATTAAAAGGATGAAAAGTCAAGCTATTGAGGGGAAAAATATTTAAAACACTTATATCCATCAAAAGTCTAATATTCAGAGGAAATTTTTATTAACTTCTACAAATCTATGCAAAATAAACAACACAGTAGAAAAAATGGAAAGAGATTTGAAGGGGCACTTTACAGAAGAGGAAACCTGAATAACTAATAAACATATAAAAGAGTACACTACCTAATTAGTAATCAGGGAAATGCAAATTAAAACCACAGTGAAATACCACTACACATCTATCAGATCTGCAAAACTTTTAGAGTCTAACAAATACCAAGTGTTGGCAAAGATGTAGAACAACAGGAATTCTCATGTACTGTTGGCTTGTGTAAATTGGCACAACCATTCTTGAAAACAATTTAACTTTAGAAGAAGAGTTGAAGACACATATACCCACCCATGACTCAGGTTTTCAATTCCTAGTTTTGAAACCTAGAGAAATCCACTCACACGTGCTCTAGGAGACACGTACAAGATTTCCTATCAACATCATTTATAATGGGCCCAAATTATAAACAACCTAATATCCATTGGCAGTAGGATAAATTAAATTGTGGTAACTTTTTTAAATGTAATTTTATGCAATAATGAGAATGGAAGAGATATGGCCTAACATAAGTCTATAGATGAATCTTAGAAACATGACATTGAGTGAAAAAAGCCAGACACAAAACTATAAATGCTATATGCTTTTATGAGGTTAAAAGCAGACAAAACTAAATATGTTGTTTAGGGATGCATAAAGAAAAGCAGGGATTGGTTACCATAGAAGTCAAGGTAGAGGTTACTGCTGATGGGGAGGAGGCATTTATGACTGGGTCTTTGGCAGTGTTCTAATTAATTCCTCACCTAGACAGTTCTCTTTATGAGTGTTGCCTTTACAAGTTTAACTTTACAAGTTAAGCAAAACATATATGTCTAATGTGTTTTCTGTATGTATAGCTCACAATTTAGAAAAATTAATGGCTTAGCTTAGATTCTCCTTCCTCTCTGCAGAAGTAGTTACTATCTGCTACGCTGAATTGTACCATTTCTGTCTTGGACTTGGTTATCTGGGCTAAGTTGTAAAAGGAAGAGTAGGAGTTCAATAGTGGGGTAATAATAAAGGAAATTCTAGGGAAAGGGAATAGCAACTGAAAAAGACATAGGAGATGAGCAAGTGGGTGAAGAGCCTGAGGAAATTTAAACTACTGTGAATCAGGCACCGCAAGAAGTGGAGGAGTGAGTAGAATATAGTAACAATGGAGACAAAAATTTGTATCCCTCTGAATTCTTTTGGATGGTATTATAGGTGATATTAAAACATTTAACAATCTGCTAGGAACAGAGCACCAACCAGGACTGACCATGTTGCTAAACAAGCTTCCGGAGGCCCCCCTTCTGTGCGAGGTGCTAACTCTTCAGTCGTTGGACCATGGGGAAGTCTAGAGAGACGTCTAGAAGGAGGGAACCAGGGCAGCTGGTGGGACAGGGTGGTAGCACTTGAGGCAGCAGCTACCTACCAACTGGTACAAAAATATTTCATTACACCTATGCACACTGACTAGCTATTAGCCCTGGCTGCAAGTGATAGAAATCTGACCCAAATTAGTTTATGGGGAGAAGAAAAGAAAATATTTTCATCTACTAAACAAGAAGCCCAGAGATGCAGTTGGATTCAGGCTTAGCTGGATTTGGGAGACCAAACGATGCCTTTGGAATAACACTTCTCCCCTTCTTGGCTCTGCTTTCTTCTGCAGGTTCTCAGGCAGGCTCTCTCCATGCGGTGACAAAGATCACTCTGCCAGTCCTTTGTATGTGTGACCTCAGAAGGGAAACTTGACTCCCAATAATTCCAGCAAAAATTCCCGGTGAGGCATGTCATTGGCCCAGATCTTATCACGTCCCTGTCTCTAAACAAATATTGTGTCCAGAACATGCAGCACGCTGGCCATTTCCAGATCGTGTACTCACCCTGGAGCCAGGAACTGAGCTGAGAGCAGTTCCCAAATAAAAAAATTTCTGCAGTCGTGTGAAGGAATGAATGATGAGCAGGAAAAACAAAAGCTCCTCACTACATGCCACCCCTTAGCTGCCCCATATCAACACATATTTTTTTTCCAGAAGTGCAATATCAAAGCCCCTTCCTAACATAGTGTTGCCATCCTGCATAAAACTGCACCCCCCTTTCCCAAAGGGAGACAATACGGAGCCTGCCCGGTTATTGCATCCAGCTTCAAGACATGACTGTTTGATTAACGGATCAGCAAATCTTGTCAACTCTACATTCAAAATAAATCTACTTCTTATCACCTTCTCTATTATCAACTTTGCCGAAGTAACCATCATCCCTCACAAGTATTACTTCAATGGTCCCCATTTCTACACTTGTCCCCCACAGCCTATTCTCCTGAACAGCAGCCGGAACTCAAATCCACCTGTGGCTTCTACAGTACTCTGAGTGGAAGTCATTACAATGGCTTTACATAATCTGGCCTTCACTCTTCTCTGATCTCATCTCCCCCACCCACCCCCACCCACTCTCTGCACTTCAGCCCTGCTGTCCTCCTTGCAGTTCTTAAACGCAAAATGCATGCTCTTGCCTCAGAACGAACTTGCCCTTGAAACTTGCTTTTCCCTCAGTCAGTATATCCACAGAGCTCACTCTCACACTTTCTTCATTTCTTCCCGGACCAACCTAATTACCCAACCACATCCATAGCACTTATCACCCTCTGGGGTAGCTTCTCAAGGCCCAGTACTCGAAGGCTAGCCATCTGATAGACAATAGTATAGGATAAATATCTTGGCCTCAGTAAAAACGCCTAGTTAGAAAAGGAGAAACCACATTCAGAAGTGCCCATTCACAGAATACCCTGAAGCATGTACAGCCTGACCTGACGAGACAGTGATGAGATTTCTTGGTCCTGCCCCTGGGACAATTCCTTCTCCACTCTCCTAACCCTCATGGGAAAGAGATTCCTTCTGAGGAATAAACAGCTGATTGCACTCACTTCCCGTTGGCATCGCTGGCCCCTGGCAATAATCTTCAGGTCTGAGCAATCGTGGGCCATTATCTGCCTGGACTGAAGTTTCTCTGGCAATACAACTTTCTTAAAACACTAGTATGATTCCTATCTCTTGCACTGTCCCAGCTAATTAGATCTTGTTGTATTATGGTCCTTCAATCCAGATGTGGGACCGGATATTCTCACGTTTTAGCAATAGACGTCTTGCCCTCCCTCACACCTTAGCCAAACTGCCTGCATCCTGGCCGCAGCCAGACACTGCACATAGACACGGTTGAAAACAACTAGCTTGGGTGAAGAGACACAACTCACCTATCCCGTCTGTATTTCATTGCACAGCTCTTTAAATTGGAGTAATGTCTCCTTTGCTCTACAGGTTGGTCAGTGATGAGATCCTTTGCGAGAAGTTAGGGGAGGGGAGGGTGTCGGGCTCCTCCCAGTTCCATACTTCCAATCATATATGTAACAATTAACTCTTTAGGAGAAAAAAAATCCTGATTTGTAGCATTTTCTGATTTCTATGATGGAAATAGTCCCACTATGGCCCATATCAAGCTGTTGATGTGACATTCTCAAAGGAAGAATAGGGAAGAGACAGGCACAGTCTACTTAAGCCAGCAGGAGCTGACTGTGGCATATTCCTGTTTCCAAACCCCTGCCTTTTATCCACTACTATTAGCTTGGAACAGGTATGTGTTTTTCCACTCCCCCAGGTACAAGACTATAATATCTTGGGTTGCTGGCAATAGCCAGTGAAGACTTCCCTTTCTGCTTTCATATGGTCCAGTGAAGGCAAAGTTAGTCTTTCTTGGTGTGCCTTTACTAAGACCACACCTTTCCAAATCCTAGAGGTTTTTCTATAAAGGCCTTGAAACGGCTGCTGCAAGAAGTGGGTAGTCTGAGTCCCTAGATACCACAGGCAATCGCCAAAAGCATAATAGAAATTTCCAGATTCAGATCTGGGGATAGGAGAGTCTCAGTGTCCCACCCGATCTCAACTTGGCCAATGCCACGTTTTAAGGTCTATTAATAGTAACACTCATCTCCAGGTGTCAACTTCTATGTCAGCCCATCTTAAATGCTTACAAGAACCCAGTTTCGGCATAAAAGGAATTTACTGGAAGGCTATGGGGAAGGTGAGAATGGAATTAAATGCTGAACAATCATGAAGGATGGCAGCCAAGGCTGGGTAGGTTTCTGGGCAGTCGACACCAATAGACAATCTCTTCATGGGGCCAAAACCAATCAGTTCCAGCTTTTTTCCCTTCCTATGCCCGGTTAGTTTTCAAATTCCAAGGAGAGAGCATCTGATTGGCCCAGCTCCAGCAAGAGAAGAAAGAGGCATTTTGATTGATAGCTCCAACGAGACTGCAGTCAATTACATCCTCCCACCATCCCCATACACACCCCAAAAAGTTAAGGTGTGGTTACTAAAAGGAAAAAGTAGGATGGGCAGACAAAATGCCGGATGAGTATTACAAGTTACAAGTTCGATTCGTGTTTTGTAAAAATCTCTCTGGCCCCAGTGATGAGTTACCAAGAGGCCGAAGTTGGGGACAGAGATATTAGGGAGGCAGTCGTGCCAAATGGAAACCTGAACTATGTATTTTTAAGTCTCTCAAGCACATTGACTAAAAGACACTAAGTCTTTTCAGATAGAACTCCCATAACAAGGGCTAGGGTGCCAGCTTCCATCTTCATCTCTGGTGACAGGTCCAAATCCTTGTCCTCCAGATAAAATGCTCCCTAGGACCCGAATATCTGCAGTGCACTCTGTCTCTGGAAAATTACTCATACGTTCCCTGAAGTGGAAATACGTTTGAAGTGTGCTCTCCTGAGAAGCCCCAGATGAATCATCATCCAAATGAATTCAGGCAGAGAAAGGCAGGATTTGCCTGTGGGCATCAAATCTGTACCAAGGAAGTTCATGTCTACTGTTGACCCTTTAAGACACCAGTTCTGACAATCGAACCAACAACAACAAAACTTGGTTGATACGGTTTGTTGTACAAAGATAAGAAATTCTAAAAAGGCATGCATAAAGAGGGTTCATTTTTTTTTTTCCTGACCAGAACTGAGTTAATTGATTATTAGAAATGTGGCTGCTCCTGATTAGAGATGTAATTGTATTATAAAGCAATATAAAGGCATGTGTGTGTGCCTGTTAAATAATGATGCTTCTTGTAATCAGAACAGGGAGCCCCAGAAGCTGCAAATATCTGCAAATGATCCACACGGAAATGCTCAGCTCATAGGCTCTGGACTGAGCTCTGGATGAGAGGGTAGAAGGTTCCAGTTTGATTCCAGGCCTTCTCTCGCTCATGTGTCACAACTTCTCTGAACAATTTTTCTTGTTTATACAGTGGGAATAGATTCCTGCCCTGCCGGATCCATCGAGAAATTTGATGGAGATAAAAATGCCCTTTCCTCTCACTGAAAGAGCAGAGAGATAAAAGGGGAGAAAATTGGAACCCCTCCTGCCTCATCATGTCCCCAGGCAATGCTGCTCCCCTCCCCCACTGAGCATGGAGGTACCCCATGCAAAGGAACAGCTAACCACACGCAGGGGCTCCTGGACAGGGCCAGCACTTAGGTGGTCAGGACAGAGGGTAGCTCCTCCCAAACCCGCCGGGGATGGTTACGCTTGGATCCATTTTGACTCTGGAGCAGATACTGTCTTTGCCCCACACCACGTTCCTCGCCTGAGTTTGAATGTAACTGTGCAGCTTTCCTTAGGGCTTTCTCCAAAGCCACTGGGCTTTGCTCCATGCCGGCACAGCAGCCCAGAAGTGCAGGGGGAAAGGGAGATGCTGGCACCCTCAAGGACAACCCTCAACCAATGAGGGACAAGAGTTGGAAGAAAAAGAAATACCCTAGCCTCCCATGCCTTGGAGGAACAATTCTGAGTCGAGGATCCTTACAAAGTCTGAGGCCTAGTGGTCAGGCCAGTGTTTTCATAAACGTGAGATTAAGTGCCCATTCACTTTTGCACCCTAGGTGACCCTGTCGGCTCACCCTAGCCCCTGCCCTGCCCAGATGCCCACAGCACTGACCAGCTCCTTAGGAGTGTCTCCTTTCCTTAGCTAACTCTCCTTGTTCTTTCTTCACTTTTGCTTTCTGGAATCACCTCCCAAATAAACTACCTGACCCCAAATCCTTGTCTCAGTTGCTAATTTGGGCGAACCCAAATTAAGACAAACTCCTACACATCCCTCTACTCAGAGTTAGGAAGCTGGTTTTTTTTTTAATGCTGTCCACATGCCCATCGTCCCATTTGGAGGCTTGCTATATATGGCCCCTGAATAAAGGTCTGCAGGAAGGGACTCACTTTCCTTAGGTGATGTTAAGTTTGAGAAGTGTTCGACCCAGAAGTATATCACCATCTTCCTCTCCTAGCTCCCTACCTGTCACCCACCTGCTTCTGATCAATGAGGCAAGTGAGGGTCCTCTCCTTACCCTCTCAAATTACTATTGAAGATTTAATTTTAGTGGTAACTGCCTTGAGACCAAGTGGATCCTTACCTCCTCTTCAAAACTGTTCTCTGATGAATGAAAGGTTAACTGTAAGCTCGAGTTTCAGCTTCTCACTGCAACTTATAAACTGACAAGATTCTTTAAGATTAGTTACCTATGGCCTCCTTTTCCATCAGCTTATTGCATTGGGCTACTTTGAAATTCCACAATTTGCAACGAGATGTTCTAAATTAGAACTTCATCCAGAAGTTGTCACAGTGATTTTTTTCTGGTACACAGCATTATGCTAAGTGGCCATCAGTTAACAAGTAGCTTGGTCTATGCTCCTCAGAGCCGCAAAGGACAATGGGAGAAATTCCCTGGCTTCCCCTTGTTTTCCACCCCATAAAAGAAGTCAATGAGCATTCAAGGTTCTCTTCTGAACACCAAGGAATAAGGGGGCACACTGGTGGCTTCATTCCAATGGCATCATATGTGTGAACTGTGACAGCCACCTAACTCTGCCACTATCCCTTCTTGGGACAGAGCCCATACCATGTTTTACAAAGTTCTAAACCTCTCTGGGTAGGGATCTCCTTGAGGATGACAGAGAGCAGTTCTGGAAGTCTTTATCTTGCCAGTCAAAACACTTCCTAGCCACCAGTTGTCAAAATCCCTCCTTGGACCTCTCCCATGGAGAATCCATAGACTGAGACAAACTTCTGCTATGGTGGGAAGAGAACTACTGTGTCCTCCTCCAAGAGTCAATGTCAAGTCAGAACCAGGCATGCAAGAGATTTGCTGGGGGCAACGTCGATGAAGACTGAAAGGGAGGGAAGAGGAGCTGGCAGCGAGAGCCTGAGACTGTGATGCAGGTCGAAGGCTGTGAGAGGAGAGAGAAGCAGGAAGGAAGATTGGACAGGAAGAACCTCAGACTGCAGAGCAGCTGTGAGCAAGTCTCAGCCAAGCTGGTGGGGAGCCCCGGAATAAAGACCGCCCAGTGGGGGACTCTTCGTTGGGCAAAAAGGGCCCAGCTCTAGTCCCTCCACCTCCGTCCTCGGTGGGAGCAGCACAGGAAGAGCATAGCTTCGGCATGAACCCCGCAGGAGATCCTGAAGGTGCCACAGCTGGAGCTCGCCGGGGCTGGTATTCGGCTATGTACTGCCTGAGAATCCTTAGCCGTCTTGGACCACAACGGTTTTTCTAGTCGAACCTAGCGGCATCTCCCTACGTGCTCGCAGTCATCATGGTGACTGCCCTCAGGGCTATGGAGCAGCGTTTCTGAAGCGGAGTCCCCATTTCAGAAGCTTCCAGAAGCTCCCACGCAGTAATGTTGACCTTTTCCAAGTCAGTGCTTGGAGGGCAGGCCTATCTCCTCCTCTCTCACAGGGATTGTGCTTTTTCCCCTCTAGCGTAGTCTACCAGGGCACAGACGAGAGGCGGGTGAGTGAGCTGGGCACAACATCTAGGGCAGCACTCATTCTCCAGTGCTGACCTTGCACTTGCATGAATCCGAAAGTGAGTGCCTTCTTAAATTTTTTCACCCTGGCATATTTCTTGCCTCGTCTTAGTTCTGGCCCTGAGGACTAGTGCTTTTCATCCACCCCATTGAACTCTGGGGTATCATCAGCAGTAACAGTATGAGGTTATTCTCCACTATTCATTAATACCATGGCCTCTGGCTCACTGTCCCCAACCCCACGGCTGTCCTCAGTCGTGGAGTGATGAATGTCGTTTCTCAGATCCCCATGATCATATCCTCTACCCTACATTCACTATCCACTCAGGCAGTCATACCCTGAATCTTGTCATCTACAACACCAGTCTCATAATGTTGCTAACTGTCCCCTCTCCGGTACACTTAACTTCATACCTGCACCTAAATAATTCTCCGAGTGCTGTAGGTCTTCCATCCCTTGACTTTCCATCACTCCCATTCTGTCCTTGCCCACTTTGATGGTATGCTCTACCTTTGTAATCGCATGCTTGCCAACACATCCAAATCTTTTACTATCTTCTCCCTGCCTTCCACATGTCTGGTAAAACCTTGAACTACTCCAGTTAAATTCAGATTTCTACCCTCTCTGCTCCTGCTCCGCACAGTCACTGGTCTCACTCCAGTTTCTTGACCACAGACCATAGGTGGGCTCTAAATACTGTCCAATGTTCCTAGTGCATTTCCCTAGAAAGTTCATTTTCCTACCCACCAAAATGATATTTTTGCACCTCTTTCTTCTCAAACCTCCAAGCCCACCCCCCCAGTCCCTGCCTTCCTCCCCTTCTTCGTTCTTAGTCCATGCTCCCAACTCTTACTTCTTTGTCTAGTCAATGATGCAACTTCATTTTTGTCTTTCGCGGTCCCTCCAATTTTATTCAGGATGGAAGTTGTAACACTTCTGAATGAAATCTTGGATTGTCCCATAACTTTTCTGATTACTCTTATGTAGTAGGAAGTCTACTGGTCACTTTAAATCCCAAAACACAGTTGATTTGATACTTAAAATGCCAGTCCTATGTAGTAGCCAATGCTTCCAACTTCATTTAAAGTTCTGGTTACTCCACCCCCTCAAGCTGAGGCCTGCTGCAGTGGGCTGCCAGCTTCCTGGGAAGAGGGTATTAATTGTTTTCTCAGTCACCTGCCTTCTCTTGCTCTCCTAGATGCTATCTCTTACTCATACAGGATTTGGGGGTTGGAGAGAAAAGAGAACTGGAAAATTCGCCTGCTCTCTGAGCCTGGCCAGCATTTAAAGATGACTCTCTGGGAGCTTTTACAAGTTCATCTAAAAGCTCTCACTCCTGGAGATCTCTTACTTGCAGCTCCTTTATTTGGAGTAATATGCTCTCCTGTAGCTTGTCTGCCCACTCACTTCCTTCCACTGTCCTGAGAAACCCTGCAGTGGTCCACCTCCAGGTTTTTCTGCTGAGGGGCCCTGATAGATGATCTCTCTCTCTCTCTCTCTCTCTCTCTCTCTCTCTCTCTCTCTCTCTCTCTCTCTCTCTATCACTCTCCCCCCACCCCAACTGCACATCTAATGCATGGGGACATTCACAGATCTTTTACCCTGACAAAATCTGGGAGACCATGTCTATCACAGTACAGTCACCTCTTTTTCAGTTTCTCTGCCAGCAGCTAGGCAGCCCATCTTTAACCGTTTAATGTCCCAGGCAGGAGCCACACATCTCTGTCAAACACCAGCTGCTGCATCTCTCATCCACAGCGGTCTCAAAGCTAGCCTCCTGATATCCTCCTCACAAGGTTCAGAAAAAAGACAGGCACCCTACCCACAGTGGGTACAGATCTCTATGCACTGTCTCAGTACACTCTGGCACCTCCCATCAAAAAATTATCCTCAAAAATCCTTCCACTTTCATTTTGACAGCCTTAGTCCTTCCTCCCTCAGTGCAAGTGGAGTTTAAGAGTCATATAACTTCTTCTTCAAAAATTTGCTCCTTGGTCTAGCACCTCACTTTAGGATGTCAGGTTTATTATATTTTGGTGTCTCAATCAACACTTAGAATTTAACATCCTGTTACACTTCATTGAAAGAATAAAGTTATCAGACATCTTCCCACCAGCAAATCTACTTGTGTATTCCCTGCGTTTCTTCTTCTTGAAATGGAAAAGGAATTTATGCCCCAATCAAAAGTCAGTCTATGCCCCAGATCACAGACATCCTCACCAACCTATAGTTATACCTTCTCCTTCAACATTAATGTCATCATTCCCATCAGCCTTCAAATATGTCATATATCCCCATCCTAAAAGACACACACTCCCTTCTCCCTCCTCCCCATATCTCCCTCCCACTCCATCTCCCTGCCCTCCTACACAGCGACACTTGGCTAAAGAGTTGTCTAGACTCACTCTCTCCATTCGTTTAACTTGTTTTGTTCTTTTGGTTGGTTTGGGGGGGATTCCTTTATTTCTATCTTTTATTCTAATTTTAAAATATAGAAAAAAGGACAAAGAATGATTCTACAAACAAATCCCCATTTAATCACCTCTCTGAATCACAAATACTAGCTCTTCAGTGGTTGAGGGCAGGGCTTTGGAGCCAACCTACCTGAATTCAGATCCAGACGCTGCCCACGGTGGAGCCTGGGCTGAGTTATCTAACCTCTCTTTTTCTCACCTTCCTCATCTGCTAACAAAGGTGAAAATCATAACTACCTCATAGTACTGTTATGAATGTTTAGGGGTTGAATCAAAGACTCAGATCTGTGCCTGGAGTATTGTAACTGTTCCACAAATGTTAGCCATCATATTTGCTTCCAACCTCTTCCTTTCTTCTTAAAAGAATTCAAACATTAAAGATAAGCTGGGGTGCCCCTCGTATCCCTTCCCAATCCAATTCTCTTCTCCCCTCCCAGTGGCACCCATCACATAAATTTAGAGTACATATATTCTTGCTGGGTTTCTATATTTATATTACATTAGTTTGTTTAATGAATAAGATATATCCTGGGTATTTTGCAAAACTTGCATAAATGGCATAATATTTCATATATCTTTCTGCATCTTTTTCATTCACCATTATTTTTGAACTCATCATTCATTTTAACTGTTAATTATCTTCCTCTTATGAATATACCACAATTTAATAAACGATTTCCAATTGGTGAACATTTACATTGTTTCAAATTTTTATGTGAAAACAACGATGGTCAGAATGATCTTATGTACATTTTCTTGTGCATATATGTGAAAGTTTCTCTGGAGTACATACCCTCAAGGGTTGTATATACTCCTAATGGTCAAACCAAATTATACCAGAAGTGTAGAAGGTTCTAGCTTACTCACATTATCATCCACACTTAGATGTTTTCAGAAATTTTAATTTCTATTAATATGATGAAAAAGGTAAAACATTGCTATTTTAACAGTACTTTCCTGATTCCTTTTTTTTCTTATCACTTAGAATTTTTTTTTTGTACCCATTGCTCTTTTAAATGTTTTTAGACATGGGTTATGTATCACTTCTATGAATACATGATGTAGAGTATAAGCAAAACTAATCATTAAGGTAAAACTTCAGAGTCTGACTTTTCTGAATCACTTTAAAAAAAAAACACTTTTTATTGTGAGATCATTGTAGATTCACATGTAGTTGTAAGAAAAAATTTAGATATCCTATATGCCTTTCATCCAGTTTCCCCAATGAAAATATCTTTCATAACTACAGTACGATATCACAATCAGGAAATTTATATTGATACAATCCACTGATGTTATTAAGATCTCACCAGCTGTTTGTGTATTTATATATGTGTGGATTTTGTTTTATGCAATTTTATCACTTACAGTGACTTGTATGATGATCACAGTAAAGGCACAGAACAATTCATCATAAGGATTCCTTGGGATCCCCTTTAATAGGCACAGTCACTACCCTGTCTACTCCACTCCTAAACCCTGGCTGCTACTTATCTATTCTCCATCTCTATAATTTTGTCATCTCGATAATGTTATATAAATAGAATCATGCAGTATGTAATCTTTGACTGATGTGTAATTGGTTTTCTTCACTTAGTATAATTCCCTTGAGATCTATCCAAGTTGTGTATATCAATAGTTCATTTTTTTATTGCCGAGTACCTTTCCATGGTATCGATGGATCACGATTGTTTAACCAGTTACCCACTGAAGGACATGTGGGTTATTTTTAGTCTTCAGTTGTTAAGAATAAAGCTGCCATGAACATTTATGGACAGGTTTTTGTATGAGCATAAGTTTTCATTTCTCTGGAATAAATGTCCTGGAGATGTTCCCATTGACTGAATGTTTGTGTCCCCGCTTCTAAATTTATACGTAGAAACCTACTTCCCAATATGACAGTACTTGGAGGTGGGACTTTGGGGAGGTGATTACGTCATGAGGGCAGAGGCCTCATGAATGGGATTAGTGCCCTTATTACAGAGACCCCAGAGAGCTCCCTCACTCCTACCACCACGTGAGGTGAAAAGACAGCCGACTTGTGAACCCAGAAGTAGGTCTTCGCCAGACTTCGAATCTGCTGACACCTTGATCTTGGATTTGCCAGCCTCCAAAACTGTGAGAAATTAACGGCTATTGATCTTAAGCCTCCCAGGCTATGGTATTCTGTTATGGCAGCCCAGATGAACTAAGATAAGAGTCATTGCTGGTTCATGTGCTAAGTGCATTTTTACTCTTATAAAAAGCTGCTAAACTATTTTCCAGCATGGCTGTACCGTTTTACATTCCCACTGGTAATGTATGAGTCATCCAGTTTCTCTACATCCTCATCAGCATCTTGTGTTATCACCATTTTGTATTTTAGCCATTCCGATAGATGTGCAGTGATATCTCATTATGATTTTAATTTGTATTTTCCTAATGGTTAATGATGTTGAACATCTTTTCATGTCCTTATTTGCCATCTGTAAATCCTCTTCAGTGAAATATTTGTTCGTGTCTTTTGTCTATTTTTTCAATTTGATTGTTTGGGTGTTTGTCTTCCAAGAGAAAGTTCCAAAAAAAAATGAAGGCAGAAGCTGCCGACCTCTTAAGGTACAATCTCAGAAGTTACACAACGTCACTTCTGCTAAACTCTGTTGGTCAAAGCAAGTCACAGAACGACTCAGATTTCAAAGGAAGTAAAACATACTCTATCTCTTGATGGTGCTTCCCAAGAATTTGCAGCCACTTTAATCCATCACTACTGCATATTGCCTCTTCATACTCATAAATCTAGTCACCAGTCACTGGAATACTGATATAAGAGAGCCCAACATCACCCTGATCATACTTGCCAGCAGTAATAGCCAAAGTGCCAGGAAGATGGTTTCTTCTATTCAAATCTCATATCACATCTAATCGGTGGAACCTAAATTCAAACCCAGAACTCTATCTGCAAAGAAGTCTGAGAAATCTAGTTGCCAACCTTCTGACTTGGGCACAGAAAGGAGCACTGGAAAGATGTAAAAGTGAAAGAGAAGTGTCCAACCCGCTATGTCCATCACAGCATTGATTGGACAGTGTCAGAGCACCGAATAGCTCTATTTTCCTCTTTGGCATGGTCCAGCAGGTACAGACGAGGCACGTGTGCCAGGAGGCAGATGAAGGGCTGCTCCCTGTTGCCCACTCCCGGAGACCCGGATAGGAGAATGCATTTCTATTGGACATTCGTCTGCCTGGGCGGGGCGTCTAGATAAAGGGTTGAGAGTTGAGATCTGGACCCTGGGGATGCAGGAGAGCCATTCAGTAGGGACTTCTGAAAGTACAAAAGCCAAGCTAGCATTAACTCTCATCTTACCTTGAAAAGGCCCATTGGTGAGAGTGTTGGTCTCAGGCTGAAGCCAAGCCCCCTGGGAAGAGCGGCTGATCTCGTCCCCACCACTCCTTTCCCAGAACGGGGGCCACAGGGACTCTGTTATTTGCAGCCCTCAGGAATTGATAAGGCTGCCTCCTTTCAACATAGGGGTCCAGAGCAGCTCTGCTTTCCCACAGTGCACATTTCAGGATGCCAGATCCCCAGGCCCTCCCCCAGGGACCCCTGCAATAGCCACTGCCACTTACAGGCTCTGGGCAGGTCACTCCTTGTCTTGAGCCTGTCTCCCACCACTGGAGCAGTGAGGGGGCTGGAGCAGGTGCCATCTCCGCCCTGGCAGCCCGGATGTTCTGAGCCAGTGAGAGTGGGAGGCAGCTCTTCTGTTCTCCTGTCACCGTTCGCTTGAGGAGCCCGCACTCCAGCCCTTGCCTCTTATCTCTTCAGAAGCTGATACACTTTCAGACAAGAAGCAGCTTTTGTCACTTGCTGCCAGTTCTGAGCATTTTCTGGCCCAAAGCACTGACTCCCCACGAGAAAACCAATTCCCCTACAAAGTCTTCTAAATTCTCCTGTCAGGCCTGGCACCTTTGTTCATCCACTTCTCCTGACTGTGGGCTTCCTTCCTTTGTTACTGCACATTCTTGCAGAGTGTCAGAGGAAGATTTCGTAATCCTAGGGCTTTTCTCTTAGAGATGGGGAAACTGAGGTTCAGAGCAGTCTGACAATTAGCTTGCACAGCACTCGGCCCTGAGTTAATTGGAGCTGCTGACCCCACATCCAGTCCTCTTTCTATACCAGTGAGGTTTTTCATTTTTAGGAAGCTATGGGTGTCAGGAAGGGCAGGACCTGGGATGGGGGCTGGGGCTCAGAGGTTTCCTAAGTGGGAAATGAGAACTCAGTCATTAGCCCCCTCCCCTTTTCTCCACCAGAATTGAAGAGAAAATGTCTGACCAGAAAAAGAAAACAGCAGAACCAAAAAATAAACAGCCTTTTATTTCAAAGCCCATGACCCCTGTTTCTGGGCAACCAGAGCCTCTAGTTCAAGCTCATGCACAGAGCAGTGGAGATTGAAAATCCGAAGTCCAGGCCTAGTCCAGCCTTTGGGGGCTCAGAACAGCGGCTCTGAGCACCGTCTCTTGGAGAACACCACACACCTGCCTCTGGCTTCTCTTCCACTTACCCACACGCTCACACATCCCTGAAGAAAGTACCACTTCGGTTCAAAAAGGTAAAGATGCCTTTTGTTTTTAATTTAGTTATTTATTTATATTTTAATTTATATTCATGGAAATTCATCCTTTTTTGCTGTGCATTTCTAGGAGTTTTGACAAATGCAGAGTCACCTAACCACCGTCCCTGTCCAAATACAGAACAATTCCGTCACCCTAAAACATTCCCTCCCTCATGCTGCCCTTTCGTATTCAACCCCACACCTCCCTCCACACCCAGCCCCTGGCAACCACTGATCTGTTTCCTGCTTCTTTAATTTTGCCTTCTCGGGAATATCATATAAATTGAATCATATAGTATATGTAACCTTTTGAGGCTGGCTTCTTTCACCTGACATAATACATTTGGGATTCATCCATGTTGTGTGCATCAATAAAAATGCTTCTTAAAGGTATAAAAATAAAACTGTGGTGGAAACTCAGTGCCCAAGCACAGTGCCCATCGGGCAGAGGTCTCCAGCTCGGAGCACAGCTCCCCAGCTCCCCTATAACCATCATCCTCCTCCCCACCAACCTCCAGCCCATTCCTGTCACTGACCTGCTTGCTTGTCACAACACACAGCCCTCCTAGAGCCAGCATTCCCGGCCCTCTCACCTCACCTACCGCCTTCTAATCCTAGTACACATGACCACCCTGGTTCATGGGGCTGGGACTCTGGTTTGCAGTCTCTGACTCTCTTGCACTAAACCTCTCCCTCAACTCCACCACTGCGTTGATATGGACTGCAACAGGACACAGGACAACCACGTCATTGTCATGAAGGTAGCAGGACTCAGGGTGACCATGGGTCCCCTATAGAATGCAATGGAACATGGGGAGGCAGGTGTCCCTATGTGGACTTGGGGTACTTCTGTAGAATATGCTGTGTGCAGGTAAAGCTGCCAGAAAAGCCAGCTGAGCAGAAAGAATGATGCCCGGTAGACCCCACCCAGACACAGTGGTCTGGCACTTCTTACTCTGCAAAACCGAAACCTAGGAAGTTTCTCAGGGTACAGAATCCATCTTTGACTCTTTCCTTATACCTGCCGTATTGCATCCACCAAGAACACATACTGTCCAAGGTAGAGAGAAGGTGCTGGGGTGAGCTTCCCAGAGACCCTCTCAGGATGGAGGTACTGTTGTCCTTTTAGCTGCCGTGAGTGTGGCTCACAGCTGTGCCCCTGCCCAGGGATTGCCTTAGCCTCAAGAGAGCTGCCTCCTCCAAGGTCATGGCCCCCAGGCAGGAGCAGCCCACTGCCAAGGCTGGTTAAAGTAGAGGCAAAAAATCTTGCTCACTCTTCTCTAGCCTCAATTTGGGACAATTCGAAGGGGTCATCCATCTCTAGAGCTTCCTGTGAGCGCGGCTGAGGCCTTTGTTGTAACTACACTGAAGATCAACTTCTCCATCTGCTTCCCTCACATCCTCAAGGATGTTTTTCCAGAGTGCACTCCCTAGAAACCTCCTGCATGCAAATCTCCATCTCCGAGTCTGTTTCTAAGGAACCCAACTGAAGCCAAAGCGTGAAGAGACTTTAGTTAATACGACTGTCGGGTTCTGTAATAGATTTACTCCATTTCAAACACTTTTCCAGATGTTATTTTTTGTGATTCTCTCAATGACTCAATGAGGTGAGTATACAGTTATTCCATTTTATATATGAGTAAAATAAGGTTCGGAAAGGTCACGTGTCTAGTCCAAGGTCACATGGACAATAGTAATAAATGTGATCTAAGCTTCCGACCCTCTGAGCCCTGCTCTCTAGTCCACTACAGTGGCCAGAGCTGATGGGTGAGGGACAGCATTTTATAAGCAGGATATGGGATAGGTGGAGGAAGGAGCTGGCTGCCATGGACAGTTGCGTTTCACACAATCTTGGGTTACGATGCACATTCTTGGTCATCAGATTTATATCTGTTTCCTCTTAATTCTCCAGCAGATGGCAGTCAAGTGTCTCATGGACCAAGAAACTCTAGTTTGCAGACCAGCATCACTTGGGCTGGTGGGGAGCTGGCAGAGGCAAGGTGTATGTGGGCGGGTGGGGGGGAGGGGCGGGGAGGGCAGCGGGTGGGTGGGTACTAAGGCTGAGGACACATGTAGAAGATAGCAGAACTCATCTGACAGTTGTCCCTCAGATAATAATAGCTTTAGCCTGACCATCATCTAGGTATAAAGGGGGGGATCATTCCCCTTTGGAAGCAGGTCATGTCCTCGACCTTGACCATGAATACATTTCTCTTTTTCTCTGCCCCTAAGATAGAGGATCTTGATGGCTCAAGCATTCAAAATAAAGCAAAGTTTCTTCCTAGGAGAACGCTGACAACCCACAAGGGTAATATCTAATTACTCCTTAAAATTATCTGGAGTGGAAACTGAAATGGGAGACTTTCTTCATATAGTAGATTCTGAAGACGTCTCTTGAAATTCCATTTAATGACAGTGAAATAATTTCGAAAGGCATAAATCCTACAAGGACAAAATATATAGAAGAGGAAGCAACAGCAGATGTGACAACTTTTTGGAAGGTGGAGCAGTAACTGACTTAGCAGAGCACGGAAGGCTGAATTCACTGTGCCTGCAGAGGGAGAGATGTCAAAAGAAAAGAAAGAATGCCCTAGAAAGTTTCTGCAAAACCCTAGAAAGTTCCTACAGCTCAACATGAGGTACCTTTGAAAAGGGGAAGAGGGTGGAGCTAAAAACAGGAGGCCCGGTTAACAACTAGTATTAAGCGCACCTGGCTGCAATTACAGGGCATCCCATCTCACTTGTTTCCACAAAGACTGACAGACAAGTATGACGGTGTGGGCTCTGTGGTTCACTGTCATCGGGCCGACATCTGCAAATCTCCCGGCCTCACCCTCCTGGTTGTGCAATGGCTTCATCGGCTCTGAGCAGTGTGCCCTCCTTCAGGGGAGGAAGAAGGGGAACTGGGAAGAGAGCTCATGCAGCTGCTCCTGTCCTCTTTTACCAGGAAAGCATTGCTTCCCCAGAAACCTCCTTTCCCCAGCAAAGCTTTGCTTATGACTCGCGGCCATTATTGAGTCACATGGCCAGCACTGAGTACAGGGAAAACTGGAGAGACAAATACTTAGCTTGTACAGCCTTCGTAGGAGAGACAGGCAAGGAGTAAGAGGGTGCGGGTGAGTGTGGAGCCGGCAGAACTCCTTGACAGGCTCTACTGTGGGGACAGGTGGATGGGTGCCCAGGATCAGAGGGCTTTTCTCTCGAGCTGGTCATTTTCTCTATGTGGAATTCGCCGATCCTTTGCCAGAGTTGTGGCACCTGGCAGCAGTAGGAAACCAGGGATCTCACTAGATCCCCTTCCTCTCACTAAGGCTCCTCACTCCTGCCAGAGGGCCTTTCCCAGAACCAGAGGTGGGAGGTGGGGCAGGCATCTCTGGGTCTATGGTCTTTGTATGAGCTTTCCACCCTGCCTCCTGTTTTTAGCCCCAACCTGCACCTCTGCCTTCTAAGATGCCTAGCCCCGAGTGTTTATGGATCCTGAACCTCGAATGAGCTTGCTTCTTCCCTGCTCCCATCTCAGGTATTAGCAGAGTGAAGAAAACAGAGACACAGTTACTACTCTTTCACCTACTCGCCACCTTCAGTCCTACCTGCCTATCTAGAGGAATGGATAAAGTTGGGAGGGTGCATAATACAGAACACCCTGCAGCTGTCAGAAGTAAAGAACTAGCTGCCTACATCACCACCAAGATAGAGCTCAAAAGCAGAGGGTTGAGAGAGGAAGATAAGAAAAAGAGTGAAAGTTAGAAAAGCACGTAACACACACACGGCCAATAAACCATGAAAGAGTGCTCGATTTCATTAGTCATTTGAGAAATGCCAATTAAAACCACGGTGTAAGACCTCTGCATACCCACTCAGGTGGCTAAAATGAAAAAGATAAAAATACCAAGTGCTGGAGGATGCAGATGAACCAGAATTTTCACACAGTCACTGCCAATGGAGGGTTCATTGGTAGAACCACTTTGGAAAACTGTTAGGCAGTGTCTACTGACAGTGAATACCCTTTCACCCACGACCCAGTAACTCCACTCCCGGGTATGTACCTGGCAGAAACACGTATATATGTTCACCAAAATTCCTGAACTACAATAGTCACAGTAGCACCATTCATAGTAACCCCAAACTAGAAACTACCAAACACCCATCAGCAGTAGAATGGATGGGTATAGTGTGGTGTATTTACACAATGCAATTCTATACAGCAATGAGAACAAACAAACTATAGCTATAAGCAATATGGATGCATCTCATGCACCTACAACTGATCAAAAGAAGCCAGACACAAGAGTTTGTACTATATGAATCCATTTAAATAAATATCAAAAATAGGCAAAAACTAACATAGGAAATTCAATGTTGAGTACAGTAGTTAACCCTAGAGGGAAGTGGAGGTGACAGGAAGAGGACATGAAGGGGACTTCTGGGGTGCTGGTGATGTTTGGTTTCTCGACCTGCATGCTGGTTACAGGGAGCTGTTCAACTCGTGACAACCCTTGAGTTGAACACTTAGGGTGTGTGCATTTTTCCAGATGTAGGTGATAGTTCATTAGAAGTAAAACAGAAAGAAAAGCCTGGGGCAGTAAAAACAGAAAACATAGGCACAAACAACAGTATTACATATTTTACAGATATATATGCCTGTTTAAAGAGCTGCTTTACCTATTAGAGAGGATGCCTGTGTGGGAAGGGACATGGCCGTGAGGTTGCAGTAGCAAGGGAAGGAATAAAAGCAATACCAGAGGGGGGTCTTGTATGGGTGCACGACAACGATGTGCTTACCCCCATTTTGAACCTGAGGTAGGGGGAAGGGTGGAATAAAGAAAACGCTGGTTTTAAAAACCTTTGATTGTTCTCTGACTGCCGACTGCATGTTCCTGCTTTAATTAAATGGGTCTGGCAAAGAGAAGGGAGTCGCCCAGATCTTGGCAAGGGCTCTTTGTAGGAGGTGCCCTGTCTCAGGTCCATTGCCCTTTCCTGCCCCTTGCGACCTCTCTCAGACCACCAGATATATTGACTGCATCTCCAGGGGGTTACAGCTCTGGTTCCTCCTTCTCATAGGCTTCTCGTTTAAACCTGGGATGCATGTAGACTCATGGGGCTTAACTCACCTCTCCTGCTGGCAATGTCCCAGTGCCCATTACTAAGGAGGAATGTGAAAAGCCCACCTCTGCCAGATGCAGATGAAGCAGCGGGCTCTCTAACACCCACCCCCAGCAGCCTCTGTTCTAGCTCAGTCTCCTGCTCGGCCCAATGTCTGCTTGCAATATTGAGTCTTCATTCTGGGGCCCAGAAGCTAGTGGTGGAAGTCCTAAGGGAGAGCCCCAGTTTACTCCCCTCTCCTCCCACCTAGGAAGTGTGAGCTCAGGGAAGGCAGTCAGTCGAAAGCGGGGCTGAAAATTTGACATTGCCTGTACTTCCCGCTCTGGCCGCTAGTGGGAGATGCTGGCCAACCTGAGGCCCGTCAGTGGGCTGAAAGTGGTTCGTTGTCTGGCAGCCAGCCCTCCAACCTGACCCAGGGACAGAAAGGGTCTTGTGCCTTGAAATTTTCTGGATACTGATTTTCTTCCTGATTCAGGCCCCTCCTGCAAGCACAGGTAGCTGATTCAACATATATGTGAGTCACCCAGCGACCCCTGGAGCCCACATACTCAGGCCCCAGAAAGATGATTGTCCCCTGGCGACCTCTCCAAGATCCCAATATTGGAGGGCAGGTCACAGCCGCTGAGATCCCAAACACAGCACCTCAGTGCCCCCTGAGACCTCAACACTCTTTTTCCCTCCAAGAACAACCCTTACCTCTAGGAACCTTAAAATATGTCAGGAGACCATGTGTGTCCATGTGTGTGCATGTGTGTGTGTGCATGTGCGTGTATGTGTGCATGTGTGTGTGTGCATGTGAGTGCGTGTGTGTGTGTGTTCCTGTGTTCCTATTCATGCTAGGCAGGGGCCACCATCAGGGTGAAGCACGCTACCTCTTCCAATGGTTTTCCTGGCCTGTGGGCAGAAGGTAGTGGCCTGGGTGTCTCCCCCAGGTCAGCCTGGGTGTGTGAGAGGCTGTGTTTGTCAGGGTACAGATCCCCGTGGCCCTGAGAGAGACAGGATCGATCTCAGTGTCAGCATGCGAGTGTTTCCGTGTGTCAAGGTGTGGGTTGTATGTAGCTCAACAGGGTGAATGTGAGTATGCGTGTGTTTAAGTGTGAAGGTTTCTGCGTGTGTTGTCCGTGTCCTTGTTTCTGGTCAGGGTGTGTGTTTCTGTCAGCACATGTGTGTCTATGTGTCAGTACAGGTGTCTATCATTGTGCAGACTTGTGTGTTGTCTGTGCGTGTGTCTCTAGAAGAATATAGTTCTTTGTGTGTGTCTCTGTGTCAGTGTGTCAGTAGATATGTGCCTCTGAGTCATGCGGATGTCACTAAGTTTGTCAGAGTGTCTGCCTCAGTGACAGTGTGTGTCAATGATGTGTCTGCCTGTGTCCATGTGGGTGTCTGTGTGTCAATGTGTGTCTGTCTCAGTGTGCAGGCGTGCATATGTTGGGTATGTTCATCTCAGCATGGATGTCTGTGTGTGTCAGGGTGTGTGTCAGTTAATGTCCGTGGGGAAGGGTGTCGGGTGTAGGGTCCCCAAGTCACTGAGGATCTGTGTGTGTACTCCGGCCAGTGTTTGTCTGTGTGTGCCTGTCCGTGTCCGCGTGGGTGGCTCTCTGTGGCGAAGCATCCCCAGGTCGGTGTGGGCGTACCCTTGCGTGTGCTGGGGTCCGCATGTGGCTTGTCCTGTCCTCGTGGGCGGCTGTCTGTGGCGAGGCGCCCCCGGGTCAGTGTGGGGGTGTGCGCCCCGGCGCGGGGCCGAGGTGTTCTCCCTCTGAGCCGGCGGAGCGCCACGTGCGGAGCCCCGGGCGCGTCGCTCTGGGGCGGAGCCAGCCCGGGGCCCCAAGCCCCAGGCCGAGCCTAGGCGGGGCCCGCCCCCGACCCCGCCCCCAGCCCTTGCCCGCGCCGCCCGCCGAGCCCCGGAGCCCGAGCTGAGCGACGGAGCCGAGACGGCGGCGGCGCCGGTGGGATGCGGGGATCGCGCCCCCGGGGCCGCTAAGCTTGTGCCCAGTGCCGCGAGCCCCCGCGCCGAGCCGAGTCCGCGCCGAGCCGCAGCTGCCCATCCCGGGGCCCCGGCCGGGGGACAAGCAGGTGAGCGAGCGCCCCCGCGCCAGGCAGCCCCGGCCCAGCCCGAGCCCCCTCCGCCTGCCGCCGCCCAACTTTCCTCCCCGAGGGTCGGAGCCTCCAGCCCCTGCGCGCTCCCTCCCCTGCCCGGGGTCCGCCTGGCAGCTCCCTCCCCCATCACTGGCCCCGAGGGTGGGAGGAGGAGAAAGGGCACAGAGCTGCCTGGCTGGAGGGAATCCCCCGGGGGTGGGCGTCTCTCGTCGCCGCGAGCCCCCTCCCCTTCCCTTTCCTTCCGGGTTTCCCTGTGCGCTGTCGAGGGCCGGGGGAGGGGGAGCTGCGGCCGCGGCTTGCCCGCCGACCCCGGTGCAGGCTCTGGGAGGCTTGGGGATTGGTTCCCGGATTCCCGAGGCCGGAGACCCCAAGGTCAGAGCGGCGACTAGGCTTGCAGCGAGTGTGGCTCGGGAGAGCCGGTGATCTGACGGAGCAGGGCTAGGAGTGGGGGAGGGGGCCAGGCATCCTCTCTCTATGGGCCGTGCGGAGCCGTCCGCCCGGGGTGTCCTCTCTGGGACGAGATCTCTGCCCGTCCAGACCAGGGACAGATCTCTGTGCGCCCTGAGTGGGGACAGGTCTGCGTGTGTGTTCTATCTCTGCGCGCTCCGACCACCAAGAGATCTCTGTGCCCTCTGGCGCCCTAACGAGGCGGCATCTGGTCTCTGTGCGCCCTGAAGGCGGAGAGATCTGCGTGAGCTCTCACCAGGGGAGAGCTCTGTGCGCTGGGACCCGGGCGAGTTCTCTGCCCTCCTGGCTCCGACCTGGGCAGAGCCACGCGCCCTGACGGGAGGCGGCTCTCGTCCTCTGTGTTATTTGATCATCTTTGGTGGCACCGTGGGAGGAAGTGGAGGTGCCTCGCCTTGTAGGGGCTGGAGGTGTGGAGAGTGGTAGAGGTGGGGGCAGTGCTGGGGACAAGGCCCTGGCCGGTCGTGAAACACCTGTTGGAGGCCAGCGCAGAGCCCAGTCAGGAAGCCATGGCTGAGGTTGTGGCAGGAGTCGAGCTTCTCTCCTTAGCTCCTTGAGACCAACCTGGAGTGGTGGGATCAATCTCCTCTTGGGATCCTAGGCTGGCATTCCCTTCCCCCACCTGTCACCTTACCTCTTGCTGAGACTCCAAGCCCTGGTGAGCCTGGACAGCAAGCACCATACAGACATGCCACAGCACCTCAGCCCTCTCCCTGATTCCCACCATTCCCTCATAAGATACAGTGGGACCCTGAGCAGCTCTACCCCTCAGCTCCTCCCCGTTAGAACTGGGCAGGTACACGTGAGTGGGAGGTAATGGAACTGGAAGGTGGAATGAGGGTGACATAGGCTCATAGCTCAAGCCAAGCTGCAGTTACAGGAGTGGGGAGGGGAGGGTCAGGGAACAGCCACGTGGAACACAGATTTTATGCTAGAATGTCCAGCCATATACAGAAATGAGCCTCTTTGAGCTTTTAATCTAAGCCTATCATCACCACCACATTGTGCAGGGTGAAACTGAATCTGAGAGTGGGTCAAGGACTTATACAAGGTCACCTAGACAGTCGGGGGATCTGGGGCACCACTCAGAGTGAAGACTCCTTGAGGTCTACTTCCTGGGGGCCACAATTGTTAGGATTGACCAAGGAGGATCTGAGCAGAAGGGAAACCAGCCCTGGGGTGCCAAGAACGAGCATTCAGCCCAGTGTGGCATGGGCAGCTGCTGTGCCCCCAGGGTGCTTGGCCCGGTCCTTGTGTGGTAATCGAAGGCCCTTTGGAAAAATTCCAGGATTGACTCATTCAGCATGAAGATCAAGCTCAGAGGAGTGGTGGGAAGCACCAAACAGCTGGGAGCAGGGGAGACTGATGTCCAGGCAATCCAAGGAGAAGGGAGTCCTGGGGACAATTTGGGACAGTGGTCAGTGGCAGTCTCTGTTCTGTTCACAGGAGGTTAGTTCCTGCTGACCCTTGAGAAGGTTATTGGAAAGGTGTGCAATGATAGAGCTGTGTCCCCATGGTCCATTTGAAAAAGGAGTGATTACTTTTGGCCAGGAGAGTCAAGGGTATATATCTAACAAATATAACCTTCCATTTGGGTTTTGAAGGCTGAATAGGAGTTTTCTAGGTGGAGAAGGTACAGTCCAGCCATCAGGACCAGCATGTACCAGCAGTACACAGAGAAGTGAAACAGCACAGTTGTTAGTTCAGAGACCCATTAGGTCCCATGATGTGAAAGAGAGAAGCCAAGGTCACAATCCCAGGGCCCCTTGTGAGCTCTGCTCAGGAATTGGGAATTTATCCTCAGTAATGGTACTAAAAATAGCTAACATTCACAGAGTGCTGTCTACTGGCCAGGCAGAGCGCTAAGCGCTTTATAAGGCTCATCTCACTGAATCTTTGCATCAACCCTGGAGGTAAAGAACATGATAAAGACCATTTTTCAGATGATGAAACTGAAAGTCCAGAAAAGTTAAGTAACTTGCGCACTGTCACACATCTGCTAAGTAGCAGGACTTGAGTTTGAGCCCAGGTGTCAGGATATCTGCTCCAAGGTATACTTCCTGTCCAGTGCAGACCATGGGTGCTGTCAAAAGTCTTTCAGTTGAAGGAGAGTGACAGGCAGGTTACCATAGGTAATAGAACCTGTGGCATTCCAACTTCCTTCTCTGTTAAAGGACATGCCACTCTCCCGTTCCCAACTTTGATTGTCCTTTAGGTCAGGTTCACTACCATGTGTCACACTGTGAGAGGGGGAACAGGCAAGTGAAGTTTGGGTAGGTAAGTTGATGAAGAACAAAGGAGATGTGATGGATGCTTCAGGGTTCTGATTTGTGATACTTCCAGGGAGAGATGCCAACATCCAGCTGTCAGTTGGAGGGAAGGGTCCAGCATTCAGGAAGGAGAACTGGGCAGGAGATGGAAACATGGAACCATCCACAGAGGCTAGTCGTTGGAGCCATGGCAGTGAATGAGATTGTCCAGCAAGGGTGCAGACCAATGGTTCTTGACCCTGGTGACATTAATTAACATCACTTAGAAAGCTTTAAGAAAACAGAACAAACCTATGCCCATACTCCACCCCGGAGATTCTAATTTATTTGATTCTAGGGTGAGGCCTGGGCATCAGCAGTTTTGAAAGTAGCCAGGCGATCTGAATGTGGACAAGAGGGCGGCGTCCACTCTAGCCATCAAGACAGGAGAAGTCTGCAAGGAGGCTGGGAAGGCGCAGTCAGAGAGGTGGGAGGAGAGCCTGGAGTGGGAGGTGTCAGAAAGCAAGGAGGGCGCATGAGAAAGTTAAGGGGGTTCGTTCTGAGAAGTTTAAAGATAAATTTTTTTAAATGCACAATTTGAAAATAAGTGTCCATGAGATTGATCCACAGCGAGAGCGCTGGTGACTTTGGCAACAGAAATTTCCCCCTTGGCACCCACAGAACGTGGCAGCCGGCACACGTGGATCGTTTAATGAATGAGTGAATGAATGAGTGAATGAAGTGAGAATGGAAGTTAGTTTGGAGCGGGCTGAGGAGTGAGCAAGAGGTGAGGACGTGGAGACAGCATGTGTAGACAGCTCTTTCAAAGAGTTTGATGGTTTAAGAGGGATGAGAGAGATAGAGGGGAGCTGGCAAGGGCTGGGGTCGAGGGAGGGTCGTAGGGAGAGCCTGAAGTGAACACTTGCAGGCCTGTGTGTCCATGCAGAGCATCCGTGTTCGGGTGCTTATGGGGAAAACGCCTTTCCCTCACTGCGAGGGGCTGGAGGTCTGGGCATTAAAATTGTGCCCCTGGGGTCTCAGTTGCTCTCGTTTATCCAGTGGGCAAGTCAGGAAGGCCCAGGGTAAATGACTCTTCCTATGAATCTCTGAGAAGATTTCAATGGCAGCGGTTCCTGCCGGGGTGTCGGGGCATGAAGGGGAGGGAGATCTTGCTCTGAGGACAGAAAAGTGTTCCAGAAAGCAGTGTTTGGGGACAAAAGGGGGTCGTATAGACCAGATATCCAAGAGTGGAGGGGCTGGGGTAAAAAGTCCTGTGGCTAAATCCACAAGGAGGCAGAGAGAGAAGGTGAAGCCGAGGGGCAGCCTGTGGACAGAGGCTGGACACTGCAGGGAGCAGAGCAGTCACAGGAGTGGCTGGAGCTGCAGAGTGAGCCTGGGACTGGATGCCCACTGCCTTCTGCCAGCCCAGGCTGGCCTGAGGTGGAGTTCTGAAGCAGAGCTCAGCCTGAGATGGCACGGGGAAACCCAGGGAGGACATTCAGCACCTACCCTGTGCCATGGAAGATTCTAGAAGGTGTACAGTTCAGATACAATAACTGCTCTCATGAAGTTGACATGCTATTAGGGAGAGACAGGCTTGATACCACTAAATAAATAGACACAAAAGGTAATTTTAGATAGTGACCAGTACAATGAAGGAAATAAAACAAGATGACGTGATGGAGAGCTGAGAGTGACCCTAGACTGGTCAATCTAGGAGGGCCTTGAAGAAGGAGACTCTGAACTGAGGCCTGGATAACAAGAAAGAACCAGCCCTGAAGCTATCTGGGGAAAGAATGTCTTGTAAAGAGAGAACTGCTAGTGCAAAGGCCCTGAGGCAGGGCCCAGCTCCGGAGGTGGGTTGGCCGCTGTGGCTGGAGCAGAGGAAATGGGGTAGGGATGCAGAGGCTCCTTGCCTCCATTTCTACCCCCACCCTTTCTGTCATCTGCCCCTTCGGACTGCTCCTTTGGTTATACACAGCTTCCATCACTCGCCTCTGGCTGGCAGCAGTTCCTGGGGATGAGACTATATTTAGACACAACTCTCCTCTCTGTGGGCCTAGAACATACTGTGTCTTTTTAGATGATCAATATGGAATGGGTGCTATTTATAGAGACCCCACGTCAATTCTGGGGCCAGAGACCCTCAACTGGGGGAGAGAGTCCAGGACCAGGATTTGAGGGGGCAGGCACCGAGGCTGGCACACTGGAGCCATCTTACTCATGGACTCTTTGAAACTTGTGTCACCTCCCCTGCCTGCCGGGCCACCGCACCTCACCCCTGCAGAGTTACAGTCATGGGCTGGGGAGATGGGTGCCCACAGCCTTCCCATCTCCAGCTTCATTTCCTGGAAGGGTATCCGGTATGCCCCAAGCCCAATGGAAAAATTTAGTTGTGATCGTCGAAGCCAGAGTCCAATGGGACAGTTCATCAGTCTCTTATCCATTCCTCGCTCTGTTTACTACTCTGGGTAGGCAGAGATACCAAGGACCCTCAGGGCCTCCCAGGTTCATCCCATGGGCCAGAGCGAGATCTGCCCGCAACAGAGAAAATGCAAGGTTGGAGTCAGGAGCTCAGCCTCCCTGGTGAGAGGTCAGCGTGGCCCCGAGCATGCAAGGGAGGCTGCCTGGAGGAGGTGGGATGGGAGCCCAGCGATGGAAGATACACAGAATTTGGAGAGGTAAAAAGGGTCAGACTGTGTGTGCAGGCCTGTTGTGAGAAGATACTTTCCTGTGCTGAGGCTGGACTTCTCTCTCTTTCTGTCCTCTTCAGTTTTTTTCTCCTGATTAAATCTCCCAGGGAGGCAGTGGAAACTTGAGTCCCCACAGGCACGTTAAGAGAGTGGAAGGACAGAGCTGCTTTCACGGCCTTTGTGTGGGCCCAGGAAGGTCTCTCACCCACTTGGAGAGTCTGCCGTTGTCATCTCCAAGGGCTTTCATTCCCCTTCTTATAGCCCTGGGAGGCTGAGGGCTGGTGCTTGCTGGTCACTCCCTAGGCTCCAGGTCACCCAGGGGTGCAGGGGGGCCCTAACCCAAAACACGTGTCTCCCAGGCTCCACCCAGGTCTTGCCCAGGCAGTCCCTGTGCTTTCTGGGAATGGATTTTGAACAGGAGAAAGGCTCTTTCTGGCATCGGGAGGGTGGTAACGCCTTTCTGGCGGGTATCAATTCCTCGAAGGCCTGTGTGAAGGACAAGCGTGGCTCAAGAGGCAGTTTTCAGGGGAATAGCAGGGCAAGGAGAGGTAACGTGGCTGGAGGCACCAAACCAGTTCTCGGGCTACGTTAGCCATCCCCACCATCCAGGCCATGCCGGGAGGTGCCCTGGGCAATCTAAGATGAGGGAAAAATCAGACCATGGGAGAGCCAAGCCCAGCCCAATCAATACTTCCTGCATGGCCATCAAAGCCCCAGCCTCATCGACCCAGGCCGATAGCCGGAAAGTGGTCTAAACGAGCTCCTCGAAGCCCAAGTGCCCGCCTTTGGCTGCCCAGTGCTGCCGCCTGCCTCTGGCCCTGTTCCGGGGAAGATCCCAGCCTGAGTCCGTACCCTGCTGGGCCCAGGCCCACCCAAGGGACCCCCAGCTGGTATGGGGATACAGGGGGACCAAAGGACCGGCCTGACCACCACAGCCAGACTTGAGTAGAAGGCCCAGGACCCACCATGCTGGGTCAGACGCAACACAGACCTCCTGCCAGTGAAATAAAGCAGCAGCCACTTGCTAGTGAAACTGGAAACCCCGGGAAAGCCCCCGCTAGCTCGCTGGGCCTGGGTGCCTATTAGTTGTATAATTGCTGAGCTTCTGTTTCATGAAATGTCTGAGAGAAGGAGAGAAAAAACTCCTGAAGGATCCCTTGGGGCCGACCATGCCCAGAGATAGCTGGACTTTGGGTCCCTTCCAGCCCTCTCCTTTTATGATTGAATTAAGGACTTGTCCCCAGATGGGTCACTTGTGTTCACAATGCATCGCACAGGTAACTTAGATGACACTTACCAACAAATACAAAGTAAAAATCTCAGAAGTATCATTTGACCAAAAACAGTTGACACACAAGAGCCCATACAGTATAATCCCACATATGTGATTATAGAAAAGGCGAAACTAACCGATGGCGATAGAAATTAGAAGAGTTGACTAGAAAGGGACAGTAGGAAACTTTCTGGGGTGATGTTTACTTTCTCGGTTGGGCTAATAATTACACAGGTACATACATTTGTTAAAACTCACCCAGCTGCACCCCTAAAATTGTGCATTTTCTTGTATGCATATTATACCCCAATTTAAAGAGTATTAATGATAGAAGGGCTGCACATTTGGCCACTTAGACACTTTTGTGGCATGGATTTTGTGTATTGGTGAATTGGCTTATCTCCATCTGGGGGTGAAGAGACCCTATAGTGTAGGCCTCCCAGGTTTCTCTGGGGGCATTTCTGTCTCTCTCAGGGCACACAATAGTACCCCATAAACACTTCAGTTGCCATGGCATCCATGCAGTTCCCCAACGAAGCCTTTTTTCAGCCCAGGTATTGAGAAAAATGAGTTGGAAGAAAATGGGCTAGAGGGAGGCTTAGGATGCTGATGGCTGTGTCGTGGGTACCTGTGTGCAAAGAAGGGCATTTCCTGTGCCACAGGTAGGCACCTTTCTGGCCCAACTGTGTGTACTATGTGGGTGTAGATGGTCTGGGGTCTGGGGTAGTAATCCCCCATCATCCACACTTTCACTTTCTGTGGTTTCCGTTACCCTCAGGCAAACATAGCCTGAAAATATTAGATGGAAAATTCCAGAAATAAACAATTCGTAAGTTTCAAATTATGCACCAGTCTGAGTAACGTGATAAAATCTCACACCATCCCTCTTTGTCCCCCCCCGGAACGTGAATCATCCCTTTGTCCAGTGTCCCTACACTGTACACGCTACCCACCCGTTAGTCACTTAGTAGCCATCTGGGTTATCAGACCAGTTATCAGAGAGAGAGAGACCACATTCACATAACTTTTATTATAGCATATTATTATATTCTATTTCATTAGTAGTTATTGTTAATCTGTCACTGTCCTTAATTATAAATTAAACTTTATCATAGGTGTACATGTCTAGGAAAACACATCATATATACAGGCTCCGGCACTATTCATGGTTTCAGGCATCCACTGGGGATCTTGGAATATATCCCCTGACAATAAGGGGGGGATGACTGCAGATCATCGGGTCCACATTGTGGAGACCCAGGACCCAGGGGCAGTGTTGGGCCGTGACTGACAGCTCAGTGCTACTCAGCACATCATTATAGATCCCTTATGCATGAAGCGGTAAAGGGAGTGACAAGGAAGACTCAGGCTTCGGGAGTAGGGGGAGCCATGCACCCTGCCGAGGGGTCCCTGAACAACCTGGGGAGTTTGCAGTTCCCCTGGCCTGGCACCAAAACACCAGTGAACACTTGGTGAGATGAGTGAGCCACTAACATGCCCCCGACCGCGTCCTTACTGTGGGGAAGGAGGGATGAAAAAGCAGGGGACTTGGGCTGAATCCAGGGATCAGGCCAAAGGTACCCCGCCCTATATGCCAGCTCTCCCCTCAGCTCCCACTCTGGAGTGGGGCCTGGTCTCCAGCCACGACCCCTGGGTTCATCCCTGCCTAGGAAATCACATCCTCAGAGCAAGCGGGTGGGGTTTTCCTGTCAGCTGTATTCACCTCGGCTTCAGCCTCGGTGTTGGAATACATGAGATGCAAATGTATGTAAATGAGGGCATCCCCAGCTTCTGGGGTGGGCGTGTGCGCCTCCTACATGGATGCTGGTGATTCTGCAGGACTTCCCCACGTTGGTGGGTCGCAGATGGGGACTAGAAAAGGGAAGCCCCTCAGGATCCCCCTTTCCTGAGGATTAGGCTCTGGACTGGACAGGGTTAATGCCTGTGCAGCCTCAAAGGAGTGGAGCTGCAGGGAGCCGGTTAGCTGAGGCCCCGCACGAGGATGTGCCAGTGTGCCTTTGATCTGGGAGCAAGGACCTGAATGCACAGGGCACAGCACCAGCTGGCACCCCCGCCGAGCCTTTGTCCAAGCCCTTACCCCGAGAAAGCCAGGATTGTGCAGATAATTGACTGGGTGGGAGCGATGGTCTGAAACAGGCTGTCAAACCCTCCCCCTTTCCTCTCCCCCATCCCCCCTTCCCTGTCCCCTCCCCCCACTATCCCAACCTGTGGCTTGAGCCTGTACAACTACCCACAGCCACAGCTGGAAACCAGGGTGGCCCCTTTCTCGTCAGCCGAGGACAAGTCTCCTGCCCATCCCCCTCCCCTTCTCCCCCTTCATTTCTCCTGCTCCAGTCCCCCCCCACCCCACCCCGGGGCTCACCGGCCACCCAGCCCCCAAGCAGGTGGAGTTCTGGAAGGGTTTAGGGCCTGGTGGCTGGAACTTAATGGCAGCACCAAACAATAGAGATAGAATGCGAGCTAATATGCAAGTCGCACCTGCAATTTTAAATTTCCAGTAGCCACACTTTACAAAGTAAAAAGATCCAGGTTAAATTAATTTAGCGTATTTTCTTTATTCCAGTACATCCAAAATATTATCGGTTTAAAGTGTAGTCATTATTTGAAAGTTATTAATGACATAGTTGACATTCTTTACCTTACCAAGCCTTCAAAATCAGTGTGGATTTACACCCGCACATCCAACCAACAGCACGTCGGATTGGCACCAGCCACATTCCAAGTGCTCATTAGTGGGAGGCTGCCCTGTGGGACAGGGTGCTTCTACCGAGGTTCTGCTGGAGAATCATTTCTGTCAGGGAAGCTGCTGATGTTCTGGGCGCAAGCAGAAATCGGCCTGGTCTCCCTGGGAGCATCTGCCCACGTGTGGGCATAGGCAGGCCTGCCTGGCCAGGCTGCATAGAGGAAGAACCAGCCTTCGAGCTGTAGATTTGAAGTGGGGATCTCGGACACTCTCGGTCCAGGTGGGCAGGCCAGTGGTAGGCCATGACCCCTCCTCCCGGCCCTCTGCACCCTCCGAGATGGGAAGCCATGTAGTGCAGTGGTTAGGCTCACAGGCCTGGCTGCAGACAGACTGGGGCTTGCTTACTTAACCTCCATGCATCAGATTTCCCATCTGTAAAATGGAGATAGCTGCTCCTCCCCTGCCCACCCCGCAGGATTGTTGCAAGAATAAAACAAGGGGATCCACCAACACACTTAGAACACACTCAGTGCAGCTCGTGAGACTACTAGGATGACCTACCTCAGCTCATGATTGAGGAAACAGAGGTCCGGAAAGTGGGGAGGAGGACCGTGCGTCGTCCAAGATCACAGTGTGGGTTTGTGGCTGGGTTAATCTGGCACTCATTCATTCATTCATTCATTCACCAGACTCTTGTAGGCACCTCTGCTGGGCCAGACCATGCTTGGGGAGCTCGGAACACTGCTGAAGGGAGAGGCAGGTGTGGAAGTAAATTCCTGTGCCCTGCCAGGAAGCCTGTATGGGAATGCAAGTGTGCCAGGCACGCAGAGATGGGAAGGACCAGCCAGGTAGAGAGGGCTGGTGTGGGCAGCAAGGACAGCTTTTCAAAGGTCCTCTGAGCTGGAACTCTTAGGAGGCAAATAATGACAACAATAACCACAACGATAATAACAAGTGCCATTCACTGAACACTTCCTGTGTGCCCAGCGGGTACAAGTATTAATACATTTATGCCTCAAAACTGCCCTGTGAAATAAGGTCTATTATTAACCTCATTTTACAGCTGGGGAAACGGAGGTAGAGAAACATCAATTAACTTGCCCAAGAACACATGACAGGTGGCCAGGACCCAGGTACACAAGCAATCTCTCTTCCAAGCCATAGCTCTAACCACTTTCCTATCCCACATAGGAATAGGAATCTTCAAGATGGGGAGCTGGAGGGAAGGGGAGCAGAGCTGGGCACAGGGCTGGGATCTGTGGCCGGGGGCACTTCCTCATTGCCAGTCTCAGCAAGACTGAGCGGAAATTCCTTTACAAGCCACTACAGAGACTCTTTGCTGATGACTTTTCTTCATTTCCTTGTCATCACCTGTGGATTTGGTTGGGGTCCATCACCTTGGGAAGAAAAGTATTCTACAATGTCATTTGTGGGACCCTGTACACAATGGGTGCTGATTAAATGTTCAGTGAATCATTCAAATAATAAGATGAGTCCACTAGTTGAGGTGTTAATTCGTTTTATGTGTTCTCGACAAAGAACTGAAGTCGCTCCTGGTGCCCTTATGCCCACCTGAAGGGGTGAGCCCCTGCCTGTATGGCACCCACACCTTCTCCCTGAAGGTGAAGCAGAAGGCAGTGCCAGGGGGGCCAGAGCATAGGTGGAGTGAGCGCCCAGAATAGTGGGCGCTCCAGCCTGAGGGCCCCCAAGACTGCAGGGCAGGAGAGGGGCATGCAGCTGAGGAAGCCTGCCACGAGATTTTCTAGGAAGCCTGGGAACCACTTCCACAGAGCGCTTTGCATAAATTTACATGGGAAAGAATATTCTCTGCCTGCTGTGTTCCTGAGGCTCTGACTCCAAGGCGACCAGAATGCCAGACGTGACTCAGGTTGCTGGCAGTGCCTGCCTTCAGGATCCACAAGGGGAGTGGGCAGGGAGGGGCCGCAAGGAGGGGTTAGGCTGGAGTCAGGTCCCTCCTCACTGCTGGGATGACCAAGTGTCTTGGTTTGTCCCAGACTGAAGCTTATCTCTGGAGGCAGGAATTTTAGTGCTTAAACTAGGGGAGGCCTGAGCATCCTTCCACCTCGACAGTACCCACTGCTGCACTCAGGGCTGCCAGGCTGTCGTGTTCCAGGTCATGGCATTGTAACCACCAGTGGCTGAGCACCAGCTGTGTGCCCCGTGTGTTCAGAAAAATCTTCCTTCGGGAAGAGACAAAAAGGAGGCAGTACGGGCGGGGTCTGGTTTCTGGTGTGAACCGTTAATATTTTCCCCCCATGTCATGTCTGCCCTGATGTGAATACCCTGGTGTGAATATTTACAGGCCAGTGACTCAGAGGAAGGGGGGGGACCCAGCCCTTTCCTAAGAAGAAGCATTCAGGCTGCTTGGGGAGACCAGACTCACCCCCATGCACTGTCAGAGGACAGCCCAGGCCAGGAAGAGGGCAAGGGCTGCAGCCAGGGCTCGGCCTCCCAGCCCAGAGGAGGGAGGTCGATGTGAGTGGGCTGTCAGAGAAAGGGTCCTGGAGCAGGTGGGGTCGTGAAGAGAGCCTGAGGTGACTCTACCATCATACAGGGCAGGGGAAGTGTTTGGGAACGTCTGAGCCAGCGAGTGGAGGGAGGTGCTGGCTGGAAGGAAAGAGGGAGGATGCAGATGGCAGTGGGGTCAGTGTGGTCCCAGCTAGGCCGAGGAGGCCTGTCCCCAGGCAGCAGCACAGTGGCCATGGTGTTTGGTAGGGGTGGGGGGTTGTGGCTGGTGTCAGAGAAAAGGCTATTAGAAAGAACCAGTTTGGAAGGAGAAGTTCACAGTTTGCTTCCGTTAATTCTCAGAGGCCAGCAGAACTTAGAGAGAAATGCACCTGGTAAACAGAAGCTAATGAACGTAGGACAAGATGGAGTAGGGGGGTGCCTAGAGTTTGAGGGAAGCTGTCAGGACAGGGAGAACTGGCCCAGGAAGAGTGGTCAGCTGGAAGAAGCAGTCCCAGCCTGGGAAGGAGCTAGGTGGCTGTGGTGCAGATGGAAAAGATGTCCCGAAGAGTGGCTGTGATCTTCGAATCAAATCAGGTCCAGACCCCTCCCCGCATGTTGGAGCTATGCAAGGGAAACCCCCTGCTCTTCCCCAGATGGAGGTAGGTCCTCCCCAGAGAGTCGGGGCCTGACCTCCTAGGCCTGAGGGGTATGGCTGGGCCTGAGCCCGGAGCATCCTCAGGCCACCCCCAACCCCCCCCCCCCACCACCACCCTTTACCCTGGCATCACCGGAAACCTCACGGCCAGAGCTCAGCCGGTCTCAGCCACAGCAGGGCGTGGGCCCCGGGTCGCTGAAGGAAGGGCAGGGCCAAAGCCAGGTGCAGGCAGCCGAGAACAAGAGAGAAGAGGGATCCTATCCTGCCCGCCCACCAGGAGCCGCCTGCGGGGCCCAGAGACAAAGGACACTCTTGGCCAGTTTACTTTGGAACCTGAAGCTGCCTGGCTGACGGGGAACAGAGAACTTCATCTGGAATCTGGTTTCAGAAACCACTCAACCCCAAGCATGAGTACACTGCTGGGGGCCAGCTGGGACAAGACCCATCCTAAGACCTCATCATCAGGGCCTCTTTATTAACATATTAAATAATAAGATCCAGCAGCTGGTCTAATAAGCATTGTCATTTTGAAGTAGCGATGAGCATTAGTGATATTCTAGCTACCTGCCGTACCCCGTAATGGGACAGGGAAATATCTGCACTTCCTATTGGTCACGGGTACTACAAACACTTCTGTTTTGCTCTCTGCGTTTATAATGGAAGGAAATGCTAAATTGAGTTAGAGGTTAATGAGAATGTGATTTCTCCCCGAATCCTTTCCCCATCCGTCCAAGAGGTCTGTTAGGAGCCCCTGGACTGCCCAGACAAGCGAAGCTAATCTGTGCTGTTAGCAGTCAGGAGAGTCCTTATCCTTGGTAAGGGAGGATAGCTAATTAGTCACTGGAGGAGAACCCCAGTCTGAGGGGCTGGGAGCCGTTTATTTCTTGACTAGGACACTGGTTACCAGGTGTGTTCAGTTTGTGGACCAATCTGCATGAAGTTGATTTCAATACGACTTGTAAAAACACCCTTACGAGAACAGATGTATAAGCAGGTGCGAGCTTGCACAAATACACCCGTACACACGTGCGCGTGCGCACACACACACACACACACACGCTGATGTGTGCCGGTGAGCCCCCGCAGGTACATGGCGTACACACATCTCCAGAACCTTTGCAGGCCTGTGGACACAGACGGGTACCGTGAGACATAGAGACACTATTTTTAGGAAATAATTCCAAGCGAAAAAAAAAAGAGGCTTCCTGATTGTTCGAGGGACTAGTGATTGTTCCGTGGAGAGGACAGCCCTGTGAGGGGCTGCTGTCATCCAGGCTGGCTTTTTTTTAATGAAAAGAATAACGAATTTATTGTTTTCGTAGGAATAATACAAGATCGTCATAAATAATTCAAGCGCTGAAGAAAAATACAAAGAAAAAAAGTTTAAAATTACTCAATTTCCAACAGCTAAGGGAAAAAAAATCATCATTCACATTTGGTGACGAGTATTATAGACGCCTTTCTTTGTTCGCTCAAAGATGGAAAGTAGACAGGGACGTGCTTTTATAAAATGAGAACCCACTCCCTCACCTGCTATTTTTAACAAAGATGTTCATTTAACTTTGCTTGAATGAAATGGAAGAACAAGACGCTGAAGGATGGTGTAGGTCCTGGGACCTCCCGCCTCCTGCCTGCCCTCTATCCTCACACATTCCTGGCTGCACCTCCCCCAGGACCAGAGGTGCCCTTCTGAGGACTGCCTGTGTTGTGTTTACTCACTGTTTACCTGTCAGCTGGCCAGGTGCCTAATTTACAGCAATCCACAGCGGTTGGAGCCAGGCCCTTTGAGAGCTGTGTGCTGGGGTCTGTGCGGCAACAGCTCACTGGGGTCATTGGGGACATGTTTTTGCGAGAGTAGGATCAAGGCCAAGCTGGCCCTCGGTTGACGGAAAGGGATTCTGTCCTGGCAGAGGTATCCAACAGGTGTCCACCCTTTCCTCTTGAGCTGGTGCCCAGCCATTCCCGGGTCTGATGTAATTAGTGACGCTGCCTCCTGGTGGTGTCCCAGTCAGGAGCTGTGCCTACCGCATCCTGTTTTGATGGGGCAGTGGGGAGCACATTGTTCGGCCTCTGTGTCACGGGGCAGAGCGTGTTCACACCAGGTCCTGGATTGTTTGAGGCCGCCTGGGGCCACATTCTCGCGGTCTGGCGTCACGCTCATGTGCCGGCTGGATGTCCTCCTAGTGGCTGAATGGTCCCCACCTTCCGGTTCTGCTGTCACTTGGGATCAGCCCTCGTTTGTTCGGACTTGAGAAGAGGGGAGCGAGTGGGGGCGTGAGGTGCCCGGGATGCTCCATCAGCGTTTCCTGTCTTTGGAAAGATGCCTCACCTTCCAGATTTCATCAAGATGCTCTCAGCGGGGCTCTGCTGCAGCTGTGTATGCCGGGCCCCCAACATCTGGATGACAACTCCAAAGTTGTTACCCAGCTGTCTTAAAAAAACCCACAGAACTTTCCTGGGTCTCATTGGGCAGACACAGATGCCCCCATCTGTTGCCAAGTGTTGGTACCTCCAGGCCTCAAGTGAAGTCTGGGCCCCCTCTTGCATGCAGGCACATGGTACTGTGGGGACACCAAACAGAGTGTCCCCCACCCTCTGGCCCCATCACCTTGACTGGGGAGCTGCCTAGAAAAAAAAAGCCTGGAGCATGAGTGTTGCCCAAGAGACCTCCAATCACCCTCCACAGAGCCCCAGGGTTTCCTCGAGAAGGGACAAGCTTGGGGCAGCACCGGGCGCCTTCTAATGCCCGTGCCCGCTACCCACGTATTCTCCATCACCCAGTCTGTCATTCGTCTGTTCAGGAAGAGCCCTGCCACAGAGTTGAATTAACAAAAGATAACGGGTCCTGTCTCTGCCCCATACAGTGTTCCTCTCAGTCCAGGGTATGTCGGCACGGTTGTAAGAAGAGTCTCAAAGTGGGCTTGGTTAAAGAACCAACAGGTGTGTTTCTTGCTGTGTTGAGTGAGGCAGGATGAGGGGCTTCGAGGACATGATCCCTCTTGCCCATTTGCTTTCAGACGTGACCTTTGGGATGGGAAAAGGAGGAGTGACCCTCCTGCAGGTCCCTGTGCATATCCCACGGCCTGGAGGGCCCCGGGTGTACCTGTGGAGATGGGGGGAACCGGTGGTCCGGGAGCATCTTTGCAAACCAGGCCTTTCCCTCCACCAGCACAGCCACCCCCGGTAGGCGGCGGCTTTCTGGCCCTGAGCGTAGCATCGGGCCTGGTGTTTGTGTCTTCCAGCTTCCCCACAGGCAGCGTGAGGACAGCCTGTGCCCCAGAAGCAGGATGAGAAGATGGCAGACTTCCTGTTACCTCGGGGCACCAGCAGCTTCCGCAGGTTCACCCGGGAGTCCCTGGCAGCCATCGAGAAGCGCATGGCGGAGAAGCAAGCCCGAGGCTTGGCCACCTCGCAGGAGAGCCGTGACGGGCTGCCCGAGGAGGAGGCTCCCCGGCCCCAGCTGGACCTGCAGGCTTCCAAAAAGCTGCCAGACCTCTATGGCAACCCGCCCCGAGAGCTCCTCGGGGAGCCCCTGGAGGACCTGGACCCCTACTACAGCACCCAGAAGGTGACTGTCGCCCACCTCCCGCACACGCTTCCGTGCAGCTCCTTTGTCGATGCAGCAGTTGGGGAGAAGGCCTTGCCTCCATATTGAGCTCGGCTTGGGCCTACTCTCCTGGGCTTTGGGAGAGTGAGTCATGGTGATCTATATTCCAAGCACCTTAATTTTGGAATTCCAGAATAAAAGGCCAGAAATATGCATCCTGAGACGGTTTGGTGTTATGAAAGAGAGGGAGGGCAGCCACAGCTGAGACCCTGCCTCCTTGTGGAGTACCTGCTCCGGGAGTCGTCTGGGCTTAGACTTCACCTCTGCAGGTCTCCACGCCATCCTCACAGACTGCGTGCATGGCAGTCGGGCCCTGAGTCCTGTCCTGAGTTGAGCGTGGGCCCCAGAGCACAGAGTGTGATCCCCTCTCCCACCGAGGGACAGCGGCCAGCCCCCACATCCCGCCCCTGAGAATTCGCTGGGCATTGGCTGTGTCAGGGTGGCCCAGGCTGGGGGCCACAGTGGCAGCTCCCTGGGCCTTGGAGGCTGGCAGTGGAACCACAAGGGCCAGTGGGAAACCTGAGAGGGATGGGGAGCGGGTTGTTCTGCCATTGTCCCTCCCGAGTGTAGGAGTGTAGGGAGAGGAGTGGCTTTTGCCCACTAGTAAGGTGACTCAGGCTTCCGCTCAGCATGGATTTCTATTCAGAAGGTAAATTCTCCAGTCTGGGTCCCCTGTCCTGGCCTCACCCCTCAGGACTGACCGTAGGCACACGGGGCTCCTGCAGAGGCCTGGTCCTGAACCTGGCTGCCCACACTTTGGAGGAAAGTGGGTTTGGACTTACGGGGAGGCCTTCCCCTAGAAGGCCAGATACCAAGGATGGTGGCCGCTTACCTTACTGTGGTCAGGGCCAGGGCTGAGAAAGCACTGGAGGGCAGACGGGGTCTGTGTTCACAGGGCAAACGTGAGTCCATGGCAAGTGTAAGGGTTGTGTGCTTGTGTCACTGGGTGCCTGAGTGTGTGTGCAGCTGTGCTTGACTCTGCGTTTAGGAGACCAGGAGCCTGAGGGTGGGCGTGTTTCACGATTGTCTCCATGTGCACATGCACGTGTCAGTGGGTGTGGGTGTGAGCAGGCGAAGGGGAAGCCCACCCAGTCCATATGCACAAGTGGGAGAGGCGATCTTGAACCTGGTCCTGCTTCTCCCTGATTCGGATGATTCACATGGGGTTACGGTTAGGGGAAGCGACCAGTTAGGGTCAGAATGAGGCTAGAAGTTGGGATCAGTCAGGGTGAGTGGGCCTAGGTCTGGTTGGTCAGAGCTGGAAGAATCGCGGTTGGGGTTAAGGCCACAGCTGATGGGGAGTCAAGGTGACAGTGGTGACTCAAAGTGGTGAGTAGGTTGTAGTTAGCTGCAACAGGCAGGAGTCACGGCAGGGGGACCCCGTGAAGGGGGGGTCAGGGCTGGGCTGAGCTTTTGGGGGGTGGTGGCAGTTGAGCCTGGAAGGAGTCAGGGACATTCTCTTCTGTCCTTGTGACTGGGAATACTTGAATCGTGGCCCAAGTATGATTCTGGTCTCTAACCTTCTGTCTCTCCTTTCTGACCCCTGGCCATACTGCCAGGAACCCCACGGGGTGACACAGGCACCAAGCAGAACTTTCAGTCCTGATATATCTGGTCCACTTGTCTCCCCAGCCCAGGTTAAATAGAATCTTGTCTCATCAGCTCAACCTTCGGAGAAGGGAGACCCCAGAGCTGTGCCCTCCAGCTGTGCCGTCGTACACCTGAGCAGGAGGCGCTGCCTGCTGTCCTCAAGGGAGCCCAAACCCCCGCTTGATGTGCACGTGGCTCAGCCTCCAGCACTCATTGTCCCCTCCACGCCCCATCATGCTGTGCAGACAGTGTCTTCCGGAAGCTTGGTCTGTGCACTGAGGCAGACATCTGTCCTAGACTCCAGGAGACAGGGTCCCAGGAACACTGCTCTCTGCTGGGCTGGGGTCTACCTTTTCCTCAGCCCTAGTCCTCCCTGCAGGCCCAGCTCCTTCATTAGCCCCCTCACTCCCCCATGGGCCCTGAGGGGGGAAGCCACACGGGGCAGGGAGGAGTCAAAAGGGAGAAGAGGAAAGAGGGGGCATCAGCTGGGTCTTGGCCTCTTCTATGATGGCAGCTCAGCCAGGATCATGAGAGGCCCCTTCTTGTTTGAATTGTAATTTTGAAGGTAAACTAAATCCAACCTACATCCCCCTAAACTTGACCTCATCCCACCCCAGCCATGGGTGACCCAATGAGGGCCCACTGACCTGCCGAATATGCTGGCTGCCTTCAAGCCTCCCCTACTATCCCTCAGTCCCTCAGTCCCTCTCTTCCTCCCACCCCACCCCTCGGCCAGGGTTTTCAGGTTCTGAGCCAACAGCTGCCCCCAAAACCCATCTCCACAGTGGCCTAGGGGCTGCCGCCCTCAACCTAAAGCAGCTCTTTGTCCACAGACCTTCATCGTGCTGAATAAAGGCAAGACCATCTTCCGGTTCAGTGCCACCAACGCCTTGTATGTCCTCAGTCCCTTCCACCCCGTCCGGAGAGCGGCTGTGAAGATTCTGGTTCATTCATATCCTTTGCAGTCAGTCCCTGCTGTGTGTACCCTCTGGGTCCCCCATGGGGGTGGCAGGGTATTTAGGGCCGAGAGTGGTGCCGATTCCTGGCCAGTCCTTAGGCCACGCAGTCATCACCTGGTTGCTAGTTGGAACCTTAGATTCTCAAACTCCACCCAGACCTGTCAAGTCAGCACCTGCATTTTAGCAAGGTCCCAGGGGATTCTTGGGCACACGAAAGCTGGGAGAGCCCTACTCCGGTTCTTCAGAAGAGAAATGTCCTAGAAGCTAAGCTACTGAGGATCCCGGAAGACGTGAGGTTTGTCAGTATCCCCTGGCTCTGACATTGGTTCCAGGTGTCCCTTCTCACTGCACCCCCTCAGCCCTGCACCTCTCCCCCGCCGACACACACGCACTGGCAGGGACCTCAAGCAGGTCGCTGGGTCTCAGCCAGGGAGAAAGCATTTCCCAAGAAAGAGGCCTCTGGTTCATTCACACGTGGGCATCTTTTGAGGGAGGCAAAACTTGCTTTTGATTAGGTGTTGACAAATGTTTGCAGTTTCAGAGCATCTCAAAGAACTCTGGTTAGCATTCAATTATATAAACCACAGCCTAAAAAAGCTGCAGGCTGTGGAGGAGAGCTATTGGAGTGCTGCAGTGTAATGAGAGAGGTGCACTGGTCTTTGGGCCCTGGGGGGCCCCTATTCAGACCACCTATGGGACTGGGTACCAGCACCTAATGGTGGCTGTTCTCCAGACTTCAGAGACGGAGCATCTCAGGAAGGCAGGTGCCGGCTGCAGTCACAGGCGTCTGCAATGGCCTGTGACTGGCAGCTGGCTCTGCTGTTAGTGGAATGCATGCTGCTGGGCTCAGCGGTATGATTAGTTGTGAGTGTGGTGGGCTGGCCCAATGGGGCTCCCCAAGGTCACCCTCAATTCCCCACTCTATATGGCCAAGGCAAAGACCTCGCCCATTAACCTCTGGGCGGGCAGGAGGCTTCAGGAAAACAGCTGCTCAGTGAGGGACTAAGTAACCAAGACGGATGCTGACAGCTAAGGGACTCTCCTGTCCAGGCTGCTCCTTCCTGGCCCCACTTTCTGCCCACCTAGGCCCCATGCCTGATCCTCACTCCAGGGGCTAATTGGAGGGGCTCAGCGTGGCATTTGTTCTCTGCATGCAGACGCTCTCTCCCCTCCTCCAGCTCGCTCCTGCCTTTCTCGCGGGGTTGCTGGGACGTGCATATCCAGGGAAAATTCCACTTGCAGGCCACGGCAGTATCATCAGCAAGGTGGTCTCTAGGGTGGGCAGATACTGTGGGGAGGGGCTGTACCCAGGGGGCAGCCTCCCATTCACAGCTATATCTTACTTTGTGAGGCAAGAGTGGTTCTAGGTTTAATTTTGAGCCATACTGCCAGTGTTCCCGAGCTCCCTGTGGATGCCAAGGACTTTGGCCTCCCAGGGGTGTCGAGCCGAATAAGACCCTATCTGTGTCCCCTTGGGAATTTTACAGTACCTTGAGAGTGATAAGACAGCTACAGGAATAGATGTCATTCCTGCCGGCCTGTGGGCACAGCCCGGGGAGAACAATGAGGCAGGAGGGGGAAAGGCCAGCCTTCTTTCTTGCTCTGAGCCTGACTGCAGCCTCACTCCAAGGGCGTGGCCTCCGTGAAAGCATGCTCCTGCTCCCCACTGGGGCTTCTCCTCCAGGTATCTAACCAACCTGCCACTGTTTGGCAGCCTCGGCAGCCCTCAGGGATGCAGCAGCAGCCCTAAGGTTTCTGCAGGGGCCTGGGCAGGGTGTGGGGCAGATTAAACCAGGGAGGCAGGTGGACCAGAGAGGCGGGGGGGCACTGAAGTTCCCCAGTCTGGCCAGACGGTCCGTTGAGCAGTGGCTCTGAGGCTGTGAGGTTCCGGTTCCACCCAGCAGGACCAGGCCTAAGGGCCCTGAGCCAGCCTGCGTCCCCCAAGGCAGCTGCCCCGGGGAAGAGGCTCAGCACCAGTGAGGCCCTGTGCCGGGCTCCAAGCGGCTGCCTGGGGGTAGGAGTGTACTGCTGGCCCTCAGCAGCGCCGCTTAGCGGGCTTGGGGGGCACTGAGAGAGAGGAAGGGACCTAGATCCCTGGCGTTTAGAAGCCCCCCTCTGTGCCCTGAGCCTTGCCATTCAAAATGTGGTACGCCCACCAGTAGCGTCAGCAACACAAGGACATGTAGGAATTGCTGAATCTCGGGCCCAACCCCAGAACCTTCGTTTCGGCAAGGTCCGCATCTCAGCAAGGTCCCCGTGAGCACAGTGTCCGGGGCAATGGTTTTCAAATGTGGTCCCTGAGGTCTAGTTCAGTCTCACCCGGAAAGTTTGTTAAAACTGCAGATCTCGGCCTCTTTGCAGGTCACAACCTCCAGTGCGAGGCCTAGAAACCTACAGGCTCTCCATGCATTCTTTTAATCAAGATATAATTCACACACCACACAAAACTTACTGCTTTAAAGTGTACGACTGAGTGGGTTTTAATGTACTTCTAGGTTGTACCAGCATCACTGCTAATTCCAGACCACTTTCATCACCCGAAAAACAAACCCCATGCCCATTAGCAGTCACTGCGCATTTCTAATACACACAGATTTCACATTTTCAATTGTGAACTTTCTGCTTACATTTTTTTTTATTGTGGTAAAAAAAAATAACATAAAATGTACCATCTTAAAGATTTTTAAGTATACAGTACAGTAGTGTTTACTATATGTACGTTGTTTGGCAACAGCTCTCTAGAACTTTTTCATCTTGCAAAACTAGAATTCTGTACCCATTGTCCGCTTACATCCTTTATATCCATTCAGACATCTAAGTCCCCAGTGTGCAAAGTTCTGTGCCAGGACCTTTGGAAAGGGCAGGAGGGGCAAAGACAAACTTAAGAGGGGTCGGTAATGCAGCCCCTGCTCTCAAGAAAGAAATCCTGGTCACTTGCAACAATGCAGGCGGTCACAGTGACACGGTAGCGAGGGCACAATAACTCAGTTTCCCTTTGCTCTGTACCCCACACTGGAATGCATCCCTGAGAAGTTGCCTAAAAAGTAAACATGGGCATGTCGAATTAGTTTTTGTTAAAATCCTGCAGAATGTATTCCTGCCAGTATTAAATAAAAGGAACCAAACTGAACTCCAAATTTTACTGCAGTCACATTCAGAGAGCCCTTACGTTCACGCCGAGAAGCATTTTGTCTTCCTGGGTGCACAGGATCTGTTCACAAAATCCTCCCACGTTTCTCTAGCAGATTCAAATGGGCAATCAAACCGCATGTTTGTGTGCGTGCTTGTGTGTGTGTGTGTGTGTGTGTGTGTGTGTGTGCATTTAATAGCACAAATCTATGAAAATACCCCCACAGTGAATTCTCTTTTCTTTGGGAGTTTTTTGACTCCTTGGGATCTAAAGACAGGCAGCAAGTTTCAGGCAATCCCCACGACCCAGGCAGGCCGTCCTTGCTGGCATTTTAATCATGAGGCTGGGAGTGGGTGTTTGGGGACAATGACATGACAGGATTGAAGATGTTCAGCTGAGCTCAGGTCTGGAGTGCTGGCCTTTGCCTCTGCCCACACATGGGACCAGCTCAGTCATCAGCCCGAAACGACCAGGCATTGCAAATAGGTATGCCCTGGCCAGTAATGCACTTGACTCATCTCTCTGGTATTGGGTGTGTGCTGGGGCTCCATGGGGAACCTGAGGATGCTTTGGGCAAAGTCATATGGATTAAAGGTTCAGTCTAGGTAGGAAGAGATCACACACACACACACACACACACACACACACACACACACACACACACACACAAACCATGAGTGACAGATTAGAGGAAGAGCTGTCCTCAAGGCCAGGAGAGCCAGGCAGTGTTTTGAACACTCAAGTGGCAGAGGCTAGAGTCTGCCTTACACCAACTCATTGCTGTTTCTGGAAAAGCCAAAACCCAGACAGGAAGCTCCTGTCATTTCCCACCCTGGGACCCAGGTCCTGGCTGACAGGACTTGGAGGCATTTCTACTCTGGTTCTTTCCTAAGTCTTGGTGTTAGAGCCCAGTTCATCTCTGCCTGTGTCCAGCCAAGTCCTCTGGCCCAAGGCGGCTTGTCCACACTCTACTCTCTGCCGAGGGGCCTTTTCTCCATTCTAGGGAGAGCTGTGAGTGGTCCACCCACAGCCAGGGGAGGCTTGGCTCCACACAGAGAGAGGTGTCCCTAGTCCTCCACCCTCCCTGCTTCACTATGACCAGCTGGGCTGACTGCTGGAGGAACCCCGGCCAGCCTTCAGTGCCTACCTACATGCCTCCCCCAGGAAGCCCACACAGAGGCAGGTCTGGCTTCCCGTAACATCCCATCTCAGAGCAGTTCGGTGGCCCTAGTGCCTCCCTCTCTCCCATGCAGGGTCAGGCATACATGGTCGGGTGATAGTTCCTAAAAATGACACATAATCTCACGCCTCCTGAATGCTGGTCCACTTATACTTTTGGTGTGAGCCCATCGTGTGTTTTCATGCTGCCCTGTGGGTAGCAGAGGCCAAGTGTGGGATAGCATTCGCCCTTGGCCAGTGAGGGCCTGAAGCAATGCGACTCACGTGGGCTCTTCTGTCTGGAGGCAGGGGAATGGACCAGATGACCTTGGGTGGCATTGTGCGGAGATGGTGGTGCAGCATCGAGGCTTAGGGTGGAGGCCTGCAGGCAGGCAGCCGGGGCTGAATTGGGCTCTGCCACTGACCAGAGTCATTTTCTGTGGCTGTTGTAACAACTTACCACAAACTGAGCTTAAAACAATACAAATCTATCCTCTTACAGTTTTGGAGGTCAGAAATCCAAAAAGTTCTCACTGGGCTAAAATCAAGGCATCAGCAGGGTTGCATGCCTTTTTGGAGGCTCCAGGGGAGAATCTGTTTTCTAGGCTTTTCCAGTATCTAGAGGCTGCGTGAACTCCTGGCTTGTGGCTCCCTTCACCTTCGAAGCCGGCGACAGTTGGTGGAGTCTTTCTCACAG
>CM053507.1:143666900-143684090 GCA_028627145.1 Eidolon dupreanum | reverse complement strand
GTGTGGGGAGCCTGGGGCAGCCGCAGAGATTGAGAGGCCCAGCCTCTTCCCTAAGGCCAGGAAGGGAATTTTTGAAGGCAGCAGAGTATCCCTATGCAGGCCAGGCCCTTGGGGGTGCCCCAGCCCCCAAGAGGCCCAGGGTCTGTCCCTCACTTCTCTGTAGGTCTCGCAAAGGGAGGCCATGGAGGCTAGTCAGGGCCTCGTCCAGCCTGAAGCAGCAGCTAGGACTTGTAGCCAAAGAGTCAGGGGTCAGACAAGGCCTAGGGCAGTTCAGTTCAAGGACAGGGGCCCAGAAGGATGCCCAAGACACAGTCCCAGCATTTGAAGATCTCCCTTTCTGGCAGGGGACAAGTGGGCATTGCTAGTCAGAGAGCAATCACATGCTAAGAGGGATGTGGGGTGCTCCTGCTGAGGGGTTTCTTGGAGGAGGAGAGGAATGTACTAGGTGGAGCAGAGGACAAGAGTGAAGAGTACTTGCGAAGGCGGAAAGCAGCCAGAGAAGCAGTCCTCTGCCTCCCCTGGCTCAGTGTGTCCCAACAACATACGTAAGTTTTGTCAGCAGAATACTTCAGAGACACCCTAGGCCAAAAGTCAGCCTGGGCTGCTCGCATAGAAACTGAGGAAGAACTCGGGCCTGGAACCACCGCTTTCTTCTCCAACAGTGGCCCCTGAGGAACAGTATATAAATCCCATCTCTCTCCAACGTGGCTGAGGACAGTGCTCCCTCGCAGCCATGGGTAAAGACCTCTGAAGTCTAGGGGTCGGTTCTTCCTCTCTCCCTCCAGGATGGACCCTCCAGGGGACCTGCTAAAAGTGCAGATTCAAGTGTCTGGTCCCTGTCAGGGGCTGTGGAGCAGGGCAGGTGTCCAGCTGCAAGTGGCAGGGATGGGACAGAGGTCAGCCTCCATGGGGAGGGGTTGGCAAGGATTGGGCACAGCCCCGGTGTGTCTCCTTGGAGCCCTTGTCTCACTCAAGTGGCGGCACTGTCCTTGCGGTAACGACCCCAGGGCCAGGACCCTCTGGCAGTGGTGACCGGCCGGCCCCCTAGACGTGGCTTCCTTGACTCTGGCCCCACGCTCTTCAGCATGCTCATCATGTGCACCATCCTGACCAACTGCGTGTTCATGGCCCAGCATGACCCTCCACCCTGGACCAAGTATGTCGAGTGAGTATCTACAGGGCCTCTCCAGCTGGCCTTCCCTCCCTTCCTCTCCATTCTATACTATGGCTTCTAAAGTCACCCCGAAGAAAGTGGGGTTCAGGCTCAGGGACTCGCCCACCTGGGGGGTCCTTGGCCCAGCCCCTACCCTCTTCACTGCTCCCAGTCCTGCTAACATCTTGCTTTGAGTTGTGCCCTCAGGGGAGGAAGCCCTCCAGGTTGGCAAAGTGGGGCTTTCTCCCTGACCCACCACAAAGAGAACTGACAGCATTGGAGAAGGCTCTGAAATCAATAATAATAATATTAATTAATTAATTAATTATGCTATTGATTAATTATTAATTATTATTAATAATAATTAATAATTAATTAATAATGCTGCTATTATTATTATTATTATTAGCATGCCAAGCACTGTCATGGAATAATAAGCCTCATCTCCTTTAACCCTCACGGCAACCCAGTAGGGTAGGTTCAGCCACTATGCCCATTTAACAGATGAAGACACTGAGAATTGGAGAAGTAACATGCAGCTAGGGGGTCTGGCCACCAGGAAGAGGCCCAGGGCTATCCCCACTTTGGTGCCATACTCTCTGCTGCCTTTCCCCACCTCCCCCGCCCCCAAGTCCCACCTTCTATAACCATTTGCACATTTTTAGAAAACTGTTTCTTATCTTTCTTTCCTAAATAAAAGCACCTTACCCACAGGTGCTAAGCAGACCTAATGGGCCCTGGGTGCACTTGGCTCCTGTTTTCTTACCAAAGCGGCTTCCGCCGGTGCGGTCGCTATTCACACAGGACCCAGCAGTGCCGCCCGTGCCAGGGCCTGCATGCGGTTGCTGGGCACAGGAGTGTGGCCCTGTCTCATTCCAGCCCTTTGGGCCACAGTCCAGGCATCCAGGTATTTGGGATTCTTCAGTCTGCCTGGGCAGGGAGAACAGTTCCCTACCTAGCCTCAACCCCCTTTCCAAGCTCAAGGTGGACAGCTGGACCCATCTACCCTGTAGGTGGCTGAGGATGAACCATGCTGCCCTCACTAGCTGCTGGGGATGCACAAACAAGAGTGAGGGGCCGTGACTCTGAGTGTCCTTACTGTCCCACAGGACAGAACCAGTGGGCACCACAGACCTGTGTACATGGACTCTCAGGACGGGGATGAGGACATAGGTGGAAGGTATCCGTAAATCAAGATAACCGAGAGAGAAGACAGAGGTTCAGATGGGCAGATGAGAGGCACTCAGTAATGCTGAATAAACAAATGGGAAGGTGGATGAGTTAACCAGAGGTTTGGAACAAAGCACCAGCCTGCAACTCCAGTTCTGCCGTGGGCATTACAGAGCCTGGTCTGAGGGCCCCTGGAGAGAGGGGGCTGCGCAAGTCTCCTCCCATGCGGGGGACCTGGCCAACCTGGCCTGTGGGCTTCCACCTCCCTGAGTAACCCTGCCGCTCTCTCCTCCCCAGGTACACCTTCACTGCCATTTACACCTTTGAGTCTCTGGTCAAGATTCTGGCTCGAGGCTTCTGCCTGCACGCATTCACCTTCCTTCGGGACCCGTGGAACTGGCTGGACTTCAGCGTGATTGTCATGGCGTAAGTACCTTGCCTGCTGTACTGAGCTGTCCAAGGCCGGGCCACGCCGAGGGGCGCATGTGCCACCCTGGCCCGGGGCCACGCAGCCCTCCCAGCCTCCCTGCTGCACCCCATGTGCAGCACTGCACAGGGCTGTAGAACAGCCCATTGTCCTGCTGTGGCAGGAGGAAGACGGGATAGAGACCCTCAGCTCGTCCTGGTGGAGAGAGATGAGTCCGCACTAGCTCAGGTGGGCCATCTGGCCAGGTCCACTGGTTCGTCTGTGGCTCCATGGCAGCTCTGTGCTAAAGGGACACCATTAAGATTCTGATTTAGCACTATCTGCCCTTTACACCAAGGGAAGCCAATACCACAGCCTAAAATCTCTGGACCGTTGTAAATAATGCCCTGGATGCCAAGGTGATTAAGAATGAAACTACAGTAAAGAGACAGAAGGAGCCTGGAGAAGTGACCAAGCATCCCTAGGAACTCATGTCATGCCAGGCCCATCAGCACATATGCTCACCCCATTCATAGACTCCACATCGGCACATTTTAAAGGCAACTGGTCAATGACATGACCCAGTGGGTCCTCACACCAGAGAGGTAGACTAGATGGGGATCCCTTATCCCCATGTTACAGATGAGAAAACTGATGTCAAGGACATATAGGGAGCCTGCCACTAAGTGAACGTGACCCTTGGCCTGCCGCCACACAGGCTCAGGCCCCACTCACCTTCTCACCTGGGCAGAGACATTTGTTGAGAGGTTGGATTGAAGCATGCCACTGTGGACGTCTCAGGCAAGGATGCTGTGCTCTGGTGGAGACTGATCAGGGCAGGCCTCCCATGCAGGAGTCGTGGTCATGGACTCGACCATCTAACCCTTCGGAAAGCCTGATGTGTGTGAGGGACCCAGAACACACAGGGCTGTGCAGTGCACCCTGGCAGTGAGCAGAGCAGGTGAGGGTCATACTTCCTGCCCTCTGCAGAGCCTCAGTTCCCCCACCTGTGAAAGGACCGTGTTAGGCTAGGTGGTATCAGAGGTTCAGTTCAGCACCCACTTTCTGTGATTCTCAAATTCACAGAGTCCACCTATTTAAGACAGAGTATTTCACCCCGGACATGAGCAGCCCTGAGCTCGACTGTGAGGGTGGGAGGAGAAAGTGGGACCTGCTGGCAGGGTGCTTTCAAGCTAGACGGAGACCCTAATGGTTAGAAGAGGCACCAGAACCTCTGTTTCTGGGTACACTGTTTCCATTTTACAGGTGGAGAAACAGGTTCAAAGAAAAGCTACTACTTGCCCCATATCCAGTGTAGGTTTAGACCTAGGCAGAGCTGGGTGAACCAGAGAAAGAGTAGTGGGAGAGGAGGACACAGAGTGGTGGGGTTGGGGGTGAGCTATGTGGCCTTAGGGCCCGCCGTAAGAGCCAAAAGTGATGGGAGCCTCTGGGGGTTAAGAGCAGGAAGTGATGTGGTCTGACTTACATTCTATAAGATCACCCTAGCTGCTGTGTGGGCAGGAGACTGGAGGGACAGGGTGGAAGACAATGCAGTTAGGAGGCTATTTTAGTAGCCAAGAGAGAAAGAATGGTAGCTGGGACCAGGATCCAGGTAGAGAAGGTGAGCGACCTGGTCAGATCCTGGATATACTGTGAAGGTAGAGCTGACAGGAGCCCCCAAGGCAGTTTTTGGCTTGAGAGGCTTTGGGAATGGTGTTCCTGTTTGTTGAAATGGAGAATGCGGGAGGGGGAGGAGCTGGCTGAGGGAGGAAAGGAACCCAGTCCGGTCTGGAATGTATTAAGTATGAAAGCATCCAGGGTGAGATATCGAGTCGGCAACTGGATATTCCAGTCTGGAGCTCAGGAAAGAGGTCCAAGGTGGAGATGTAAATTTAGAAGCCATCAGGATGCAGATGGTATTTAAAGCCAGGAGACCGGATGAGATCATCCAGGAGTGAGCGTGGCCAGAGAACGGAAGCCGCCTGGGGACTATACCGGGGGACACTGTGACATCTTGGGGTCAGGAAAGAAGAGGATCATGGGAAGAAGACTGGATCGAAGTGCCAGGGCGAGTAGAGGAAATCCAGGAGAGAGCAGTATTCCAAAGGCCGAGGGACATGACCCAACTTGGAAGATAACATGAGGAAGGCGAGAACCAAGGCTGGACCGTTGGAGTGAAGACCATGGATGACCTTGACAAGACAGGCTGCAGTGGAGTGGCGGACGTACACCTGATTAGAGAAAGGAGAGGCGGGGAGGCGGAGCAGTCATCGATTCTGTGGGGTTTGTGATAAACAGGATCGAAAATAGGGTGGCGGCCAAAGGGCAAGATGTGTGAAGGGGGGACGTTCAAAGAAGAGAGGTGCCTTTGTAGGCTAATGGGAATGACCCCGAGGGGAGGGGAAGTCTGGTGATGGAGGAGGGGACATTGCAGGAGAGAAGCCCTTGAGCCAGCACGAGGTGGGGAACCCAGGGCCCAGGGCCCCGGGGGAGCATCATCCTTAAGAGCAGAATTTCAGGTGGAGACGGAGGTGGACAGATAAAGCTAATGATGAGAGAAGGAATTTCTCTCCTGATTGCTTCTATTTTTCTCAGTGATAAGAAGCAGGATTATTAGCTGAGAACATGTCTGAGGTCTGAAGAGAGAGGGAGCCAGGAGGTTGCACTGACTTGGGAATGAGTAGGATGGCAGCTGGTCCCAGGCTCCAGGGTGCTCTATGGGAGGGGGCAGTGATCCATGAGCCCCTGAGGGCCTGGTGTCACAGGAAGGGGGCCCAGCAGGAGAGAGCACAGCATCTGGCTGAGGCTTTCCTACCTTCTCTACCTTCCCTTCCTGGATGGCCTGAACCACAGGAACGACACTGCCCTGAGCCTCTTGTGTGATGGCAGGAACCAGTCTGTGGCCTGTCCTCAGCCCATGACTCTGGGGGTGCTCTGTGTGACCTCAGGCCCTTAGCAAGTTCTCCTATCCTGTCTCAGGAGAGAGTTCCTGTCCTCTATGCCCAGGGGACCCCAAGGGGAACTCTTTCTTCCTCTTAGAATCACAGAGCAGGTGTGCCCTCCTGACCAAGACCTGCCAGCCTTCACTCTGTACCAGAACCATAGGTGACAAAGTAGAACAGGGTCTCAGAGGCCACCAGACTATTTCCACATTTGCAAGCATCTCACAGGTGGCACACTTACTTAGCCTAGGGCCGCATGGACCTATTGGAGTGGCAGCTTTGTGCTCTGGGCTGGATTGGCCCAGCAGCTTTGATTGATTTGATTCTGCCTTAGGAAAACAACTAGTTACTGCCACGGTAATGCAGTGAAGTGCATTTTGTTCTAGTCAAAATGGTTCAATAATGTGGGGCTCCTAGGATAATCCAAGGAGTCTAAGCGGCAGAAAAGTTCTATTGCATGAAACTCCCCATCCCACCTCCATTTTATAGATGGAGACACTGAGGCTCAGAGAGAGCCTGCACTTGACCAAAGTTACAGAATGAATCAGCAGCGATGCTGGGACTGAAACTTAGTCTTCTAGCTCATAACTGTGAGAGGCACCTCAAGTCTGATGTTTCTGGACAGGTTTCAACCTGATCCTCCACCCCCGCTTGATTTAGAGATTGTGGGTGGGTTGGAGGGGGTGCCAGGAAACCCAACAAGCTCAGCCAACAGCCCTCCAGCCAAAGCTTTTCCTGTGGCCCCCTCTCAGCTGGGCATTACCTGCTAGTTAGCACAGCCTCCCACCTTCTGGGGTTGTTATGGAAACCAAACCTGGAGGGGAATGGGGGGAGAAGAGAGGAGAGGGTAGCAATCTCCGCCGTAGCTGTGCCTGGCTGTACCCTCTGCCTGGCAGCCCAGGAGGGGCCATCTGCATCGAATGGGAGGACCACATAGCAAAACAGGAGTGGAGCAGGAAGAAGCCTAAGGCTTGCCCTTCCTTGGGCTTCCTTAGCCTCTAAAAGGGCCCCCTCTGCCCCGGGGCTGGTATAATGGGGTGGAATTCTCATACATCACCCAATGCTCTTTCTATGTCAGGGCCCACAGTCCCACCCCAGCCATCTGCCCCTGCCCAGCAGCTTGGCCATGGCAGAAAGAGTGCAATGGCTTGGGGAAGCATTTTGCCAGCCTGAGGGACAGAGTTCTAACCCCCAACCCCCACCCACCACCGCTGAAGCTGGCCCTTTGCCAGATACAGGTCTCTTCTGCCTGGCCACACTCCAGGGCCCCAAGAGAGGCCTCGCTGGGGTCTACAGCCCCAACATGGGACGCAGCCAGGCCCCAGGCTCTGGGTCTAATAAAAGAGTCAACAGCCTTCTTTCACGAACATGGTCACTGACACGCCGTGCCCTCACCGAGCCCTGTGCCCCACCTTCGATGCTTTCTCCTCCTTAGAATTACTCTCCCACGCGTGTCCCGACCTCACAAACACACAACTACCAGCCCCTCTCCTGTTCTCGGCCACTTGGCTGGCTGTGCAAGCCTATGGGAGCACACTCACTTTGGGATTTGCAGATCTTGGCTTCTCTGTGCTCAGAACCAGCTGCTGAGGGGGCGTGTGATGAGTGGAGGGCAAGCACTGTCTGTGCTGGGAACCCTGAGGGGCAGGCAGCTTCTACAGTGGGACAGGCAAAGACAGGCAGAATCCACTTCACTGGACACCAAGGGAGAGACAGGGTCTGTAAGGGACAGAACGGGAAAAGCAAGGACAGCTGGTTCCCTCTCTGATCTGCACTGTGCTCTCTTCTCTCCTTGTAACCGGAAGAGAGAGCCTTGAAACCAGTGTCCCGAGCAAGAAAAGGTATTTTCCCAGGCCACACGCATTTGACCAGCATCAGGAAACGGCACCCAAGTGCCACCAGCAAGTAAAAACCATGGCTACCATGTAGTGGCCACATTGGCAATGTTCTAGAATTAACCTGACAATCTTATGGAAGCACCACATCTGGACAGAGAGAGTCCACGTCCAGGAGAAGACTAAGACAGAGGCCTGAGGGTCTGAACTGTCGAAGAGAAAGAAATAACCATCAAAAGTCGGGAGAGAGCTTGATTGGATCAAATTAATAGAGGTATAGGTCCAGAACAAGGGAGGTGACTTCCTCTCTGCTCTGGAAGAAGGGGCAGTGTCTGATTGCTGCACTAGAGGAAGATTTGTAAGCTGAAGTGAGCTCACAAATGTGGATGGAATCTGTGGCGTAACCAGAGGAAAGCTGTGCCAGCATCCCACCTCTGAGTAAGGAGGGAGCAGGCGGAGTCCACAGGGCCTCATGAAGATGGAAGGGCCCATAAGGGAACACAGAGTAAGCTGGTGTCAGTCCAGGGTCAGTTCAAGCTGGACCATGCTGACCCTGGGACATCAAGTCCCTTGACACAGCCTGCCAAACCCTTCTCTGTAGAGATCCACAGCCCAAAGGCAGATTCGGAAGCTCTGAGTAGAATGGAGGGGCCTGGAGGTCCAGACTGATTGACAGAGTGAGTCCAGCTGCACTGTCAGCCCACCGTTGACACTCACTCAGCGTTGCTGGGCTGACGTCCTGGGTGATATCACTCAGGCACCAAGTCAGACGTGCTTGGTTAAACATCAGACACCTTTGGTTAAATGTCAGACACCTTGGATGCGAAGCCTTTGGTTAAATATCACAAGTCACTTGCCATGGTCCCGATGGCCCTGGTCACACGATGTCCCTTCATCTCTTAGACATCAGGGTCATGTGGCCCATCTCCATGTGTTTTTCGCACTCCGCTTGGGCAGGTCCCTGCCTCCCAGGGATGACTTCTTCCTCCTGTGCCTGAGGAGGCCACAGATGGGCAGCTATCCAAGTTGTAGGTGGGAGCCCCACAGCCACTCAACCCTGCTGATTGTCACTCAGGCCCAAGCAGACTCCGAAGGCTGCTCACCTCCAGAGGTCATTTTTCCTGTGGAGACCCAGGACCATCCTTGGGGTACGCTAAGGGTCTGGGGTAAAATGAAGTGGACTCATGGGGGAGGGGCTGGATTCTCCCTAGGACCCCACATCCTGCTTTGTTCTCTCTTTGTGTTGGCCACTGCCTGTTAGTCAAAGAGCTGAATGTTCGGACCACTTCCCTTCTCACCTTCGAAAGCATCACCTTGGGAACACGGCATCTCCCCTCGAGTAGTCAGGTCACCTCCACCTCTTGACTTCAGGGACTTCAGAGCCAGTCCTCACACAGAGATTCGTGGTTGAAAGGAGAAGGTGGGCAGCCCTCAGAGACCCAGCCACACCTCCACAGTGGTCTCAGCCAGGGCTTCGGGGTCCCATGGATCCAAGCAGCCAGGCACGATCTGATCACAGACTGCAGATGCAGAGCACACCTCGGACCAGAGACCCCCACTTCCTCCATCACCTTGCCAGCACCCCCTGGAAAACCCTGTCCCTCTTTGCCTGACTGTTTCCAGCCTCAGACCCCACCACGTGGTTTCATGTCTTGCTCCCCAGTATCGTGGAGAACATGGCAGATCAGGTGCTTCCTGCTGCTGGTTATTCACAGGACAATTACTGAGAAAGCCACATGGAGGATTGCTGTGTGGACATCCTTCAGGCACCCTCACTGAGGTCCCCATGTCAAGGAGGTTGAGATCAGGAAGAAAACCTTGGGGAGGCACAGGGCCACCCACAGCCCTCCCTGTGAGAGGGGAAGAAGGGAGAGGGCTGGTTGGGTGGGCATACGTGGTGCTGCTTTGTAATTCCCAATAACTGTGGTTTGATTCTGCAGGTATGTATCAGAAAATATAAAACTAGGCAATTTGTCGGCTCTTCGAACTTTCAGAGTCCTGAGAGCTCTAAAAACTATTTCAGTTATCCCAGGTAAGATGCCCAGGTTTACCTATCAGATCTCAGCTACAAGTGACTCTCTCTCTGTCTCCCCCCAACCCCAACCTACCGTATGTCTCCTCCTGGCGTGTTGTCACTGTCTCGTGTGTGAATTTCCCCTGTTACAGATACACAACTGAATTTGTGGACCTGGGCAATGTCTCAGCTTTACGCACCTTCCGAGTCCTCCGGGCCCTGAAAACTATATCAGTCATTTCAGGTGAAAATCAGGTTAAACGCCAAGGCTGGAGGGACTTTCCGGCCACCTGGGAGCCGTGGCAATCCACAGGAAGGCCCCTTGAATGTGCCTGTCACCAGAATACCTGTCCCAGAGCTCAGGAGTGGGGGCGGTTGGTGGTGGACACGGCTGGCCCCTCGAAGCCTCAGAATGGGCTCCAGGCTGTCCACCCCAGCAAAGCCCACTCTCATAGACACCAGGGGGCAGAGAGCACCCCACGGCAGGTCCTGGATTGAACTCAAATTCTTCCCAAGATACTGATTTCTTTCCCAAACTGAAATCAGCAATTTGAATAGCTCAATGTGTGTATGTGAATCGCTTCTGCCTGAAGCATCGTCCTCTAGTAGGGAAACCACATACACACTCAGAAGAGAAAAAGGAAAACTCCAGCCCAGTCTTTCGTGGCTGAGTGCCCAGTCCCTGCCTTATGTCCCCTCTGGTGATCACTGCACAGCCAGAGTCCCAACCCCATTTTGTGAAATGGAGCGTACTCTGTGGACAGGTGTCATCGAGCCTTGGCGTCTAACAGCCCTCACTGCATGGAGCGGTAGAGGTTTAGCAAACCGTGCATGGTAGCCTCAGGAAGAAATCCTCCTTGACAGATGTTGGCAATTGTACCCGGAAATCTTCCAAGCCTAGATGGCCTCACTAGAAAGTCAGTCAGCCCCATCCATCCAGGAAGGCTCACCCAAGACTTCCGATGAGTCCAGAGCCCAAAGGGCTTTGCCCAGAGTCTCCTTCCCAGGCCTGTTCTGAATGTAGCCACTCTCCGTACTGGAGAAGGCACGTCTTTGAAGAAGGCAGCTGGAGACAGGTTGCATGCCACTGATCTGGAGAGGTGTCAGAGCTGAAGGTAGAATTTAGGGAACCCGACAGCTGCATCCACTCATGATTTGGAAAGCTGGTGGGTCCTGACCCCTTGGCCGACATTTGGCTGTTACTACCCAGCCCCAGGGAGTCAGAGTTCCTGCTCACAGCTCCCTAGAGGAGTTCAGACTCCCCCTGGTGGGGGTAATTACCTTATAAAAGGAACCTCCACTTACACTGTGTTCATATCAAGCCTCAGAAGGTTACCGCTGGTCTCTAAACCCATGTGCACAGGGCGACTTCTTCCCCATGCCCCACTGCTAAGAGCTGGTAGCAGATGGGACAGTCCATCCCCAGCCGCTCTCATGGAGCTGCCCCCATTGAATGAGACAGATGTCATTTGGCCTTGACAGACACATACATGCTCAGAAGGCTCAGGGTCTACTGGGGTCTCAGGGACAACCTCACAGCACACACACCACAAGAGTGGTTAAGCACACTGTCCACAGCAGTTAAGGAAAGGCATATTCCAGTCTTTTATGAGAATGCCTGACAAAAGAAAATATTTCTTAGTCCTGGGGATAAGAAGAAAGCCCACCGACTGTACCCCAACCCCCTAGGATCTCGTCAAGCTGCCAGCCATTCAGCGAGGCAGCAGACAGCAGACCCTGAAAATGTTCATTAGAAAAATGCTGCGGTCAGTGTAATGGAAGGCTCCCTGGAGGAAGTGCCTTTCGACCTGAGTCTTACAGAGCCTTGGCTCTCTCTATACCTTGGTTTCCTTTCCCATAAAATGGGAATTAAATCAGAATGGTAGGTTTCTGAGGGCTCTTTGCCCATCCTGTTAGAACTTCAGGGGCAAGAGAATTTTCCATTTTATCCCCCAGGACTCATCCCTTGCTGGGTCTTTTCCGAAAGAATCCCATAATTCCATTGGGATTATTCTTGCCAGAAGTGAATGTTGTCATCAGTATGAGAGACATTAAAGGAGTGGGTCTATGCTTGCTGACTCGTCTCCGCAGCCTCTATGGACTAGGAGGGCCTTGACTGGATGCATTAGGCAGATCCAATCTGGATATGCAAGCTGCTGCCCACCCCCTGTCGCTTTGTCCCCCTGGGCAGGGTCCCCGGGTCTGGTGGGCAGAACCAGAGTGTGCCCACCAAGGAGTCCTAGAACCTCCGCTAGAGATGAGGGGTTCTGGACGGCCAGGGGCTCGCAAATCCCACCACCACCACCACTCTGCGCCAGACCCCTGCACGGTCCACCCGCTGCCCAGGCTGTTGCCAACATCTGCCAGGATGATTTCCACAGAGAGTGCTGAGTGCCTCTGAGCCCTGGGCAGGCAGCAGCGTTAGCGGCACCATGGCGGCGACTTCCTCTCCCTCTTCCGCGTTTGCCCATAGCTGCCTCCCTGTCTCTGGGTCATGGGCACAGCAGCCTCAGGCACAGCCGCCACGGGTGCTCCTAACACATTAACCGGCTGGACGATGGATGGATGGAGCTTAATCTGAGATCTGACCGCTTGTAGGGGTAGGGCGGGGGCGGTAGAGTGGGGCAGGGCCCTGCTGCTGGCAGACAAGCCCCCTCGCTCCCCATGCTCTGCTCGAACTTGTCGTAGGACAGTAGCGAAAGTGTCAGACCAACAGTGTCTACACATGCTCTTCTGTCACTTTGCTGCGTGGTGTTGGCTTCTGCAGGGAGCTGGGCCATGCAACTCACAGATCACGACCTCTTCGCTTTGGGCAACGGGTTGGATGGGGGGATGAGTTCCAGAGGGAAAGAGCGATGTAGGTTAACCCCTCCCCTGCCCTTGAACTTTTCCCAAAGGGGAGCCCGAGCCAGAACAGGTCCCTTAGGACATTACCCACCGTGGCCCTGCCAGACCTCTCTCGGCAGCCGCCCGGCACCTGCACCTCCTCGCCCCGCCCAGGAATGGCTGTGTCTCTCTCCATCTCGGGATCAAGGCTGAGTACCTTCCATTGTCCTAGAATGGGCTTCATCCCAGTCTCCTTTCCATAAACTATATTTAAAGGGGCAGCCCTATTCTACCCTGGGTATAAAGCCAGAGAGAGACAGGCTTTGAGCGTTTCCTTCCTCAAGAAAATAGCGTCTTCCACACCTCTTTCGTATATTTGACTAGTGGAGAGCAAAGAGGACTGGGCCCTCTGAAAACACACAACCAGACTGGACTCCTGCCCCAGGGGGAATCAGGACAGAATCTCAGCAAAGGAGAGAGGGACTTTGGTCTGAAAAGCCTAAGAGAGGCCTCCTTCACTCTGCCCCTACCTCATGACTGCCCACCTGGCCCAACACCCCCTCAGGCCTGCCGCCCGCCTTGGGGAGCGGGGTGTGCAGTGCCTCTGGGCGACCCCTTGCTTGTTCTCGCCTCGCCCAGGCCTGAAGACCATTGTGGGGGCCCTGATCCAGTCTGTGAAGAAGCTGGCCGACGTGATGGTCCTCACAGTCTTCTGCCTCAGTGTCTTCGCCCTCATTGGCCTGCAGCTCTTCATGGGCAACCTGAGGCACAAGTGTGTGCGCAACTTCACGGAGATCAATGGTACCAACGGCTCCGTGGAGGCCGATGGCCTGGTCTGGGACTCGCTGGACCTCTACCTCAACGATCCAGGTGTGGACTCGCCGTGGGGCCTGGGCAGGGCTTTGTGAGGCCTCCAGGGCTGGGCCACCTCCCACATCAGCCTCGCCAGAGGGCAGGCCTCCCATCAAGGCCATTCAAGCCTTATCCAATCCCCTGGAGACCCAGCTGCTTGCTCAGGGACCCCAGGCCCTGCCCTCTGGGCTTTGGGAGAGGACAGAAGGGGAGGAGGTTTAGGGCTTGCCCTTGTGAGTTCTCAGGCTAGGTGAGGAGATGGTGCTTGAAGTACAGGAAGGATGTTCAATGGAGAGCCAGACAAGGAGACAGCAGCTGCATCTTTTGGTGGTGGGACTGACCCTAGAGCGCTGAGACTGGTGAGGAGGCCCTCTTGCCTGAAGGAGAGGAGTGGTAGCTTGGGAAGGTGGGACACGGAGCTGGGGTAGTTTGTAAGGCTTCAGTGCAAGCCCCATCTGCTCGGCATGCGATTTTTCTACTGAATTCCGGGTTCCTTGACACAATGTTAATTCCATACACGTGCACCCCAGAACCCCTCAAGAGGGATGGGACAAACTCATGCACAAAGGCATGTGTGCCACTCTTGTTTCACTGATGACTAGTGCCATCAGTCTGAAGCAAACGCAGACACTGGTACAAGGCCAGATTCCAGGCCACGAGGACCCTGAGGTCCGTTCCAAAGTTGGGGCCTCTCATATATACCCGCAATCCACTCGAGAAAAAGAAACATATCGACAGAAACTCAATGAGCAAATTTGCTCATGGTTTAGCTGTGGCCACATAGCAGTGGTTCCGAAACTTCCATATGTACCAGTCACCGAGAGGGCTTCGGAAAACAGACAGCTGGGCCAACCCCCCGAAGTTTCTGAATCACTAGATCTGAGTTGGTCCTCGGGAAGTTACCTTTCTATCCATTTCTCAACTGATGGTTGATGCTGCTGGTCCGGGGATCACACTTTGAGAACTGCTGTCTAAGACTAAGGCAGATATCAGTGAGTGATGGGCACTGATGGATGGCCGAAGAGGAGAGGTCCTGTGCCTCATCTGGCCAAGCCCTAGCCCTGTCTGAACGGACCACACTGCGGCCACAGTGACCGTGCATCACTTCTACCACCTTACGCACAAGGAATTGGGTCTAGAAAGAGCTAGGTAGTAGCCTGCTGAGGCCAGGACCCAACCCCTGCCTCCTAGTTCAGGGCCTCTTCTGTTCCTAGTTGGCCTTCTCGATGGCTTGGGGCAGGGTACAGAAGCTCTCCACGGGGACTTCCTGAGCCTTCCAAGAGTCTTGGGGACACTGGCAGCTGGACGTCTGAGGAGTAGCGGGAGGAAAGCCAGAGAAGCAGCCAAAGTTGCCTCTAACCTGGCTAGACAGAGGGCGAGGTCAGGGCAGGGCAGAGAGGAGCAGGGAGACCAGTGGTTGTGTCTCTACCTCTCCAAAGCCTGGGCTCGAGGCAGGAACCCAGGAGTCTGAGCCATAAACGCCCCTCACCATCAGATGTTTCTCTTCCAGAAAATTACCTGCTCAAGAATGGCACCTCTGATGTGTTACTGTGTGGGAACAGCTCCGACGCCGGGTATGTGGCGCCCACTGGGGCGCCGGGGCCACCTTGCCCAGCTGGGGATCTCCCGGTGCTTTCTCAGTTGACTGTGCTTGCAGTTTTTGCCCTTGACCCCAGGGACAGCGAGGCCTCCCCTTGCCTCCTCCCCTGCCAGGCAGCTTCTCCACCCCACCCCATCATAGGGAGACAGCTGTAAAGGGGGTAAAGAAAAGGATGAGGGCACAGATCTGCAGGGAGGGCGAACAGAACCCAGAAGATGGGTAGGAACTGGACGGTAGCCCAGGAGGCCCTGCAGGGCCTCCCACTTGCTCAACCCTGGCTCCATTCCCTTCCAGAAGCCCTCCAAGGCTGTTCCCTCCCACTCGGGCTTCTCTCCCTCCCTGTCGATCTGTCCATCAGGTCAGGAGTGTGGCCTCCCCCGGCAGCTTTGACTCTCTTCCAGGGCATCGTACACACTAGAGTCTGGATCAGTGTGACGGTGTTATAGGTTGTTAGGTGGAGGGAGCACATGGGCTCAACTGGTGCGGAAGGTGCTCTGTGGGCTGTGGTTTCATATCCCTGAATATGAAGTTCCAGAACCCTCCTCGTCACTAAAGAGATTGTCTGTGTCTTAGGACATTAACAAGGCCCTTTAGCTGCATCTTCCCACTTGCTGAGTCCCCCTCACCCCTTCTGTTTCATGCAAGTAAGTGCACATGAATCCAGCCAGGTGCTCCCTCTTTGGGAGGGAGACTGTCCCCTCCAGCATGGTGAACTGTGGGTCTGCCTCACTGCCTATATGCACAGACATGCAAATGAGCCTGTTTTCCAGACATGGCCAGGCCCCAGCTCATTCACCCCAGAATCATCCCTCAACCCAATGGCCTGGTCTTTGCCCTAGGCTTCATCCTGTTCAGCTCAGCCAAGCCTCACTGCTCCCCTGCATGCCTACACTGTGCTCACTCACCATGGGGTAGGCAGGCAGAGGAAGACACATGAGCCAGGCCCTCCGTACTTCCTCTGTGAGGAGAGAAGCAACTCAGACGTCAAATGGGATGGTATGTCTTGTGAGCAGAAGGGAGCTGGATTTAAGCCAAGCAGAATACAAATGGATAAAGAAAAGGGAAAGATGGTGTCCCAGGGAAGAGTTACAGCCTAAAAAGGTGTGGAGGCAGAACCAGCCCCGTGGCACTAGGTTTGTGAAGCTCAGCCTCATAAAGTAGTGGGGCATATGCCGGGCTGCCCAGGGAGACGATTCAGGCCTAGCAAGGGTCTTGAGGACAGACGACCCCTTACAGCATGAGACAGAGTCTGCATGTCTGGCTACAGGGCATGTCCTGAGGGCTACCGGTGCCTAAAGGCAGGAGAGAACCCTGACCACGGCTACACCAGCTTTGACTCCTTCGCCTGGGCCTTCCTCGCACTCTTTCGCCTGATGACACAGGACTGCTGGGAACGCCTCTATCAGCAGGTGAGTGAGTGCACGGACCAGCAAAGAGCCACCAGGAATGGGCTCAGGACCCACACCAGGCTGCACTAGCCAGAAGTGGCCCCAGAAGCTTTTTCACAGGCAAAGGCTGAGGAAAGACAAAGGACAGAGGAATCTTGTATCTGAGGGATGGGGGCTCAGCAAGGAAAGAAACTTTTTTTGTTGATGACCAAGTACCCATCCCTTCATATAGGACACACTGTGCTCTGTGAGTGGGACACTTCTCCACCCTGTGTGATGAAATAGTCCCCTCCGTAGGTACATTAACCCCTGTTGACTGTACCATTCTGCCCCGCTCTGTGGGTAGCATACCACCCCCTACATAGGTCATTCTCTGTAGGTTAGGATACTTCCTTCTATAGCTGGGACATTCTCTACCACTTCCCCAGGCTGTGGCCATTTGAACCCCTGGCACAGCCAGAGTGGGCAGCTTGGAAATACCATGACCATGACACAGAAGGGGACCCAGTGAGGATGACCTCTGTTCTCTTGCTCCCCCAGACCCTGAGGTCCGCAGGGAAGATCTACATGATATTTTTCATGCTTGTCATCTTCCTGGGTTCTTTCTACCTGGTGAACCTGATCCTGGCTGTGGTCGCTATGGCCTATGAGGAGCAAAACCAAGCCACCATCGCTGAGACCGAGGAAAAAGAAAAGCGATTCCAGGAGGCCATGGAGATGCTCAAGAAAGAACATGAGGTAGGTGAGCGGTACAGCCAAGGAGCCTCCAGACCAAGCCCTCACCTGACTGTGGGTACCTGTAAGCATGCTGCCTGCTGGGTAAATCTGGTGCCTGGAGGCATGGTGCCTGCTGGGTAAAGCTGATGAATTGGAGGTATGGTGCCTGCTGGATAAAGCTGGTGCCTGCTGGGTAAAGCTGGTGCCTGGAGGCGTGGTGCCTGCTGGGTAAAGCTGATGTCTGCTGGGTAAAAGTTTGGTACCTGCTGGATAAAGATAGTGCCTGT
>CM053507.1:143609443-143666400 GCA_028627145.1 Eidolon dupreanum | reverse complement strand
TCAGTGTGTCTGGAGCCGAGGGAGCAAAGCGGAGAGCCGTTGGAGTTATTATCAGAAAGGCAGTGGGAAGGGACAGGCTAGAACGTGAAAGGCCAGTTAGAGCTTTGATCACTCAGCCAATCCCATGACAGACTAATGACTACCCTATCAGCCGTGGAGGATCCTTGCTGACCCTTGCCCCCCAACACAGTGCCCAGAGCAGCCCACCCAGGAAAAGGGTAAACACGTAGCTCAGACCCCAATGCTGATAGGGAGATGGATGAAGGCAGCCTTTCTGAGAACTAGGACGAGACAGGGAGCCTCATCAGGAAGGTGGAGGTGGGGCTGAAGAGGGACAGCTCACGGCCGAGTGGCCTGTTTTACTCCAGTTCAGACACTTGCTCTAGCTGTGAGACTCTGCACAGGTTAACTCATCTCTCTGTGCCTCAATTTCCTCATCTGGAAAGGGAAAATTAAGTTAATATCCACGTCAGCAGGCTGTGGCAAGAATTAAGTTAAAACCTGCCCGATGCTTAGACCAGTACTTGCCTCAAGTTCAAATAATTATTATTATCTGCTACTGTAATTATTGAACAGGAAGGAATAAAGACTCCTGGGGTGCATTGCAGAGTGCCTGGGGCCCTCATGCTGCTCTGGAGCAGCAAGTCAAGGAGAGGGCCCTGGGAACCCATTGGGGGAAGACCACAGCTTCTAGGTGGGTCTAGGGAGGCCCCTGGCCATCATCACCTGGAGGATGGGGTGTCCGACTTTCCAGGAACACCACATCCCATGGCTGCAGTCCCCCTGTGGGTCCAGCCCTAGAGCCTCAGCCTCTAGAATCAGGTCAGCAGCCTGGAAGCTAATAGAATTTCCTAATCTCATTAGGGAGAAAATCATCTCATTGTAGTGCACATGTCAGGAGGAATCCAAGTTCAAACACTTCATTACCAGGAATTCTGACTTCACCCATTCACACTTCTGTGAGACCCATTTGTAACCTTAAAGCGATTAGCAGGCCAAGGGGGTCATTTGCAAAGTTAAAGAAATTAGTGGACCTAGATGGAGACATTGAAAAGTTAAAGAGATTATCAGGCTCTAGGCCTCTGGGAACGCCTTTTTGGCTCCTACTCAGTTCCTAGCGAGACATTTCTGCCCAGTTCTAGTCTGAAAACAAAGTACAATGCCAGGCACGTAGTGGGTGCTCAGTTAACATGGGATGGGAAGAAGTGTGTGCCCAGCAGACTCTCACATTTAATTTATCTAGATTGGGAGGTAGAGGGTGAAGATTTAGTTTGTCTACTGTCTGCACAGGAGTGCCTAACCCTGAAGGCCAGCTGCAGCTAAGGGAGGCACACTGAACGGCTACCCTTCTCCCTCCACACGTTAGACATTCACCCTCCTTCCTCCTGCTCACCTAGCAAGTTAGGAGCAGAAGTAGAGCTCTAACCCAAGCAGCCGGCTGTGTTGAGTGCCAGGCAGTGTTTGAGGCTCCAGAGTCACAGCAATGAACAAAACAGACAAGAGCTCTGCCTTCATGGAGTTTACGTTATAGTCAGGAAGACAGTAAACTAACTAATCAGTATTTCCAGGTAGCAATCAGGCGGTATAAAGTTGCTAAGGGGAGGGGCAGGGATGGGAGTTATCAGTTAGAATACTTAGGGAAGTCCTTCCAGCAGAGGTGACATTGAAATTGACAGGCAAATGATTTAGGAAGCCAGCCACCAAGACATGGAAGAATAGTGTTTTAGGCAGAGGGAACAGTGAGTGCAAAGGCTCTTAAAAGAAACAGACTTGACACGTTCAAGAGATGAGAGGGCAAGGTATGGTAGAACTAGCAGAAAGGGATATGAAATAAGTTCGATGAGTTAGGATTTGGACAATGCAGGCCTTGTAAGTGATAGAAAAGTTTGGACTTAACTCTGAATAAGGTGAGAACTAGTGGACTGGAGGGAGCTGTTGCTCAGAAGAGTATCATGATCTGATTTTTAAGAGACTTCTTTTCTGCTATACAGAAAATTGAGGAGAGAGAAGAGGAGGCCAGTTAGGAGGCTGTTGTGGTAGTTTTAGGAAATGGATGATGATCGCTTGCACTAGGATGGTGTACTAGTCAGCTCCTGCCACAATAATGCTGTATAACAAACTACCCCCAAAGTCAATGACTAACAGCAAGGCTTTATTCTTATGCTCACTTATCTGCAGGTTGGCCATGGTGTGCCTGGTCTAGGCTGGGCTTGGCTGGGTAGCTCTGCTTCAGACCGCAAATGGGGTTGGCTCCACGCTGTGGGGTAGGCTCAGGGCTGCTCCTCCTCTCTTTGTGCTGAGGCCCAGGCTGAAAGGGTGGCAGCTATCTGGGGGAGCTCTCTGGAGAATTACTAGAGCTCAAGAGCAAGACAAATGGCACAGCATGTTTAAGGCCTCTGTCCACATCATGCCTACTAACATTCCATTGGCCAAAGCAAGTGTGTCATTAATAGAACAGGGACCTTTATTCACCCATGGTGGAAGGGGAAAAGAGTAAACATTTGCTAAATGGTAACAAACTATCACAGATAGTAAAAGAGAAGGAGAGAAGTTGGGAGAATTTAAGACATGCTGGTGAGTTAAGCTGGCCAGATTTGTGGTTGTGTTGGACCTAGGATCCTAGTGTTATATCAGCCACGTCAGCCCTCTCTTCAACACCTCCAGTAACGGGGAGCTCACTATCTCCCTAGGCGACATTTCAGGGTAGTCCCACTAACTGTGAAGGTTGACCTGAACTTGAGCCCAGATCCCTTTGAGACCCACCCCAGATCATGGCTCTGTCACCCTGAGTAGCCTGGGCCCATCTTCTCTGTGGCCTGCAGAGATTACTGAACCATGCTGAACAGCCCAGTCAGTGCCTGTAGCAGACCCATTACAGACTCACAGATAGTGGTCATGCAGGGCTGTGCTGATGTGAAGCCTTTGTGGGCACCCCACTTAGTTCTGTGGGGAGCTGTGAGTAAGCCTAGAGATGCCTGCTGCCAGCTCCCTTCATCAGGACATGCCACATCTTCGTTTGCAGGCCTGATTCTCTGACTAACAAAAATGCTGCAAGCATGTTGAAAACCGATCCAACGGTGCAGAAGTACATGAAGTAAAAGGGAACTCGTCCCTCTCCTTCCCCTCCCCCCACAATCCCACTCGCCGCAAACACCCACTTTAACAGTTCGGTGTGTATCTTCCAGGTCTTTTTCTTGTTTTTTTTTGTTTTTTTTTGTTTTCTTTTTTTCTTTTTTTCCCCCCATCAAACTGGCCAGGAAGTATTCCCAAGGGAACACACATGGAACTACTTTGTTCTCTTCAGTGTCTGTATCAGAGTCCAGAGTCGAATTTTATCCATAATTGATTTTAAAACTCTTCCTATTGATTAGTTGTTTTGTTTTTGTGATATTAAAAACAATGCTCCAGTGAACATCATCGCATGTGTATTTTTGGTGCACATGTATAAATATTTATGAAGTTAGATTACTAGAGGAGGAACTGCAGAGCCAATTTAAAATTTTCTTGGTAGATAGAGCCAAACTGCCTCCACAGAAGCTCCTACTAGCTATGTCAAAGCATTGTGCCTTATGCTCCTATTAATGTTACCTTAGAGCATGGTAGATTTTTTTTCCCAGCTTCTTTATGCTCTTGACTCTGGGGAGCTTGTGGTCAATTAAGACTCCCAGATTATTTTTGCATGGACTAACATGTATGACGGCATCTCATTAATAGAACTTGGTAGTTTCCTGTTGACACTCAAGAATCACCATTGATGAGAGATGTGAAGAAGAAAAGAGAATGAAGGATATTTTGATGGCTGGGAGGGATGCGGGGAGTTGTTACCTGGAAGGGAGTTAGGAGCAGAGAAGCCCAGAACCTGTGTCCCATCAAGACCTACATCTTGTCTCCCTGTGACACCCTCCCAAATCTGAGTCTGGGACAGCTGTCCCAGGCCCAGCAGGACCCCCATCCCTGGGCTGATGGATATCTCCTGGTTGTACCCAGACCACACCGTCGGAGGAGGCAGGCAGGCCCCAGATGCTGACCCCCCAGGCTCCGTGTGTGGATGGCTTCGAAGGGCCGAGAGAGCGGCAGCGGGCCCTCAGCGCAGTCAGTATCCTCACCAGCGCCCTGGAAGGTCAGCACCCCCAGTGTCATCCAGACACACCCCACTTCTGGTTCAGGCACCCTCACCATTATCTTGACCTGAGCCAGGTGATCCTCCAGCTGCTTGGCCGACCTTGACATCCCCGCAGTGGTCCCCGACTTTTCAGTCTGTGTCACCTCTCATAGGTATCTTTTCATTTTTTCCCACTTGTTCTTTCCTGGGCCTTCTCAGGAGCCATGGCTGTTTCTTCTAAACATTCCTGCAGTTGTCCTGGTTTGTCCCAAGGGCTTAGTCTCATCCTCTCCTCTCCCAAGCATCTCCATGTCTGCTTGGGATCAGCTTGGCCTAAGTATGCCTCTTCTAACGTCTTCCCAGTCATTCCCGTACTCACCACAGGCTGTCCCAGGCCTCCTATGCCTGTCACAGCCAGTCCTACCCTGGGCAACCATTTCATTCAGAACTCACACCCCCCATGTTGTTTCCTCCTGTCCCATATGTATTCATATTTTTTCCAGCCCATCCCAGGCAACCCCCTATCTGCCCTAACATGTCACAGATGTCCACATCTATTCCTACCTGTTCTATCCTGGATGTCCTCATATCTGAACTTGACTGTCTCAGATGTTATCTCTTCCTTTTCAGTCTGTCCTCCCTTGAGTGTCCCCATTGTCTCAAGAGAGCCTACATATGTTTTAATCTGTCCCATCCCAGTCTTCCCTCCATCCATCCTGGCCTCCTGTTCCTGTGGCCCTCTTCTCTCAGATTTCCAGAGTAAGGAGTTAAGACACAAGCCGCCCCTTCCCTTAGCCTTTCCTTAGCCTTCCCTGCCCCTTTTGCTGTCCCCCTGTCATGTTTCAGCCCTGTCATCTCCCCAGGTAAGTCATGCATCTTTTCCAGACTACCACAAGTTATAGATGAGTCAGTCAACAAAACAAACTAGTTCACCTGTCTGTTCTCCCCAGAGCTGGAGGAGTCTCACCGCAAGTGTCCACCGTGCTGGAACCACTTCGCCCAGCGCTACCTGATCTGGGAGTGCTGCCCATTGTGGATCTCCATTAAGCAGAAAGTGAAGTTCATGGTCATGGACCCATTTGCTGACCTCACCATCACCATGTGCATCGTGCTTAACACACTCTTCATGGCACTGGAGCACTACAACATGACAACTGAATTCGAGGAGATGCTGCAAGTCGGAAACCTGGTAAGGGGCACCAGGAGCTGACTCTAAAATGGGCATTCTGGTATGAAAGGCTCTCGGCCAGCTGTCACAGCCTTCATGGGTCAGGGAGGAGGGATCCAGACACAGAAGACTCGTCCGATGGTAGGAGTCATTGTGGAAGACATCTGGAAGTAGAGAATTTCAGGATCAGCTTTTAAGGAGCTGAGAGATGTAGTTGGGAGTGAGAGGTTGGGGATAAAGGTTAAGGAAGATTTCCAGAGGCTAGAAAACAAAAGTGAGGTGGAGGGGGGGGCCTGAAATGTGTGAGGACATGAAATTTGGCAATAGTAGTTGGAGCAGGGGAGTGTATGCAGAAGGAGGCTATTCTGTTTAGATGGAGCTTGCATTAAGTGAGCATCAGAGTTTGGTGGATAGAAAAAAGGATGGATGGATGGATTGTTGGATGGAGAGAAGGAGAGAAAGAGGGACAAAGGGTTGGATGGATGAATGGATGGATGGATGGATAGCTAAGTGCAGTAAATAAATCAAGCAGAGCCAGATTTGAGTTCTGTCTCAGCTCTAACTATGTGACCTCAAGAAAATTACTTAGTCTCAGTAATTGACACAATACATATTTGTTGAATTTAATAAATGTAAAATTAGTATGACTATCAACCTCATAGGAAGCAAATGAGGACTGAATAAGATAATATGTGTAATATGCTTGACTCAGAGTCTGATACACAATAATCACTAAAGATAAATGATAGCTGGGGTTATTATCATTGTCATATTAAAGAGACTGTTCCTGGAAGTCAGAATATCTGGGTTCTAATTCTGATTTTTTTCCCTTCAAATCAAATCAAGTCCTACCTCTTCACTATAAAGGTGAGACACTGAGGCCTGAGAGGTGACATAGTGGTGACAGAATTGGGCACGTAGCTACCGTCTCCTGACTCTGAGCAACAGAGTTCTGTTGGCTCTGTCCAGATAAAAACATTCAGCCCTTCCTGAGGGGATCCTAGGGCAAGACTGGCAAGGAGCCCACTGGCCTCTGAAAGGAGCTCCCGGGATCATCACTGAGTCTGGGTGGAGGGAGGAGGCGATTCGGTCCAATCTCTCTCTTACTGCAGACCCAGCCCTGTCTTGGTTCCAGCAGTAAAGATGCCCTCCCCCACCCCAGGCAGGCAGATCTCCCACACTGTGGGGTATGAAGACTGTTTTCTTTTATCACTTTCCATATCCAGGACTCTAGATAGTTCTCTAGAGGATCTATTCAAATTTTTTCACAAATGTGAGTCTATTGGCTATAATTCTATTTTTATATGCAAACTGAAGGGAAAGCTAAATCTCAGTCTGTAGGAGGCTCATGGCACAATTGTGCTTCCCTGTGTTGGTCTTCAGATGGTGGTTATGTAGGGTTTTGGTTGAATGCAATTTTCATGGAATGTGATCATCGGGTTAGACTGAGCAGCAAGTCAAGATGATGAAGAGCACTGGTGGCTTCATTGGGTCACTAAGTAGTGATTGAATTGCAGCTGTGTTAAACTTGTAGCTCAGTTATTAGTAGTAAGTCATAAAGTTGGATGATAGCTATATTTTGTTCTGTTTGGATAGCTTTATTGCTAGCATGTGAGGTTTTTGTTGTCTTGCAGTTAATACATTTTAGATGGTTTAAATAGTAAGTGTAAAGAAACAAGACCACAAAAATAAGCATGAGTAAATAATCTTGGTATGGGAAAAGCCTTTGTAAGCATGACAAATTCCATAAAGGAGAAGGTTGATAGATTTAAATAACCTTTAGTCCATCATATAATCAAAGGTGAAATGCAAATGAGACCTCCTAGCAATATTATAGACAAGAAAACCTGAAAAGTCTCTGACTATGAAACAATTAAAAATATAGCAAATATTCTTTGACATGCATAGCGAAGTTCATGAGAAACTAACAAAAATGACAAGGCACCAGAAACAAAGAGGGTCTTCAAAACTATAGCAGTAAACATGTGAAATGGTTCCGTAGTTGTCCTGGATTAGAGGGAGGAGTTGATGATTTGACTAATCTGGGGTTTGGATTTCAGCGAATATGTAGCTACAAGACATGTCTTTGGGACAGCGTGTGTAGGGGTTGGAACTGAATAGCCCCATAAGAATATGACCCTATATTCAGTAAAAAAGGTGGGCAAGAAAAAATCCACATACTGATACTGAGAGATGATAAAGAAGAAAGCTTGTCAGTCACAGCCAGCAAATGCAATACTTAGAGAGAAATTTATAACCTAAAGTATATACATTAAAAAAGAAAAGTTGAAAATTAATGAGCCAGGCATTTGATTCAAGTAGTTAGAAAAAATATAAGTAAAAACTCAAAGAAAATTGAAGAGCAGAAAATAAATAGAATAATTTTAAAAGTTTAATTAGAGAGAAGTGGTTTTTTTTTTAATTTTCATTTTTTTATTTTCATTTTTTTTTAGGTGAGGCAACCCTTGATTGACCTCACAGATTGCAAGGACCTTGTCAGCTTACAGTGCCTTATTTTTTATTTTTTACGCCTACAGCACCTGGTCTTCCTAGATGGTTTCCCATCCAAGTACTAACCAGGCCCAACTCTGCTTAGCTTCCGAGATCAGACGGGATCAAGCTTATTCAGGGTGACATGACTGTAGGCGGGAGTTTTCTTTTTTTTTATTTTTTAAATTATTTTTACAAGACTAATAGATAAATTTTTAGCAATTTTAAAATAGAAAAAATCAAAGGTACAAATAAACAATATTAAGAATGGAAAAGGGGCATAACTACACAAACAATAAAGATTAAAACACGGTATAAAACATTATAAACAACTTAATGCCAATAAATTTTGAACAGACTAAGTGAAGATTTTCTTAGAAGAATATGTTACCAAGAAGAGATTTAAGACCATAAAGGAAAGAGAAAAAGTAAACCAAAACAAATCCATCAGTGTATGATTAAGAAAAATGAAATAAAGAAAAAAAACTCCTCATGATCAAGTTGGGTTTATTCTAGGTACATATGCTCTCCCCTTTGATGTGGAAAAAATCATCTAATAAAATTAAACTCTTTGTGATAAGAACTCCTTGCAGACTAGAAATAATCTAACAAAAATATCTACAAAATTCTATAGTAAATATTGTATTTGACCGTGAAATGTTAGCAGCTTACCTGTTTAAAGCCAGGAACGAACACAGACGTGATAGTGAAGCTGGCGGTGATCATAGTTAGTACTTGTTGAACACCTAACTACCGACAACAATCAGTAAAGGAGTTGCTATTATTATTATTATGATGATTGTTATTATTATTATTTACTGGTAATGGAACAGAGGCACAGAGTAGTCAAACAATTTAAGCAAGGTCACACAGCCAGGAAATGGTAGAGCCAGGGTTCAAATCCAAGCAGTTTGTCTCTAGAGCCTATGCTCTTACGCAGGGCACTACACTGCCATGCTGAACCTCTAGCTTTCTGCCCATTTCCCAGCTTCCAGTCCAATTTATGCTGGAGGTCCTTGTCACCATAGTAAGAGGAAATAATGAAGAAAGAATGAAAGAAAACAGATCTAATATTTTCCAGATTATATCATAATCTATATAAATAATTCAAGAAAATCTACAGAAAGATTATTAGAACTAATAAGAGAATTCAACAATGTCGGTAGGTACAGGCTCAACTTACCAAAATTAGTTCTGCTCCTTACCAGCATGATCATTTGGAGAGAGCAATTTTGAAAACTTAAAACTTTTAAAAATAAATAGCAATAAAAACTATGAGGAGTCTAGAAATAAATGTAGCAAAATATTATAAATTTTATATTAATAAAATTATAAAACTATTGAAAAAGAGAAAAGAAGACTTAAATTAGTGGAAAGATATGCTATTTTTATGGATGACAGTCTCACTATTGTAGAGATATCAGTTCTTCTGAAATTAACCTAGATCTTTAATGCATTTCCAATCAAAATCCCAACACATTTTTTTCCATGGGACTTGACAAGGTAATCCTAAATTCATATGGAAATATAGAGTCTATGAAGATAAATTAAGGAATAAGATGAGGGAACTTACCCTATGTATATTAAGCTATATTATAAAGCTATATTATAATTATAAAGTATTAAAATACTATAGTATTTGTGCAAAGGTAGAAAATTGGACCAGTGCTACAGAATTGAGAATTCAGAAATAGGAAATGCATATTTGGAAACTTGATAAATAATAGAGATGGCACTATAAATCAGTAGGAAAAGGATAGACTACCCAATAAATAACGCTGGGCAGGATGGTTATCTATATGAAAGCAAAAAAATTTAAATCCCTACCCCTCACCATACTCTTTATTAGTTGTGGGAAATTGGATTCAATACCTAAATGTGATAAACCAAAATTTTTTAACTTTTAGGGAAAAAAAATAGAGAAAAAAATATAAGATCTTGGGGTTGGAAAGGCTTTCTTCAACAATATAGAGTTTATATAATGAAAGAAAAGATTGACAAATTTACCTATCTTAAAATTTATAATGTATGTCCAATCAAGGATATGATAAACTAAATGAAATCACTACCACAAACTGGAAATTGATATTATGAAAAGCATTTAACTAGAATGACATGAAATCCGGAATGGATATTAAATGCTTACACATCAGTAAGGAAAAGAATGACAACCCAATGGTAAAAATGCAGCACGACAATGAACAAAGAAAATGACAGGCAAATCACAGAAAAAGAAACTTGGATGGTTATAAACAGAGAGGAATGCAAATGAAAGCAACATTGAGATACCGTTTCTCACCCATAAGAGAATCAAAAATAAACTTCCATGTGTTGGCAAGGATGTGAAACAGTGGGAACTCACACCTCGTAAGAGTGTGGATTTGGTACAACCATTTCAGGGAGCAATTGTATAATATCAGGTAAATCACAGATGTATATACCCTATGACTTAACAATTTCAGATATCTGTATTCTTAAGAAAGTCTCACATGTCTGTACAAGGAGACCTATACAAGAAAGTTCTCTGCAGCATCGTTAAGTATTGGAGAAATTGGAATCCACATAAATGTCCATCTATCCATCCATTAAAAAAAAAATAAACTGTGGTGTATTCATACAACGCAATACTATACACAATTAGAATTAATACCTATGCATGTCTCAAAATAGATAAATCTCATAAACAATGACGTTTAGGATAAAAGGAACTTGCAAAAAAAAATAACATATACAAAATGGCCCATATTATATAAAGCTTAAAACAATGCAAAAATACTATATATTGTTTTATATACATTAAAGCTGTGAAAACATGCATAGAAACTTTAAACACCATGTTCAAGATAGTGATACCTTTGAGTGAATGTCGTATGACAGGTGGCTTCAGTGTTACCTGTGATGACGCATGGTTAAGACTTCATGATAGAAGCTAAAGTACTTAGTTCTAATGTCAGGCTCCATCATTTGTGCCCGTGGGCTAACTTCTCCATAGTATCTCAGTTTCCCAATCTATAAAGTGGGGATAACAACAATACATATCTCATAGGGTTATTGTGAGGATCAAATAGTTTAAAGCATGAGATGTAAAGCACCAGTACAGTGCCTAGCATGTAGTAATTGCTATTTAAGTCTTTGTTATTATTTTGTAAGAAAAATAAAACAAATTTGAAACAAATATGGCAAAATGTTAATAGTTGGCAGAGTTCAGTGGTGGATACAGAGGTATATTATTCTATACATTTCTATAAGCTTGAAATATTTTGTAATTTTAGAAAATATACAATGATAAATAAAGGTAAATGACAAACCAGGAAAATTGTTGCAATACATACAGTTGACTAAGAGATTATACCCTAAATATATAAAGTATATTTATAAGCTACAACATGGAATTCGTTAAAAACTGTCTCTGATGGACATTAGCAGTATGTGTCAGAATCTCTAAAAATGTTCTTTGACAATGCAGTTTCATTTCCAGAGATTTATCCTAAGAAAAAAAAAAATGGGCAAATTTTTTTAAAACATGTATGTGAAGAGTATTTATTATGGCAGTGTTTCTAATAAGGATAAAAAAAGAATGTCTATCACAGGGAAATGGTTAAACTACTTGTGGCACATCTGTATGGTAGAATATCCTACAATAGTTAAAAAAGAAAGAAAGCAAAAGAAAATGATGCTATAGATCATGTTTCATTGGCATGCAAGGATGTTCACCAAGTACTATGTTTTAAAAGCAAGTTTGCAATGCAGAGAGTATGATCCCATTAAAGACATATGCCAAGGTTCCTCAAAAGTTCACCCACTTCCGGGAAAGCCTCCCTTAGCACCATGATTCAGTAGACTTCCTGCCCGGGTCAGGGGAGGTAGGTCCCCCACACTGGAAGCCTCTGTCTACCAGGTCCCAGGGAGCCTATAAATCATGCAGAGTTGTTTGCATTTGAAAGCAGCTCCTGCCTGGGCCTGAAGCTCTGGGCCACTCTCCACAGTCATAATAAATGCTGCTGATGATAACAATAATCACCCTCTCATAGGAGCACCCACTTTACATCCATTAGCTCTAACTCTTAGAAACCTCCTATGGAGTTATTATTATCCCCATTTGACATATGAGGATACTCAAGGCTCAGAGAGATGAAGAAACTGGTCCAGGATCACACAGTAGCAGACCCTGCTTTGGAATCCGGGTCTGGCTGCCATTCTCTGCACATCTTAAACCACCCGGCTTTGCTCACATGGCCTTAGAAAGCCCAGGGTGATCCTTTGGAAGAAGGAGGTCTGGTACCAAAATCATGCACTTCTAAAGCGGTGGTTCTCAAGCTCAGCAGCACATTAGGACTGCCTCGGAAGTTTCTTTAAATCTCACTACCCGGGCCGAACTTCAGTCCAATGTAACTGGAATCGATGAGGGTAGAACCCACGCACCAGCAATTTTAAAACTCCCTAGGTGATTCCAAAGTGGACTGAGTGTGAGAACCAGTGCTTGAAAATAGCACTTCTCAAACTTCACATTGCCTGGGAATCCAGTCAAAATGCAGATTCCGCTTCCTTGGGCCTGGGATCTTGAAGATCCTCTATTTCTAAAGAGCTTCCTGGTGATGCTGTTTCTTCTTTTCCTTACCACAGCCCCAAAGGCATTCACTCCCTAAGAGACTCTGCCATCTCTCTCTGCCTTTTTCTCCTGATTTCCAGCGCCACCTAATATCTGCCATCCTGCTGCCAAAAATAGCTGTGAACCTGGGCAAAGTGAGGCAGGAGATCTGTCCTGAGCTCCTTAAACCAAAATGAGTATTAGCACCTGTAAGCCTGTCAAACAGGCCTTTGGAACACACCCATGCTGGCCCGCTCAGGCAGGTGCTGGTGGAGACCAGAAGGCCGGGGTGAAAGGAAGTGGCCTCTCGGGAAAGCCCTGTGTGGGGATTGCAGCTAGGTGGAGGCTCCAGCTGTGGAGGGAAGGCCTGGAAGACTGGGAAGCAAAAAGCTGGGCACTGCAGGACAATGGGCGCTGAAGGTCAAAGACCCAACGAGCTGTAATCTCTTCAACAAATGGGCTGGCCCTGTTCTAGGTACGGTAAGACAGAAAAGGCCCTGCTTACTGTGGAGCTTACCATTTGGCCCAGAGGAGACTCACAAATACACATAGTATGTCAGATGGGGGAATGTGAGGGAAAGAAAAATAAACAAGAGGCGTAAGTAGTGTGGTGGGAGGGGCCAGGATTTTCAGTGTCAGGAAGCCTCATCCATTAGGTGGCTTTTAAGGAGAGACAGGCAGGGAGTGAGTCCTGTGGATGGAGGACAGGTTTGATCCAGGGAAAGGGAGCAGCAAGTGCAAGGGCCCTGAGGAGGGAACCGCAAGGAGGCGAGTGTGGCTGGAAGAGTAGCGGGGGCTGGGTGTTATGGGTACATAACCCGGAGACAGGCTTGAGTGCTGGGCAGACAGGACTCAAGGCTGCCTCTTCTCAAGTTGGGGCAGCCCAGGAATTTGAGCTGAGGCTGGAGGATATTGAGGGCCCTCCCTCCCCTAAGACCCCAGCTGGAGAAGGAACGCTTCTATCTGGGCACAAGCACTGAAGAGACCACCACAGTCATGAGGGCTGGGCTGGTGGGCGGTGCCCTGGGTGACAGTGCAGAGGTGCCCACCCACCTGCCATCCTGGTGCTCCCTCCCCCAGGAACAACAGCAGTCCCCTGCCCACCACCTCAGGGGCTCATCCGAGCAGAGGGGAAAGGGACTGCTACTGAGATGACTGAGAGATGCCTCTCCTCTGCCTTCAGCACAGAGACCCCTCAGGGTGGGTGCCAATGGCAGGATGACCCCCTTCCTGATTGTGGACCCCAGCAAGGTGCCTCAGCCATGCCCCTTTCTCTCACCTTCATCTCTCCCACAGCTTCTGCAGGCCTGACACTGTCCCCAGGGTTAGCCTGGCGCTTTAACCTCAGACCTCACCTATAGAAGACCTCAGTGCGTCCTCGCTGCCCTCAGGATGACCCCCCAGCCCCAGAGGGCCTTGTGAACAGGCCCCGACTTCCCGCCAGCCACGCCTTCACAGGATATCCCTTCCTCCCAGAACCATGCTTCCATCAGAGCAGTTGGCACACCTCGGGGCAGTTGGCCATGGTCACAGCCGCCTGGGCTCTTGACCGTGGGGCTTTGCTGGCCATGGCTGGGCAGCTCAAGACTGATGAGTCAATGAACCAGGCGAAGCCCAGCCTCTGCCTGCCTCAGGAATGTTTCTAGAAAAGAGAAATGGTTGCTCAAAACCTTAAAGGACAGCACTGAGTTTATCTCCTGGTTCTCAAACTTACAAGCTACGTGACCCCAGAGCAGTTACTTGACCTCTCAGTGCCTCAGTTTCCTTAACTGTAAAATAGGGATAATGATACTTTCCTTGTGGAGTTGTTGGACAAATTAAGAGAAGCAACACATGCAAAGCATTCTAGCCCAGCTCTTAGCACATAGTCAAGCCCTCAAGAAACAGTGGCTGGTTATTATTACGGTGATAAGAGTTCAGTATGTGGACATGGAGGGAGCAGGCACAGCACAGACAAAGGCCCTGAGCCATGAGAGCCGTGAGTGTTTGTAGAAATGCATGTATCTGGCACGTGTGGAGTGAGGACGTGTACTGTGGCAACATGGGCCAAAAGGGGTCTGGGGCTGGGTCACGTCACCGCCCACCTCAGCCTCCCCTGCCCTCAGGTGCCTCCGAGACAGTGAGTCTCTGCAGAGCCCGCCATGGGCCCGGCTGTTTCTGAGGGCCAGGCTGGCGGGTCATGTTCAGTGAGCAACAGAGAGGGCTAGGAGCATCAGGTTGGAGGTATCCCTAAGGGCTAGGCCACAGTCAAGCAAGCTCCCACCAGAAGACTGGGTGCAGTCAGAGCTGACAGCTCAGGAGGGGGACCCTGCCAGAGCAAGAGGCAGAGGCAGAGTGCCCCTGACGAGCAGAGGGTCGTTCTGATTCCCGCAGGTCTTCACAGGGATCTTCACAGCAGAGATGACCTTCAAGATCATCGCTCTGGACCCCTACTACTACTTCCAGCAGGGCTGGAATATCTTCGACAGCATCATTGTCATCCTCAGCCTCATGGAGCTGGGCCTGTCCCGCATGGGCAACCTGTCGGTGCTGCGTTCCTTCCGCCTGGTACCTGGCTGGGCTCTCTGCAGGGGGGCGGCGTGGGGGTCTGGGGCATCGAGGCACAGCCACCTCCCAGGTCCCCATTCAGTCACCCCAACTGTGATCCATCATGCCTTCACCCAACAGCTATTTGCTAGGTACCTCTGGGTGCCGGATCCAGTGTCGGTGTTGTGGGGGGCACCAAGGTGGACAAGGCAGAAGGAGATACCCTTTCAGGGGAGCAATCGACATACCTCATGATTTACAAAGCCCTTTATGGTTCACCATGAACCCATTAGACCTCACGGGATCCCAGGAGTGAGGCTGGTATTACTATATCCCCATTTCACAGAGGAGGAGACTAAGACTCACTTTCCCAAAGCCGCATGTCAGGTAACAGCGGGAGCCAGTTCTGCTGACAGCTCATCTGGGGCTTTGCCTGCTGGTTTCAGAATGAGCATTTTGGAAACTTGAGTGCACATACATATCACCTGGTGACCTTGCTAAACTGCAGGTGACAGTTCAATAGGCCTTAGGTGATACCAGGGCTCCTCAAAATGCCTGAGAAGTTCAGACATGGGGCTGGAGGTAGGTCAAAGCAGGCTTCCTGAAGGAGTTCTGACCACTGCTGATGGCCTCACTGAGGGGCTAGGAAGGCAGGATGGGGATGGGAAGCAATAGAGAAAGGCCAGGCTGTGGGTTCTAATCGCAACTCCACTGTCATGAGCCAAGGGACTTAGACAAGTTACTCTACCTTTAAGAGTTGGCCTCTTCATCTGTCAAAGGAGGTAATAATAGTGCCAACCTCACGTGGTTATGGAGAGTTCTAAATGAGTTGACTTATCCTAGGCATAAGGTCTGGCTCAGTATGTGTTCAATACATGTTAAACACTGGCTCCCTTTCTCTGTGATAACTAAGAGGAGAGAAAATTGGAGGTGATTGGTCAAATCAGACATGATTTGAGCTGGCCTGAAGAAGAGTCTTGCAGAGGAAGGACTTACCATGTCAGGGGAATCTACTGGGAAGTTTCTGGAAGTGACACCAAGGGGAGTAGGAGGCTGGTGCGGACACAAAAAGATGGGCTGAGTGGGGCAGATGAGGCTGGACCTGTTGACATGACTCCCAGAGCAGAGACCCGCAAAGCCGTCTTCAGGCTGCGGACAGAAGCAGTAGTGTGTGCTCTTGGAGAAACAGAGCAACAGGTATCGGTGACCTCCAAGGGCTCTCTGGGTTTTCAGGCAGAAGCCACGGGGACAAAGGGGCCCCTCATTTGGGGCTGACGGCTCATCTGGGGCTCACAGCTCACAAAGGACCCCTTCCTCCCCAGCTGCGGGTCTTCAAGCTGGCCAAATCATGGCCCACCCTGAACACACTCATCAAGATCATCGGGAATTCAGTGGGGGCTCTGGGGAACCTGACGCTGGTGCTGGCCATCATCGTGTTCATCTTCGCCGTGGTGGGCATGCAGCTCTTTGGCAAGAACTACTCAGAGCTGAGGCATCGCATCAGCGACTCTGGCCTGCTGCCCCGCTGGCACATGATGGACTTCTTCCATGCCTTTCTCATCATCTTCCGCATCCTCTGTGGCGAGTGGATAGAGACCATGTGGGACTGTATGGAGGTGTCTGGGCAGTCACTGTGCCTGCTGGTGTTCTTGCTCGTAATGGTCATTGGTAACCTTGTGGTAAGTTAGCCAATGGCCTCACCTACCCATCCATTCATCCATCAGCTACCCACCCACCCAATCATCCATCCATCTGTCCATTCACTCACCCTTCCTTCCATCCATCTATTCATTCACTCAGCCATCTATCTACCAAACTATCCATCCACCCATCAATCTCTCATCTATTTACCCATTCATCTATTCTTTTACTCATCTGTTCATATATCTTTTTATCCATTCATTCATTTACCCACCAACATACCTACTTACCCATCCATGTACTTTTCATCAATCCATCTAGTCACTTACCCCTTTATTCTTCTGTCTCTCTACTCTTCCATACATCTATCTACTTAACCATGCATCCACTCATAAATTACCCACCCACCAACTCCATCTGTCCACTTCTCCATCAATCCATCTACTCAGTTACCAATCCTCATATCCATTCATCCACTTGCTCACCCAGACATCCATCCATCAACCCTTATCTCCTTCTTCATTTACCAGCCATCCATTCATTATTCACCCATCCATTTATCTGTCCACCAGCCAGCCACCCATCCATCACTTCCATTCATTCACACGCATACATACATACACACCCCTATTCGTTCATCCATTTACCCATTCATTTATCTACCCATCCATTCATTGCCCGGTCATCCATCCATCCATTCATCCATCACCCATCTTTTCACTCCTTCATCTAATTCTCCATACATTCATCTACCCCATATTCATCTATCAACCTTATCCATTCATTCATGCACCAGTCCCACCTTCTAGTCATTTATCCATCTACCTATCTACGCATTCACTCATTGACCTGTTTATCCATTCATATCACTCTTCGTTTGTTTATTCATTTATTCACCCACCTATTTGCCTGTTTATTTATTATTTACTCATTTTGTATTCATTGTTTATTTATTCATCTACCCATTATGTTATTAATCATTCAATGATTTATCACAGGCTTTTTCAATTCAGCTTAACAAACATTTGCTGAGCCCCTATTGCATGCAAAATATTATGCCAGATGCTGTTGGGCATACAGAGGTAAATGGGGCTGTGACATTGCTCATCAGCTTGAGAGAATGGGAGGTGAGGAGTTCAAAAGGGCGTGAAATAACTCTCAAGCTGATCAGAATGATCAGAGTCATTAAGGGAGAACCCACGGGTGCTGATTCCCTCCAACTGTGGAAATCAAGGAAGACTTCCTAGAGGAGGCTTCAAGTTGACTTGATAGACAGGTAATGCTAGAGAGGGAAAGAGCAGGATAAGCAAAGCACAGGTGCAAGCACGTGGTGGTCCAGGTGAGGCAATGCCTATGGGAGCCTTTACGTCACCCTGTGTAGCTGTGGTAGGAGTTCCTAAGGTCCTGTCATGAGGCATCCAGGCCTTTGGTCCTATGGCTACCTATCTGTCAAGGACAAGTGCATCTTGCCTTGTGTCTTTACAGTGTGAGGAATCCAGAGTTGAGAGAGATCAAAATCTAAATGTCAAAAAAAAGGGGGCCTTTGGAGGCAAGGTTGAGGCAAGTCAGTGATTCAGGAAAATGTCTGTTCACTGTGGACATGGAGCCACCTTTCTGGGTACACAGATGTCCCAAATATGCTCCGACATTACCCCGTGTGGTTCGGCTCTCGACCAGACCACACAGGCGTGGGCAGCTCACATTGGCTCATAGAGGGGTTTTAGGTGGTGCAAATACTGTGGGCTCCAAATTCTAGAGCCCTTCCCCAAAATGGCCTGCTTTCTCCTCCCACATGCTTTAACCAGGCCGGGGCAGGCCCAGGCCAAGTTGGGGTGAATCTCCCTCAGGCCCCACAGGTGGAGCCCAGAAAGGAAGCAGGTCCTCAGTGTACAATGCTAATGGAACCCAACTCTTCAGCTTGCCTCACAGTCCCTGTTCCATCCCCTCAAACTGGCCACCCATCATAGTGGAGCCTCACTCAGCCCCTGGCCCAGCCCTGGGGCTACCAGACTCTGTGTGTTTTAAGGAGGAGGACGCTAGTACATGGAGCTCTCGGTCCAGGGCCAGGCTGAGCTGCCCTCACACACACAGCCCTGTGATTTCCAAGTGGATCTGTCTGGGGATGAGAAGATTAGAGGCTGCTGGGGGAGGGAAGCTAACGGCCCACGCAGCCCCCTCCCTGGCCGCCTCAGGAATTGGGCTGCTGCCTGGCGTGGGTGGAAGCAATTGCCATTAAAATGGGAAGTGATGATCAGGCAAGGGCCGAGAGCAGCAGCGTGATTGACAGGGAAAGCACTGGAAGAAGCCAAACTTCAAAGCTGATAACAAGGGGGGGCCCTAGTGTCCCGTGTGGGTGGACGAGGCTGCTCAGGCGCCCCCCCCCCGCCCCCATCCCCGCCCCCCTGCTCTGCCCTCAGCCTGGGCCCCAGACGCCTGGAGGTCAGGGGAGGTAAGACCAGGCATGAGTGAGGGCTGCGGGGGAGGGTCAACCAGGAGCAGAGGCCAGGGGCCAGGCCAGAGGTCTGTGTAGACAGCAGCTCTGGCTCACATCACATGACCCACCCCCCAGTGACGACATGAAAAAGGCTGCCAGGTGTCAAAAGCGATCATTTCTCCATGGAGATAGGGTCCGGGAGTTCCTGCTTTTTAACCCTTCCATGCTGCGCACGTGAGCGTGTGTTACTCTTTAGAGCAGAGACAAGTTTCCGAGGTCTGGCACTCCAACCTTGCCTACTGCTTTCGTCAGAATTCTCATTCCCAGCCTTCTGACAGTGTCTGAGGGGCTTGTGAAGAGCTGGAGCAGGGGCTCGGGGTGGGTTTCCAGTGAGAACTGTGCGCCCTCCTTTACACACTACCCTGCCATAGGGGCCCCCATTCAACTGAACTCCCTTCTAGGGGTGGCTGGGCAGAGGAGACATCTGCCCAAAGTGGGGAGGTTGGTCTCTGGCCTGTCGGCCTGCTGATGCTATTGAGCCAGCCTGACCTACCTGTGGGAACAAGCCCACCACCATCTTCCTTTACCGTCCTGGAGACGAAATGGACCCACACCCAGCCTCTTAGCACTCAAAACTTCTTTTTTTAAACAAAAGCTAAAGCTTCATACTTGCTGGATGGTTTAACAAGTGGTGGTCCAAACCATCCAAAGGCAGAGGGATTATGCAAACCCCTCTTAGGGGTCCTGAGTCCCTAACCCTTAATAAATTAAGTAAAGTGCTTTGCCTTCTGGCACCTCCCCTCTGACTTCCTGCAACACAATGGGCCTTGGAGCTGGGGGCTTCTTTCACCCCATCCCACACATAGCACCCATCTAAGTACCCTTCAAGGCGTAGACACTCCCATGGCTCAGTAGCCTGACCCTGCAATTAGCCCCAGATGTCTGAGGACTGCCACCTGGGCTCTTTCCTGCCATCTGCTGTTGCCTTCTTCTCTGCTCAGTCCTCCCGTCTCTCACCTGTAAAGCATAGTCAGACCTGAGGCCACAGGTAGAGTGTGCTACATAGCAGGAGCCCCAGTGATGGGCTGGCTTCAGTGGGGAGCTCAGAGGAACATCAGCAGCCCTCCTTCACCAACAGGTGCAGAGGAAAGCCCGACAGCTCTAGGTTGCTTCTCAGTGGGATTCTGTCTTGTCCTCAGTGACCCCGGATTGGACCCCACTTCCCAGGATCAGCCCTGTGCTCCTTCTGCCTCCACTGCCCCCCATTACTCCCATGGCAGCCAGGCCTCATCCACGGGCTTTGACATTGGAGGGACACATGGTTCTCCCACTGAACCTGGACCAAGTCAAACAAACCTGCTCTCCACTCAGACTATCTGAGGAGGGATTAGGAGTTGTCTTTCTTTTTATAGCCAGACTCTCTATATTCAAGAGAATGAGGGTTTAGGATCAGGACCCAAGTCCTAGAGTTCGAGCCGAGGGCTGTTTGCCTGTGGCAGTCCTTAGAGTCCCCGGGCCTGGGTTTCCCCGTCGCAGACCCGAGGCTGAGCGCCACAGCATGGCACCTGCCTTGGTGAGTCTCATGTGTGGCCTCCACAGGTCCTGAACCTCTTCCTGGCTTTGCTGCTCAGTTCCTTCAGCGCAGACAACCTCACAGCCCCCGACGAGGACGGGGAAATGAACAACCTCCAGCTGGCCCTGGCCCGCATCCAGCGGGGCCTGCGCTTTCTCAAGCGAACCACCTGGGACTTCTGCTGTGGGCTCCTGCAGCGGCGGCCTCAGAAGCCGGTGGTCCTTGCCACCCGTGGCCAGCTGCCCAACTGTATTGCTACCTCCAGCTCCCCACCACCCCCTGAGACAGAGAAGGTACCTCCAGCCCGCAAGGAGACCCGGTTTGAGGAAAGCCAGCATCCAGGCCAGGGCACCCCAGGGGATCCCGAGCCTGTGTGTGTGCCCATTGCCGTGGCCGAGTCGGACACAGATGACCCAGAGGAGGATGAAGAGAACAGCCTGGCCACGGAGGAAGAGTCCAGCAAGCAGGTGAGCCCACACCCTGGCCACCTTTCCCCCACAGGTACGTAGTACCTACTTACATAGGCCTCAGGACCTTACTGTCCGTGGCACCTGGCCTCACTCAGAGCAGCTGCCCCTGCCGGACTGTGACAGCAGAGCTGGGATGAGCTGGAAGACAGGCCGTGCCCCAACAGCGAGCCTTGCAGAGGGGTGCTGAGACCAGCTCCCAACCTTCTCTCCAACCCAGCCCGGGAGGAGATCTTGAGAGGGTCTATTGTCCATCATTCATCCCCTGGCTGGTCGTGGGCAGCTATCTGTACATAAAGGGAAACTGAGGCACAGCAAGAGAGAGAGAGAGAGACCAGCTGGGAGTTCCTCATGAGTCCAGGACAGAGCCAAGACCCCTGGGCCCCTGGCCCCACCCTGATCGTTGTCCCCCTTCAGGACTACCAAGGTGGAACGTCTTGGTGACGGAAGAGTGCGGTCTCCTGACCTCCGACTGCCCCTTCCCCTCCTCCCAGACCCAGGGCTAATTCTGAGATTTAAAAATAAGCATCCCGAAGATGGCAGGTGTCAGAGACAGCACTATCTTATCTCCCAACCTGTTATTTTTAACACTTCGGACTAGAGTCTGGGCAAAAGAAACAGTGCCCCCCCCCCCTCAGTTTGCCTGTGCCCTGAGCCAGGCTCAGGCGGCTTCTCCTTAGGTCTTTCGGTCAGTCGGTGAGGGCCGGCTCTCAGCTTCGTTGGGCCGTCATGGCTGCTTCCTCTGGGCCTGTGCTCAGCAGGTCTGGCTGTGAAGAGCAGCTTCTCCCCATGCGTGGAATTTGATCTGAGGTTTCAGGCTTAGTTCCATGGCCTCCTGCCTTCCGATGGTCCCAGAGGCCAGCTTCGGCTCCCTTAGTCAGGCTGAGGGACTGGGACAGTGTCAGCGGGGGGAGGAGAGTGTTGGTGCTGCCAGGACCATGGCTTCCGGTTATCTCCAGGATGCTCCCAGCACAGGAGTGGAATTCCGACTGCCCCCCTCTTGCCCTCTCCTTTCCTTCTCTTGAGCCTGTTGGCTCTGGCTCCCTAGGGCCAGTGTGTGTGTGTGTGTGTGTGTGTGTGTGTGTGTGTGTGTGTGTGTGCAGACGGGGGGAGGGGGTGCCATGGGAATACACAGGAAAAGTCAGCATGTCCTTCCAAAGAGGAGTTGCCACATTTGGGAGCTGGCGTGGCAGCCCCGATGCACCCTCCCCAGGGGGTGAGGAGAGGGGGAGGTTTATGCCAGACGGGCCAGGGGCTTTGTCTGGCTACCAGCCCTTTGCCTGGACGTACCAGCAGCCTCCTAGCCACCCACTCAGGGCACCTGAGGAAGGGTCTGCGGTGAGCTAAGGCCCCACAAGGAGGGCAGGGGGCATGGCCCAGCTGCATGGGCATGGCCTGAGGCAGAGCCAGGACCCTGGGCACACTCTGGCTGGGAAGCTCAAGGGCTGGGGGTCTCTTCAGCAGGAACCCCAGCCTGTGTCCGGCGGCCCAGAGGCCCTCCCGGAGCCCAGGGCCTGGAGCCAGGTGTCAGAGACCGCCTCCTCCGAGGCCGAGGCCAGTGTGGCTCAGGCAGACTGGCAGCAGCAGCGGAAAGTGGAGCCCCAGGCCCCAGGGTACAGTGAGGTAACGCACACCTTTGTCCCAGCGGGCACTGCTGCTTGGAGCAGAGCGAGACTGTGAGAGGTCCCAGCACACACCTGCACTGGCTGGTGGCATCCACAGCGGCTGTCACAGGCAGCATGGGACCATTGTCTGCAAAGGGGAGCATGGATGGCCTTGTCCCTGCAGGGGAGGGATGGGATGGCATGGGGCCCAGAGCCATGGGGAAATTCTGGAAGCAGCCAACCCAGAACCACAATTCACGACTAAACCCCAAACCTCCATGTGTTCACCCCTCCCCACTTAGTTCCTGTGCTTTGGTTCTATTTGGCAAATGTTTGTCCTGGGATGGCCCCATCCCAGGGGACTTCGGGGAGCTCTGAGAACAAGTTCTTGGCACACTGGCCACTAGTTGCTTCTCACCTGGACTAAAGCAGAGACTGCAAATGGGAAGCCTACTGTAGGGTTTTGTTCTGGCCACAAAAAGGTTCTAATTTGAATTAGCTACCAACATTTAAAATCTGGGAGCTTTTATGTTAAAAATCTGCATTTCTGGCTTCTCTTGGAAAAAAAAAAAAATTGAAAGAGCCACCCTGCTGGAGACAAGTGGTCATTGCCTCCTTGAATGGCACCTGGTTTGCCTCAGAGCCCACCTGCCTGGCCCGCGTAAGCATTTGAGTTTGCAAGGCCTGAGCTAACGGATTGTGGCACTGCTAACTATGCCCCCCCCCCCGCCCCGAAGCACACACTCACAGCAAACACCATGGAAGTGGCGTTCATGTGTTCAGAGACTGTGCCGTGGGCCATTGTCCTGCAGCCTGACCTCAGCCCTCAGTCCAACAGCTGTGACTTGCTCCAAGGGGACATTTCTCCTTTGCCTTGTCCCTTGCATGGCATGGAACTAGGGTAGGCTTTACGATCATGGTCAGTTTGGGAGCCCAAGGTTCTGACTGTGCAGGTCACATCTCCCTGTGGAGGGTCTGACACACCAAGACAAGTGGGAATAGGGAGACATGGGAGGGGCAAAGAGTCGTGAAGAGAAGGGATCTCATACTGGAATGTTGACCTTGGAAGGAGTTTTGTGACTTCTTCTACTCTTCAAATCAGTTCATGGTGGGCCCTATAAAAGGGAGAGTGAGGTGGGCTGGGGCTTTCCTGGAGGGACGCCCTCATCTCACCTGCAGTGGATCCTGAGAACTTGTCCTCCTGCCTGACAAGCCCACATCCTGTAGGTGGTTCCAGTGTCTGAAAAGAAAAAACAGTGTAAGGACCTTCTCCGGCTATGCCTTCCTCAGCTCAGCACCTCACAACCAAGCTGGGCGGAGAAGGGAGTGACCCTCGAAGCCGCAGGGACCACAGGGGCAGAGCCTCTCACCCCTTGGCCCATGGCTTCGCCCTGCACCAAGGAGCTCGCTCTTCTTTCCCATCGAGACTCAGTGCTTCCCCATCACACACTTCAAAGTTAAAGAGGACTTTGAGACACCAGCAGGGAGTCATGGAAGGAAGAGAAAAGAAGGCGGTTGGAGAGCAGAGGCACACGAGGTCTCAGACCAGCGTGTCTCTATGTAGAGACGAGGCAGGCCAACGGAGCTGGGGGCTTTGGGGATTTAGACGTGATCTGAAGCAAACCAAGGCGTCCCTTCCTTCGCAGAAGCCCTGGCCCCACCATACTTGTCTTCAGAAGGGGTTCCTAGAGCCTGAGACAACTTCTGGTTCAAAGGATTTATTGAGGGGGGGCTCTCAGGAGAGACCCACAAGCAAGCGAGAGGAGCAGGATGAGGCGAAGGAAGCAGTTCCAAAAGGCATGGTAGCTGGATTCGAGCCTCGGCCCGGTCCCTCTGTATCTGTTAATCACTCGGTGTCTGGTAACCCCCAAGCCATTTCCAGAAATGACAGCTCCCTGGCTAAAGACGATTTTCTGGAAAAAAGGCCAGCTAAGTGGCCCGTGTTCACAGCGCCTGGGGACAAATGCACTGGCCTAATGGCAGGGAGCCAGCAGTGGCCACTACAACACCCCTCTACACAGGTGCCCGCACGTGACACGCACAGACACCCACAGAGCACCTTGCATGTACACACCTCTCTATAATCAGGTTACACTAAGTCAAGGCAGCAGAGCCCTTGAGGCAGGGAAGGTTCCCGGAGCTCCTCACGCTTACTTACTCCAGGCTCTGCACCTCACGTCAGCACCCATACGAATTGGGCAAGAAGCATGGGCTGGGGTGCTGGCCTGCTCTCTGTATGTCTGACCTCGCGCCTATGTGTGCCCGTGATCCTGGTTTTGACTGCGTGCGCCAGGCCTCCGCCACATGTCCATGCCCCAGTGTGTGTCCATGTTGCCACCCCATGTCTGTTTTGTTTCCTGCTGGACGTGTTCCCCATCCCCAGTGTTTTCCAAGACACCTTTACTCACCCCGCACCTCTGCCCTAGACCCCCTCAGACTGGAACCACAAACCCAGGAGCCCTGAGGTCCAGCCTCAGCTCAGCCCTGACTGGCCCTTAGGTGACCTCCAGGGCAGGTGCCCACCCACCCCAGGCTCAGATTTCCCAGGTGTGCAATGAAGGATAGTCTGGGCACCACTCCTCAGGGAGCCCCAGGCTCCCCCGGATTCTGGGCTGGAGGATGGAGGCTACTACATGGCCTAGACTTACACCCTTGCCCACCCCGCCCCACACTCCTGCCCACAGACCCACGAGGACAGTTGCTCCGAGGGGAGCACAGCAGACATGACCAATACTGCCGACCTCCTGGAGCAGATCCCCGACCTCGGCGAGGATGTCCAGGATCCGGAGGACTGCTTCACTGAAGGTATTGCCCTGGGTGGCTCTTTGCTCTAGTCTCGGCTCTACGTAGACGGACAGGAAGACCAGCAGCTCCTTGGGACGCAGGGACCGGTGGCACCCCACCCTGACCCAGATGCCTGCCTTCCTGCCCTCATTCCCCGGGACTCTGTGGGCTCCTCCACGACGACCTGAGTCCTGATGAGTCTGCCCAGGGTGCTGGGCTGGGCAGCAGTAGGTTAGCCGCACTGCGGACAAGTGACCCTGCGTTTGTGGGGTGGCAGCATGACTGTCTGTCCCACAGCAGCAGGGGCTAGATCTGATTCACCCCTGTCCCCTCAGGCCCTGGTACGGTGCCTGGCATATAAGAGCCCTCTGTAAATACTCGAGGTGGGTGTGGCAGGGGCTGTGCTGTTGATTGGCATCGGTAGCTTTCACGGACTGGTGCTGTATTTAGGGGACGGCTGGGGATAAAACGAGGGATTACCCTCCATGTGGCACATCGTTTGGAGTTGTCAGTGAGGGGCCCACCCTGCCCAGAGATCAGAAACTACGAACGTGGAGAAGGCCCAGGGACACAGCACCCTGGGGGATTCTGGAGCAGTCCCACAGGGGGAGGGGTTCCCAGCTGAGCAGAGGACAAGGTGGAGCCCATCCGACCCCAGCCTTGCCCCTGCCCACCTCTGCCAGGCCCTTCCTCCACTCCCTCGGAGCTTGGTCCATCTGACCGCTCCACGGAGTACCTGCTGAGCGTGGGCCCCTGTGGACAGCACCTGGAGTGCTCCCTGCCACCCCCACGACACACACCCACCACATCACCCTGTTCATCACCCATCACTGTAACCACTTGCCCTCAGTCCTTCAGCCCTCCAGCACCCTGCGTCAGACCCGGGCGTCGTCACCGCCCGGGGCTGGGCCCGACTCCTCTCCCTGCCCCACAGGCTGTGTCCGGCGCTGTCCCTGCTGTGCTGTGGACACCACACAGGCCCCAGGGAAAGTGTGGTGGCGGCTGCGCAAGACCTGCTACCGCATCGTGGAGCACAGCTGGTTCGAGAGCTTCATCATCTTCATGATCCTGCTCAGCAGCGGAGCGCTGGTACCCTCCTGGGAGAGCGGGCTGGGCAGGGAGGGATGGAGGCGGGGAAAGGAGGGCTCCACCTGGAAAGCCAGGTCGAGAGGTGAGGCAGAGCCTTTGCGGAAAGTGCACTCGCCCAGGGCCCCGAACCAGGGGATCGACACACCAACTCTCGACACCCACATCATGTAGAGAAGAAGTCAGGGCAGGAAAGGTTGACAGAGGTCATGTGTCCAGGCTCCCTGTTCCATGAAAGGGAATGATTTGTCCCCCAATCACAGTGCACAACTGGCTTAGGTCGCAGATCACCAGCCTCCCACACCTGAGCTCTGGTGACATGCCGCCCTGCACACAGCTCAGGTGCTGTGTCAGGCCATTGCAATGCAATTCTCAATGCTGGCTGATACTCGTGATGGCTCCACTTACCCCAGGTCTTCTACGGCTAGAGGCCACGCTGTACAGTTCACACATTATCACATTTCATCCCTCAACAACCCTCTGTAGGAACACTGATTAATTTGCCCAAGCCCTCACCCCTCACAAGCAACAGATGAGGCATTCAAACCCAGACAGTCAGATTCCAGAGTCCTCTGTCTTGATCTTTCATTTATTCGATTAGTCTTTTTTAAGCTCTCTATGCATCTAGTCCTGTGCGCCATGGGGAGCAACAGGAGAAGACCCCTACCCTGGCATCAGGGGCTCCCAGGCTAATTGGGGAAACCAGACTCAGCAGGTTTGAGTCAGAGGTCAGCACAGGAAAGAGTTGGGCAAAAATGGAGTAGAGACTTGGGGTGATGAGTGGTCAAGGGGAACTGGAGCACTCGGGAAGACTCTCTGGAGGAAGCAGGTGGAACTTCCCTGCAGAGGACAGGGAAGTCTGTCGAGGCCAGGAGGGACGGTGAGGCCTTCCAGGGATGTCACAGCTTGCTCCCAGGCACCCTGCTCTGATCTCCTAGAGCCCTTTCTAGGAGGAGATGGACTAGCTCTGGAAAGGGGTCTGGAAGGTACTGGTGAGCAGGGAGAGGGATGATCAAGAAGGCAGAAGAAACAGGAACTTTCCTGGCCTGGGTGGGGAGCAAGCACCTGATATTGTTGGGATGGTGAGAGCAACTAACAGGGAATGTTTTGGACCACAGAAGGGGAGAGGGCCACTTTGATCCCAGACTATGTGCCTCCAGTCTGTGCCACTTTCTGTGGGAGCAGGCCATGGGGAGGGCACTGTGGCTGTCACTTCTAAACCTCTGGGCCTCCCAGCCCACCATGTCCTGCCCCACCCCTGTTCCAGACTGGGCCCAGAGCCACGACTTGCAAGCTGCATGCTGCTTTGCCATTGGCAGCTAGAGCAAAATCTCTGTGGGCTCCGAGAAGGATGATTTGACAATATGTTAACGAGTTTTGTTTTTAAACAACCACAAACAAGGGCAACCAGAGCCATTTAGTCTGGGCTGTGGAGGAAAAAAAACGCCCAGCCTGGCATAAGTGAGGAGGAGTTTTGGCAAGCGAATGGTAACTCTAATCGGGGTAGACTGCCAAGCACTGTTTAAAAAAACACATCAATGATATATTGAGAAAAAGAAGTCTGAGTGTGTTATTTATAGTTATAAACTTGTTTAACAGAAAGCAGACTATATGCCCCTTCCAAATTGCTGAAGGGAAATTTTTTAAAGAAAATATAGATCTTACTGCAATGGACAGGAGAAAAAAATAAGCAAAAAGGAAGCATTATATCAGGAAACAGAAAATGATACGGAAGAGGCAAGACCAAACATGTGTTTTAATAATAAATGTAACTGGGTAAAATTCATCTTTTAAAAGAAAAGGACTCTAAATGGATTTTTTTTAAGTTTAGCTATGTGCTCTCAAATGAAATAATATGACTCAGAAATATTAAAAGTGAAAGAATAAGATATATCAGGCAAATGCAAGCAGTGATAACAAAAATGTAAATGTTCTCATTTGTTAATATTAAACAAGGTTGAATTCAAGTTAAAAAGTTTTGAGTTAAAACAGATTTTAGGGGCCAGCATCAGCTCACTCACAGAGGCAGTGCCTCAATAGTGATAATCAATTTGATCTAACCTGATAATAATAAAAATAATAGCTATACTTAAATAGCACCCACTATGTGGCAGACCCTGTTGCAAACATTTTACAAACATTGATTCATTTAATTCTCATAATAACCCTACGAGTTAGGTACTATTATTAAGCTTATTTTGCAGATAAGAAAACTGCTAGATACATTAAAAATAAAAAGATTAAAAACAAATCCTTAGAAATATAAAAGTGATTCTTAACCAAACCTCAGATCAAACAGAAAATAGTTTGATGGTAGGTTCATGAGTGTTCATTATATTAATAAGTAAGCAAATAAATAGAGAGACTGTATCCATGGACCAAAGATGACAGAGTGTTGTAAATCAAAGATTATGATTCATTACTTTGTCTAACCACTATACTGTACACCAGAACTAATATAAAATAATATTGAATGTCAACTCTATTTGAAATTAATTAATTAATTGATTGATTGATTTTTTTTAAGTGCAAAAAAATAAAAGTATATTGAAGATCTAGATTCAGTTCCAAGACTGGAGAACAAAAGCGAAAATATCCCACAAGAAAAATTATTTAACGAAATACAGCTGCTAGCAACTATGAAGGGATCCATTTCGGATGCAGGGTGAGCTGAGCTGCCTGGCAGTCTCCATGCCCTGTGATTTGGACTGAGTAGAACAAGGTCCAGCGTATGTTAGAGATCAAGAGATCCAGACTTAGCTAGGCCACTATCAGCTCACTCACAGAGCCAGTGCCTCAAGAGCAATAAATATAATAATCGGTATTTTTATCCTTGATGTGTTTTTTAATGTCTCTCAGTCAAGCTTGAAAGAATAATATACTTTGAGCTGTATCGATATAATTTTTAATTAGTCTGAGTTATTTAAATTATTCTGATACAGTGGAAAAGTCTGGAAAAATTTTAACCCATGCAGTAAATTAGTCTCATAATAAAGCCATTTGTGAAAAAAATTCAACTGAAAAATTGGTGTGAATCAAAGTTTCAGTCCAAAATACAACCAATTTATATTAAAATTCTTCTTTTAAAAAGGTCAACTTCGTGCTGAAGGAGAAGAAATAATTCACATGGAAATTTTCATTTAATAGCTTGAGTATATTTTTTAAGTGGCTGAGTATCTGCCAAGTGTCAACAGTCACTTGCACTTAAAGAGAATTAATACATTGTCTTGGCATGTCCTTTTACATTTTGAATCTCAAACGTCAAAAGAACAGGAATTTCCTTTTCCCTTCCTCTGCATTTTTCATTAAAAGCTGTGAAAACCTTTGCAAAAAGATTATTATTCAACCAGTTCTTTCCACCTGAAATCTAGAAAAAAAACTAAATGAAAAATAGATGTAGAGGAAAAAACTGTGACTAAGGAGGCAGGGGATGACAAAATAACAATACTGAGAATATTGCTTGTGGGATGCAGCCAAAGCTATAATAAGAGTAAAATTCATAAGCATGCATTTTTATTATTAAGTAAAAAGAATATAAATTATTTGACTCAAAAAATTAGAAATATAACAACAAAATAATCTTAAGGAAAGCAAAGTAATTAATAAAATAAAAACATAAATTAATTAGAAAATAAGTAGTAAAACTGAAAAAATTCCAAAAATTCCAAAAATTCCAGTTGAATCACTAGCTAAATCTAATCTCTCACATCTCCAAGGGTGAATTCTTTCAAATTCTCGAAAAGGAAAATAATTTCAGTTCTATTTAAAATATTCTAGTGTATGAAAAAAGATAGAAAGTCTACAAATTCTTTTTATGAAAGGTAAATAATGCTGATTTTTAAAACCTTAAAGGAAGACTATAGAGCAGTTGTTATAGTCCATACATATGCAATATTCTTAAAATTCTTGCAAATTGGAGCAATATATTTAAAAGATTAAATAAGTCATACCTAGGTATATTCTCAAATGCCAGAGTGGTGCCATATTAGGAAATCTATTTATATGAATACAACAAAGATGAAAAACCATACCATTATCTCAATGAAAGCCTGATTTTTAAAACTTTGGTAAGAATAGAAATAAAATATATTTCCTTAATTTAGTGAAAAACTTACTCTCTCAAATTAACTTCTATCATCATCATTAGTAGTAAAGCACTTGAAACATTTTATTTAAGTCAGAAATAAGAAAAAAGGATGATTTAGCTACCTTTTAGCTGTTGTTCATTACTTAATAAAATCTGGAAGTACTAGCTAGTACAATTTATGAAGAAAATTAAACATACAATATAAAAGTTGGAAAATAGAATTGAAGTTAATATAGTCAAGTCTAAAATGAGTTAAAAATAATATATCATTACTTGTAGATAACGATTGCCTAGAAAATTATTAAAACTTTAAAAAAAATTAAATTAAAAAAGTTAAAATATTTTAATTAAGAATATTACATGGCCAGTTATAAAATAAATATGCAGAGAATTTTTGCTGTTGTTTAATACTAACAAAAACTTTTTAGTCACAAGTAACATTTCTCAAATATTTTTTACATGCCAGGCATCGTAAGCATAAAATAACTGGGAATAACTATGACATGAAATGTATAAGAAGTACGTGAAGAAAACTTTAAAACTTTGATAAGGACTGTAAAAGAAGACAAACAAATAAATACAGTATAAATATTTGCTAGTCTTGAGCAAGAAGACTCTGTATTAATCCCTAAAACAGGTAATAAATTTAGTGCAATAACAATAAATTTCAACATCTTTGCAGGAATTTAACAAAACATTGCTAAAGTTTATCTTGAAAATTACTAAAAATGGCCAGGAAAATTTATATGATTCTATTTTATGAATAGACAAGAGAGTTGAACCACATAGAGAGGTTTGAAATAGATTTAAGTAAGTATACAAATGTAGTACATGATAAAGTTGACTTCTAGTCTGTGGATTTTAAGTGGATTCTTTAATAAAGTGTTGGGACAGTTGACAAGCTGTTCTGAAAAAAGTGTTAAAATAGCGATTTTATGTTTACCACAATATATTAGATTTTTTTAATCGTAATATAAAACAATGAAACCAGAAAGTTAAAAAAAAAAAAAAAAAAAAGGAAAGAAGGGTCATTTTTTTCTAGCTTTGGAATACACAACGTTTTACTAAATGAAAATCATAATAAATGGTATAATTACATTAAATTATATAATAAATGAAAATGAAGTTTAGAACTTTAGTGTGGTAAACAAAAGTAAATGAAATTTAAAGGCACACAACTAAGATAAATTGTATCAAATAAAGAGTTAATGTCACCAAATAAACCCAGTACTCAAAAAAATAGGCTAAGTAAATGAACAGGCAGTTTACAAAGGAAACACTGCAAAAATCTAAGGAAAGGATGTCAGCATCACTAGTAACAAATAGAAATGTAACAACATACAAGTTTTGTTCATTAGGTTTGGAGAAGTAAGAAAAGAGAAACCACCAGTGTGGGTGGAATGGGGAGGAAAGAGCCACCTTCATGCACTGTGGATGGAGTGTCAATTGGTGTCTTCTGGCTGTCCTATTCTCAATCCGTACCAAAAATACATCTTTGACCTGATACCCCAATTCTAGAAATTTATCATCAACAGATAATCAGACACATTGTTCATTGCAATGTTGTTTCTACTAGGGATAAATTGGAAACAACAGAAAAGTTCATTAATAGGGTTATGGGCTAAATAAACAATAGTATATACAAATAATGAAATATTATGCAGCCTTTAAAAAGAATGATATTGTATGTATTCACATCACCGAATAGATAAATGTTCAGAAAAGATCGCTTAACGGGAAAAGAAATTTCAAAGCAAAATATATATATCTTATATATATATATATATATATATATTATATACAAAATATAATATATCTTATAAAATTGTGAGCTCACACACGTGTACACAAATAGTGAGTGTCAGCAAGGATGTTCTCCAGGTGCTGGCAATGGTTACTTTAATGTCATGAAACTAGAGGTGACCTTTATTCCCTTTTTCATAATTTCTTTATGTTTTAATTTTGTATAAATAATAAAGCACACAGTTTCATCATAAAAAAAAATACACCAAAAACATTTTAAAAAATAAAAATTGAAAATGCACCTACTTTTTATCTTGAACAACTCCCAAGTCCACTTTGGGACCTGAATTACCCCGTTGTCCCGTGTGCACAGACCGGGGTAGCCGTGTGCACGGACCGGCCGTGTGTGCTCCGCCCACGTGAGCCCCCTGATGGCTGCAGCTTGCGGAGGCCCTGCAGGCAGCCAGGCGGGGGCGGCAGGTGGAGGCAGCTCCCCAGGGCCCTCGGTGACGGTGACGCATTCAAGTTGCCTAGAGTGGGAGCCTCAGGGCACGCTCTGGCCGGGGAGCAGGCACAGATCAGAGGCCGGAGGTGGAAGAGGGCAGCTGGGAGCCATCGCGGTTCCTGTGTTGGCTCTGGAATTTGGGCGAGGCACAAACGAGGAGCTGGAGAAAGGCAGCTTCTCGCATTTATGAACTTCGACTCCTAGCTTCAGAGGATTCCAGGAGGCTTGGCTTATCTAGTCCTGTGTTTCCTCAACTTCATGTCTACAAACTGCCTTCACTGTCATTTATTTAAAATTTTGCTTTAGATCGACTCGTTGTTTTGTTTTGTTTTTTTGTTTTTTGTTTTTGTTTTGTTTTGGTTAAATCAATTTACTGTAAAGGGAAACTTTTTATGATTGTTATCATTGGAAACCAAGTTTACCAATGAAAAGTCTGTAGCTGTGTAAAGTAAAACGAAGTAGAGTAAAAAAAAAAAGTTTTATGTTGTTTCCAGCAGGAAGCTGTGAACTGGGCCCACACACCCCTCTCCTTGTTAAAATGGCAGGTCAGCAAGTTCTAGAAAGCTCTTTCAAATACACTGGCCCAGAACTGAGACTTGCTCTTTAATGTCAAGGAAATAGCGTTCTCACTACCCATTCTGCCTATGTCCACACACCACGCCAGGTCATTTCATGGCCCACAGGCTCCTTGGAGAGCTTGCCGATCTCGCCCGGCGCTGACCGCGTCCACTAGCGTCTCCTCTGCTCCCTGCCCTCCTGGGCAGTGGTTACTGAGAGAGATGAAGCCTCGTGCAGGGTGGAATGGGCCGGGCTCAGGCATCATGTCCACCTTGTTCGGCCGGGTCTGCAGGCCTTCGAGGACATCTACCTGGAGGAGCGGAAGACCATCAAGGTCCTGCTCGAGTACGCCGACAAGATGTTCACCTACGTCTTCGTGCTGGAGATGCTGCTCAAGTGGGTGGCCTACGGCTTCAAGAAGTACTTCACCAACGCCTGGTGCTGGCTGGACTTCCTCATCGTGGACGTGAGTGTGGCACCTCAGGGCAGCGAGGACGGGGAGGCCCACTGCCCGTGTGACCAGGGGCCGAGGCGGAGGGACGGAGGGACAGAACGGCAGGGCTGGCAGGAGTCAGCAGGCTAAAGTGGAGGTGCTCAGCTGGGGAAGGGGGCCAGGGTCTGGGGTCACAGAAGGGTGACCTGGGCCCTATCATCAGAACCCCCAGTGTGGGGAGACAGAGGAGCAAGGAAAGACCTGGGCCTTGTTCTCAGGAGCCCCCAGCCTTCTGGAGGAGACTAGACCCACCACGCGAAACGGCGTAGAGCAGTCCAGGCAGGGGTGTGAGCCAGGGCAGGAGCGGGAGCTTCCCCTCGCAGAAGCAGAGGAGCAGACAAGCTTGTATTATAGCATCGACCACCGCATGTTGCGAAATGTCTGTCAGGCCCACTAGACACATAGCCAAAGATCCTCTGTGCCCCACACACAGGACGAGGCTAGCTGTACAGGGGATACAGTGAGCCCAAGGCCAGAGGGGTCGGGGTCGGTGAAGAGGTGATGGGCAGGCAAGAGAGATCCTCCTGGCCCAGGGAGAACATATCATTTGGGAAGAATAAGCAGGAGCGGAGGTGCCGTGAGGCGGAGGAAAGCCATGAACACTGACCGAGGGGTTCTGGGAGCTGCCCGGGTGATTGGGTAGCTGGCAGGGCTTGCCTGCCCGGGCTGTGTCCAGGGAGGGCCTGGGGCAGGCGGTTGGCACATCCTCTGAGCACCCAATTGGCAGATGGAGTAGGAGGCCGCTGCCCCACAGATACCCAGACCCCAGGACACTGCTGGGTGCCACGCAGGGTGAGTCCAGGGTCCAGCAGAGATGCTGAGCACAATCAAGTAGGAGAGAAACCAGAGGAAGGAAAATGAGACTGAGTTGGGCAGCCCTGGATCTGCGGTCCTCAGGGCAGAGGGAGCCTGGTGAAGGCGACGGGCTCAGGTGAGGACTCACCTGGCTGCAGCAGGTCCACAGAACAGAATTAGGTCAGGATCTGCAGACCGGGAAGAGCTTTCCAGAAGGCGCCCATGGCTTCGGGGCTTGGCCTTAGGCTCTGCCCACCAGCAGGGGCTGCCCTTCCTGTGATTGCAGAAGAGATTCAGGCCTGTGTTCTGCCCCACACCCCACTCAGAAACCAAAGGGAAGGACTCAGTGCTTAGGAGGCTTGGCCAGGGGTCCGGGCTGGGTGGAAGGTCAAACCTTGAGTGACTGTGACAGAGAGAATCCTTAGGTCAGAGTGTGCACAGAGACACAGATCCAGGGCATTGGATCTCCAGTTCAGACCTCTTTCTATCATCCCAAGTGGCTGAGAGGATGCTAATGCTGGGGTGAGGGCTGCTGGGGTGGCAGAGAGAGAAGGAGGGAGCTCTAGGTATCCTTACACCCTGGAGCCCGTGAGAGGAAGGAGAGGACGCCGAGGTCTCCCTGCCGTGGGGCTGTGGAAGGATCTGGGAGCCTGGCAGCCCCGTCTGGACGCTCCCTCACCCAGCTGTTCCTGTAGCTTCTTGGGAAGTCAGGCCTGCTGAGCGACTGCCCCACGGCAGGCCAGAGGGAGTCTGCAAAGACTTCTGGGGAAGGCTGCCCACACCCCACCTTGAGAAGCTCAGCTGAGTCTGGGCAAAGGGGGCTGTCAGTGCTTCCTGCCCAGTGCCAGGACAGTTTGCCTGTGGAGAAAAGAAACCGAGGCTCGCAGCAGGGAAGAGCCTTGTCCAAGGTCAAGCAGAAAGAAGTGGGTGCTGGAATCCAGCTCCCCTGGCACTGGCCATGCTTCCCCCAGCCCCACACTCATGGGAAAGGTGGTCTTCAGGCCTCAGTGTCTGGAAAAGGCTGTTTCCAGGATCCGTTCATGCATTTTTTTGGATAAATACTACTAAGCCTCTATGTGCAAGCGCTATTGTAGGCGCTGCAGATCTCAGAGAGCAAAACAGACAAAAGCCCTGCCCGCATGGAGGAAAGAGACCGCAAGCAATAAACGTACTAAGTAAGCCACTTTTATATTATGCCAGAAGATGAAGGAAAGGGAAGTAGAGAAAGGGTTAGGAGGGCCAGGACACCTGGGGAGGGGAAGGTGCAGATCACAACTCTAAGTAGGCTGGCCAGGGTGGGCCCACTGAGGCAACGTTTGAGCAGATTTTAAGGAAGTTGGGGTGAGTCAGGCTGACGTCTGCAGAACATCCCGAGCGGAGGTTGGAATGGCAGTGCCAAGGTCCTGTGGTCAGCGTGTGCCTGGCCCTCTTGAGGAACTACTGGAGCAGAGCAAGTGGGCAAAGCGAGCGCAGGAGATGAGGCCGGATGCGTGAGGCAGAAGGGGTGCAGCCTTTGGAAAACAGGGGCTTTGGTGTAGAATGAAATGGGGAGACGTTGCAGGGCTTTGAACAGAAGGATGACGCGAACTTAGTCATGATATTAAAAGATCACTCCGTGGGGAAAGGGAGGGGGAGGGGACGCGAGTGGAAGCACCGAGAAGAGTTGGAAGGACGATGGCAGTCATCCAGGGGCGAGATGACGGTGACCTGGGCAGGATGGTGGTGGCGGACGCGGTGAGAAATATCTGAACTTCTGATGTATTTTGAAGACAGAGCCAACAGGAAATCCTGACGGGCTGGATGTCGGGTGTGAGAGACTGAGAGGAGGCAAGGATGACGCCAAGGCTTGTGGCCTGAGCAGCTGGAAGGATGGAGTTGCAACCACCGAGATGGGGGGGTGGGGTGGGGAATGGAAGGGGGGAGGGGCGAGCTTCGGAAGGAGCAGAAGCAGGGGTGGCCAGCTGGGAACTAGGCAGGCAGACTGGCCCCTGGGGCCCTGCTCTCAGGACGGGGTCCCTGGGAGATGCCCCTCCACCTCTCCAGGGATGGGGACCCACAGGCTGATGCCTCATGGGAAAGCTGGTCTTCAGGCCTCAGTGTCTGGAGAAGGCTGTGAGGTGAGTGGGGACAGCACAGAAGGTGATCCTGGAGTCTTCGTCCTCCAAGCCCCTCCGCCCAGCCCACTCCCGCCGGGTGCCTCCAAGCCCGGGAGGAGGCTGGGGGAGTCAGGCCCCGGCCCGCAGCCCCTCACCACCCCTAGGCTACCTTGAGTGCTGAGGTGCTACTGATGGTGATTACAGGCGAGGTCAGGCAGGAGGCCATTTCCAACCTGTGATCCCAGGCGGGCAGTGAAGTAAGAGGGACTGGATGCCCGTGGAGCTTTAGAAGGATGAAATCTGCCGAGTGGAAGTGCCACAGTGGGGGCGGGGCCGAGGAAACAGCGCTGAGGTTCCTGTTGCCCCAGCGTCTTCCCCAGGCCTCCCTTCTTTGAAGATGTCAGGATAGTGCCAAGTCCAGCCTTGGGGAAATGCCCCAGGATAGCTTGTTTGCTCATGCGCAAGGCAGGACGGTCCTGCCCTCCCCCAAAGAGGCAGGCCCAAGAATTGGACTTAAAACAAAACACATGGGGACCAAAAGCCCAGGCTTTGTGTCCCTGCTCCTCCACACCAGCGGGGGGCTTTTGAGGCTCCCAGGAAAGGTCTGAGAGCCAGAACACCCTTGGGCTCGCCCCAAGCCTCCTGGGCCGCAGGAAGCCCGGCCCCTGCCTGTGAGATGCTGCTGCGGGGGACGGTGAAGGCTGGACCCGGGGAGGCCTGCTGCTCTCTCATACGCAGGCTGCTGCAGGTGGGCCAGGGCCCTTCCACCTGTCTCGGGAGCTATCCCCATGGCCCTCACCTTGCCTCCCACAGGTCTCGCTCATCAGCCTGGTGGCCAACACCCTGGGCTTCGCCGAGATGGGCCCCATCAAGTCACTGCGGACACTGCGTGCGCTCCGACCCCTGCGAGCCCTGTCACGATTTGAAGGCATGAGGGTAAGAAGCAAGGGGGCTGGGGGTGGGGCACGGGGCGCTTCTCGCCAGGCAGTGGGAGGCGGCTCCACTGAGGGGACTCTCAGGCTCACGCACTGACTAAGCAGCCCGGCCTGGAGCTGGGACCGTGGCCCCTGACTTGGTAGGAGCATAGGGCAGAATCTCCAGGAGAGGCATGGCTGAGCTCAAAGACACCCGGGGGGTGGAGGACATCCCTGAGGGCCAGGAAAGCACTGGTCGAAGAAGAAGCGAAGCCCTGGTGTGTGGGGGTCTTCGCTGCAGCCCAGCCCCACTGGCCCTGGGCCCCCCCCAGCTTTTGCTCTCCTGTGGGGCCTCGTCTCTGTGTGTGCCCCCCTTGTGTGTGCCCATGTGCGTCCCCCGCCTCCTGGCACACACGGGCCACCTTCCCTCTGTCTGCAATGGGCGGCAGGGCTGGAACAGGTAGCGTGAAGAAGCAAGAAGGAGCAAACTGTATCCTCACTATCAGATATCAGTTAACATTTGCTTAGTAAACTCTTTCGCATTATTTTCTAAATGCATCTTTCAAGTCACCGAGTTTTACCGAAGAATGTGCACATATAATGCAAAGTTAAAATCCCGTCAAGAAAAAACACTACCCAAAACACATAGCTAGAAAATAAACGTGTGTGTGTGCACACACACGCATGCACATTTCAATTTTATGGTTCTGTGTGGCTTCGGCAGACACGTCAGTGTGTCTCTTCACTCACGCCACCGGCACCGGCACAGAGCCCCCATTTGGCGGTTGGTTTCGAACTTTGCCCACAGCCCCGATTTATGGAGAAACAAATGGCTTCCTCACATGTGACTAATCCAACCTAACTGAAACGTCTCTTTGGAAGCGAGGACTTTGATCCCACAGGGACACGAGCGAGATGCTTGTCGCCAGTTGCCTGTGCTGAGGCTGTCGGCCACCGAGCCAGCCAGGAGCTGTTGAGGGTTGGGTTTCCCACCTGGCCCTCAGGTTCATCATGCCTGCTGGGGAACCAGGGACTTCCTCTCATTTGCCTGTGTCTGCATTACCCGCCTCGGCCCCCAACCCACTCCACAGCCCCACAGCAGCTTCACTTCCAGGTTGTGTGACAAGTAGGACAGCTGGGGACTTGGTTAGTGGAGTGGGACACCCTATATGCCTTTGCCCAGGAAGCGTCTCCTGGGCGCTGTGAGTTCAGAGGAAGAGCATGAGGCAGTCGATCTGTGGGGTCAAAGGGCCACTCCCTGGGAGGCCCCAGGGAGTATTCGTACCACCTGCCCTCTCAACCCTGCTTCCACGGCAGCATTGGAGAACTGTCAGACACCCTGCAGACATACCACACGGAGGTCCCTGGGCACACTTTAGGGGAACACACCCTCAACCCAATAGCCTCAACCCTCAAATAAACAAGAAACTTCGCCCAGAGACTGTGTCTCCAGAAGCCCTTCCCCATCAGTCTCTGGCATACTCAAGTACGGAGACCCTGTGGAAAATTAAGCTTGAAGGTCATGGATTCGGGCCGGGTGAGGAAGGGAGAGGCAGTTGTCTGGAGTCCCGTCAGACTGCAGGGTGCAAAGAGAAAGGTGTACGTGTTCTCTCTCACTCCCCTCACCCACACCAGGGCACCAGCCATGTGCTACCCTTCCTTGGGGACAGGAAGAGTTCCCAGACAGGGGCCTGTAGCCAGGGAGTTCAGTAGGATGGAGGGTCTTGAAAAAGACATAAGCTCTGGGCACCCCCGGGAGCTGAGTCTCTTCTCTGTCCACTTGAGGTTGTGGTCAATGCCCTGGTGGGCGCCATCCCGTCCATCATGAACGTCCTCCTCGTCTGCCTCATCTTCTGGCTCATCTTCAGCATCATGGGTGTGAACCTCTTTGCGGGCAAGTTTGGGAGGTGCATCAACCAGACCGAGGGGGACCTGCCTTTGAACTACACCATTGTAAACAACAAGAGCGACTGTGAGTCTCTCAACGTGACTGGCGAATTATACTGGACCAAGGTGAAAGTCAACTTTGACAACGTGGGGGCTGGGTACCTGGCCCTTCTGCAGGTGGTAAGTCTCAGAGAGGAAGGACTTGCTTCTTCCCACTGGTTCTCCAGCAGTAGGCACCGTTGCTCAAGGTGTGGGCTGGAAGGGGACGGGGGGCCACTCTGGTTCCTCACGAGAGGATCACATTGCCCAAAGGAGGCTAAGGATGCTCCAGAGACTTCTTGGCTCCTTGGGGAGGCCCCAGATTGTCCATTCTAGAGCAGATGCTACATTCTCCAAGATGCATGGCATGGGGGCTCAGCACTGTGGCAGGACCAGCCCCCTAGCCAGCAGTCAAATTGGCCTCCTCGCGCTCTCTGTTTGGCAGTGTGATGGCACAGGTTAAAAATTAAAGACCACAGATACCCAGGGACGGAACTATTAGCCATATTATGACTCTGGCCACCCCTCTTTTGGTGATATCTCTTGCATTATTTAAAAGAATATATTTACTTTCATCTCTGATGTGTAATATGTGTGATATTTAAACACACATGGCCCTACCCAGTCTTTCCAAAATTTTCATTGGTTTGTGAGGACGGTGGCTTCAGTGATTAGAACGCATGCCATAAAATTAAACTATGGATAGCCTTGACAACAGAAATGCAAACATAACAGCTAAAAGCAGCTTGCTTTTCTTGCTGTCCCAATCTTTCACCCAGACACCTGTCTCTAGACCTCAAGACAGAAGAAAATTCAGTGGGACTCTCACCTGAAAACTTAATGCACGTCCGCTCACACCTCCACCCACCCCTTAAGTCCCAGTAGGAGCTTTCTCCAAAGACCCTTGAAATACCTCGTGAAGAACAAGATTAGAGCCAAACCCAGAGAGCATTCTATCCCTGTGACTGTACCTCTGAATGTCATAACTTGGAAGGAAAGGCTCTTCTCTCATAGACAGAAGGGTCTGCCATTTCAGGCAGAGCCATGCAGTGGCTGGAAAGAATTCGGTCACAGGCATCTCATAAACTTCCGTGGTCCCCAGAAGTTTCCAAAGCATTTCCAGGCCTCTCTGGACAGGTAAGGGCCTCGTGCACAAGGAGCTGAAATAGCTTGCCTTCTGTGGGGCAGCCTCAGTTTCCCCTTCTGCCCTGCCTGCCTCACAAAAGCTCTCAGATGTGGAAAGTTTGTGCGGACAAGCTCGTACCCTAAAAGGAGGCTCAGGGTGGGATTGGATTTTGCCAAGGACCCAAGTGAGACCCACTGGGTGGTCAGGTCCCACCACCAAGCCTGTCTCCCAGGCACTTTCTAAATCTTCACGGCAGCCCAGCCTGGGGCGGACAGCACAGCGAACACCAGGGCCCTGTCTCAGCCGGCCTCCCTCTTTACTGCCTTGCCGTGGTGTGCTTGAGCCAGCTTGTGTGGGCTCACGAGAGCTGATGGTTACATTTTTAGACATTTTGCAAGCTATTATTAAAAATTATATTTTATCAACTTATAATTAACTAAATGATATTAAAACAAAATGAAAACTCACCATTACTGTTTAGTCTCATCTGTGCTCTTGAGGTTATTACGTGTACTGTACCGTGGAAGTGCCATCATGCTATGTTCTTGTGCGTCCCTTCCCAACTCTGCGTCAGTGACGGTACATGGACAACGTGAAATCAGCCAGGGTGACAGGATTTACGTGGGGAAACTGGCAAACCCAACAAGCAGGCCTTTTTTCTTCTGGAAGCCATTCATGCACCATTTATGCACACACCACTAATTAAAGCTCCCCCTTCAGTTTCCCCTTAAGGGAAGGTTGGGATTCTTCAGAGACCTTCTCTGAAAGGCTGTGTGTAGAGCAGAAGCCACAAGGTTCTCTGAGGTGCATGACAGAGAGGACCAGGTCAGCACTGGGGTCCGCCTTAAGCCAGAACAGAGAGCCCAAGCCCTACCTCTCTGTCCCTGACACCCGCTGTAGGACTCTGTGCTGTTTTCGAATCTGAAATGAGTGTGGATCTGGGGCCTCATCAGCCTCTCGGCCAACGTCACGAGGCTTATTCCTTCACTGTGTGGCCTTCTTGGGGTGTCTGCTCTGCTGGCTTCCCCTCCACCCCCAGACCTGAATGAGAAAGCCTTTTCCTGACCTCCCAGCCCACTGCTGAAGCGTTGGGATGGGATGCTAGCTTCTTGCAGGCGGCTACTTCCTGGCCTCACCTGTCCAAACAGGAGCCCTAAGTAGCTCAATCGATTCAGAGTTAAATGGTTTTCTTACTTTTGTCTCTTCCTTCCAGGCAACATTTAAAGGCTGGATGGACATTATGTATGCAGCTGTGGACTCCAGAGGGGTAGGTCACCCTATCGGCCTTTCCCACCAAGTCGGGCACCTGATGCTCCCAGCTGCTTGGCCACTGGAGACTCAGTGTCTGCATCTGAAAGCCCACCCCACACGGGCCAGATCTCCTGCGTCAACCTGGAGTCTGAGCCTCTCTAGAATGCCCAGACCTGGCCTTGGAACAAGGTTGCGTGGTCTCCCAAGGAGTCCCAAAATTCTCAAATATCTTTCAAACTAAATTCACGGTAGTTGACTTGAATCTTAAATCTTACCCCAGGAGGATGAGCTGGAAGCAACAGAGATTCAAATCAAGCTTCTCTGTCCTTGTGTGCCATGCAATCACATTGGCAGTCCACTGAAGACTGAGAGATGCTCCACATTCTCAAACCTCCCGCTGGCCCAGGGTCAGAAGCCGTGCAGGGACACTGCGCCAGCTCTGAGCCCAGCAAGCCTGCACTCCTCACCTGCCACCATCCACTCTCCTCAACTCCACCCCCAGCCACCCGGGCCCTGCTTTATACTCACACACTTGTGCTCGTGATCTTCCTCTGGACACCCCCTCTCTCCCTCCTCAGTGGACACCCCCTGCCAGCCCGTCCCACTTCCTGCCTGTCTGATCTCTCCGTCTGATTTCTCTTCCTTAGTATGAAGAGCAGCCCCAGTGGGAGTACAACCTCTACATGTACATCTACTTCGTCGTGTTCATCATCTTCGGGTCTTTCTTCACCCTGAACCTTTTCATCGGTGTCATCATTGACAACTTCAACCAACAGAAGAAAAAGATATGTAGAGCACAGGCTTCCCCTGGGCTGGCAGGGCTGGTGGCCAGGGGACTGAGGAGCCAGTCTGGCTCCTGGCCCCATCTTGGCCTTCTATTGGGGACAGTCCTCTGCTTGCTCCAGCTGGAGTGGGGTGGGAAAGGGGTGTGTCCACGATGTAACATGCCTAGGCCTTCAAGAGCTTACCTTGGGACCTGCAAATCCTGTACCCACCCCCCGCCCTCTGCCCTGCCCAACATAGCCAGGCCGGATGTTCTCCCTGCCCACTTAGTCTGCCTTAGTCTACCTAAGAGACGAGGCTGCTGAGAGAAGCTGGGTGAGGGTGAGGACTCCCCTCCTGGTCCATGATCAGGGACAATGGGAGGGGCCTGTGCAGAGGCCAGCATCCTCCGGGAACTCCATGAGAGCGGCAATGATTGGTTTGCAGGCGAACTAAGTGGGCAGGGAGAACATCCGGCCTGGCTATGTTGGGCAGGGCAGAGGGCGGGGGGTGGGTACAGGATTTGCAGGTCCCAAGGTAAGCTCTCGAAGTGAATGAGATCAGGGACCCTGTAACAGCAGGTTTGAAGAGGACTCTGTGACGCAGGATAGGGATGCACTTTTCTCCTCCGGGAGAGGCAGTGAGAAGGAGGCTGACCCCGGCACCCTCACTGAGGAGACAAGATCCCTGTGCCCTCCATGCCGGAGCCTCTCAGAATCCCAAAATGAGTCTGGCGCCTGTCTCTCTGCACTTAGGGGGCCAGGACATCTTCATGACAGAGGAGCAGAAGAAGTACTACAACGCCATGAAGAAGCTGGGCTCCAAGAAGCCCCAGAAGCCCATCCCGAGGCCTCTGGTGAGCCAGGCTCCCAACCTAGCAAGCATGGGGAGGGGGTGCTGGGGGAACCCTGAGGTACCCTCACACAATACAGCCAACTCTCAGGGCCTCTTCATGGTCCTTCTGCCCAGCCTGGGGCCCTTGGCCACTCCAGAGACGGACGGATGCTCTCAGGTGTCTGACCACACACAGCGGTCTCAGTCTCATGGAGATAGGAAGGCATGAGAAGGCTATGACAACCAGGGGTGCTCCCCTCCCAAGGGAACCCGTCTGCCTCTAAGTGAGCCCTGGCCTCCCCTGCAAGGGTGCAGGCTTTCCCCAAGGAGAGCAGGGCAGCCTTCACAGCCCCCGCCCCCAGTCATGGCCTCATCCTTACAACCCCCTGAGCGGAAGCATCCTCTGGTGGATGGGGTCAGCAGGGGTGCTGAGTCCTCTGCCAGGCTGACTCTCTAGCCTGATCAAACTGTTCTCCAAAAAAGTGTGTGGGAGCAGGGCGTGGGTGGAGCAGTACTCAAAGTAATTAGGTGACACAACCTAAATCACTCGCTAGTAAGTAGTAGCCCCAGTTTTTTATTCAATTCATCAATTTCTTCTGATTCTTTCCTGTTCACCACACTGTGTTCTAGGTTACGTGTGTGTGTGTGTGTGTGTGTGTGTGTGTGTGTGTGTGTGTGTTTTCACTTATTTATAACCTGTCTCTTTCTCAAAACAATATAGGGTGGCTTACAATTAAAGACACACATAAATACAGTTAGCAGAATAAATAAAATTAACTCCATAAAAAGAGTGGAGAAAATGTGTTAACCAGGAGGCTGATAAAATTACTAGGATTGAACTTTAAATTTGACCTTGAGCCTTCAGACGGTGGGAACAAAAGAGCAGTCTGATGAACAATGTGCCAAGAAAACTCAGAGGAGGAGAAATCCCTTCCCGAAGATCCATCAGAGGAGGGCTCAGGGAAGAGGGGGCCTCAGGGCTGGGCCCTGAAAGCATTTCAGTGGGAGAGCGAGGCTGTTTCAGCCTCCTGACTTCTTCCTCTCTGCGGGGTGTTAGCTTCCCTAAAGAATGGAGTAGGAGGGTGGGTGATCTGGGCCCAGAGGAGCGACAAGGGGCCCGCTAGCCCATGGGGTCCCTGCTCACCACATCCTTTGCCCTCCCTTTTAGAACAAGTACCAGGGCTTCCTCTTCGACATTGTGACCAAGCAGGCCTTCGACGTCACCATCATGTTTCTCATCTGCTTGAACATGGTGACGATGATGGTGGAGACAGATGACCAGAGCCCCGAGAAGGTCAACATCTTGGCCAAGATCAACCTGCTCTTCGTAGCCATCTTCACGGGCGAGTGCATCGTCAAGATGGCCGCCCTGCGCCACTATTACTTCACCAACAGCTGGAACATCTTCGACTTTGTGGTTGTCATCCTCTCCATCGTGGGTGCGTATGCAAGGCGGCCGGACAGAGAGGCCCTCCCCATGTCAGGTCTCTCCTCCAGCCCTGCATCCGTACTTAATGCCAAGTAACACCAGAGGTGCCTTTGTCCTTTTCTCTCTGCACCCCTCACCTCTCCTCCTTCCAACACACACTCACACACACAGAAACACACCCGCAAGCTCTGGGCCTTGCCCCTGTGGAATTCTTGGGGTGACCGACTTATGCCTTCCCACCGTGCAAAGCCCCCACCTTTGGTGGAACTCAGAGGGAAATGCAGGGGGTGCTGAGGCAGGGGCTGCCATGGCCGTGGTGATGGGCAGATACTTAGAACCTGGAAGCAGGGTCAGGAAATGCTCTGGACGGCCCCAGGCAGGAGTGAGAGAGAGAGAGCATGCCCAGTGGGACGAGAGAGAAACTTTCAAGAAAGCAGGATGCCAGCAGCAGGAATGGAGCTGTTGAGGGACAGTCTTAGAGGCTTTGAGAAGTATAGCATGTACCTCAGAACACCTGCCGGTCCTGGTGCTTGGCCACACGAGAGAGGTGCATTTAATAGGTCAACTTGGAGCCAGAGTGTCTGAGTCAAATCCTGGCTTCTCACTGACCCAGTGGCAACTTGGATAAGTTACCTCACCTCTCAGTTTCCTCTTCTGGAAAATGAGGATGATGGTATCAGCTTACTTCCTAGGGTGACTGGAAGGGCTCAGTAGATGGTATAAAATGCTCGGCCTGGTGCCTGAATGATAGTAAACACTGGACACATGTCAGCCAGTGACATCATTATTATATGAGGTGTCTGGAAAGGTCACTTGGGTCAACACGAAGGAAGTTCATTTCATCCTCTTGTATAACTTTCATCCCTGCTCCCTAAAACTCCTGCCCCAGTATAATGAACAGAGACCAAGAGGTGAGGAAGCCTTGGAAGCCAGCACAGTTGGGAAGCTGAGATTCAGCAGGCATGGTGGTGGGTGGGAGTGTAATGCTGGGTCATGGGCCAGTGCTTCTTGCACTTCAATGTGCCCATGAATCACCTGGGCTTGTTAAAACTCAGGGGGTTTGGGGGGTGGAGCTATAGTTCTGCATTTCTGATAAGTGCCCAGGAGATCTCAAGGCTGCTGGTCCTCAGACCACACTTTGAGTAGCAAGGAGCTAAAAATCCTGGTCCAAGCTAGGCCAGCAAGATGCTGAGCACGTCCCCTGAGGCCTCAGAATCCCTCATCTAGAAGAGGGGCTTCATAGAACTCTGTAGTATAGGTATTCTCAGAAGATAAAGGAGCAAAGGTACTTTGCAGAGGATGTGGGGACTGCAAGTTCTCATTTTCCAAATCGAATGCAGAGATGGAGATTCAGAGAGGTGGGGGTCAGGGGAGCAGGGGCCTTGCGGTTAACGTGATTCTCCCGGAGGGACCTCCTCTCCCTGGCTCCTTACAGTACAGAGACCCCACCCAGTGAAGCCGGGCTGGAGGGAAGACACAGATGCCATTGGCGGCCACAGTCTCCGTTGTTTCCCGCAGGCACGGTGCTCTCAGACATCATCCAGAAGTACTTCTTCTCCCCAACGCTCTTCCGAGTCATCCGCCTGGCCCGGATCGGCCGCATCCTCAGGCTGATCCGTGGGGCCAAGGGGATCCGCACGCTGCTCTTCGCCCTCATGATGTCCCTGCCCGCCCTCTTCAACATCGGGCTGCTGCTCTTCCTCGTCATGTTCATCTACTCCATCTTCGGCATGGCCAACTTCGCCTACGTCAAGTGGGAGGCCGGCATCGACGACATGTTCAACTTCCAGACCTTCGCCAACAGCATGCTGTGCCTCTTCCAGATCACCACGTCGGCCGGCTGGGATGGTCTCCTTAGCCCCATCCTCAACACAGGGCCCCCCTACTGCGACCCCAATCTGCCCAACAGCAACGGCTCCCGGGGGAACTGCGGGAGCCCCGCGGTGGGCATCCTCTTCTTCACCACCTACATCATCATCTCCTTCCTCATCGTGGTCAACATGTACATCGCCATCATCCTGGAAAACTTCAGTGTGGCCACAGAGGAGAGCACCGAGCCCCTGAGCGAGGACGACTTTGACATGTTCTACGAGATCTGGGAGAAGTTCGACCCCGAGGCCACCCAGTTCATCGAGTATTCGGCCCTGTCCGACTTCGCCGACGCCCTGTCTGAGCCGCTCCGCATCGCCAAGCCCAACCAGATGAGCCTCATCAACATGGACCTGCCCATGGTGAGCGGGCACCGTATCCACTGCATGGACATCCTCTTCGCCTTCACCAAGAGGGTCCTGGGTGAGTCCGGGGAGATGGACGCCCTGAAGATCCAGATGGAGGAGAAGTTCATGGCGGCCAACCCATCCAAGATCTCCTACGAGCCCATCACCACCACGCTGCGGCGCAAGCACGAGGAGGTGTCGGCCACGGTCATCCAGCGGGCCTTCCGCCGGCACCTGTTGCAACGCTCCATGAAGCACGCCTCCTTCCTCTTCCGCCAGCAGACGGGCAGCAGTGGCCTGTCCGAAGCAGACGCCCCCGAGCGAGAGGGCCTCATCGCCTACATGATGAATAAGAACTTCTCCCAGAGCCTCGGCCCGCCCTCCAGCTCCTCCGTCTCCTCCACGTCCTTCCCACCTTCCTATGACAGCGTCACCAGGGCAACCAGTGATAACCTCCAGGTGCGGGTGTCTGACTACAGCCGCAGCGAAGATCTCGCAGACTTCCCCCCATCCCCGGACAGGGACCGAGAGTCCATCGTGTGAGCCTCCCCGCAGCTGGCCAGGACACACCGAATGGCAGCCCGTTGCCTTGCGGCAAACCCGAATGCAGCCACAAACCAGCCTTTGCTGGGCTTTCCTTGCTTTGGGCTTTGGGAGTGAGAGATGAGCCTCAGCCCCGTGGGTTAACAAGGCAGAGTTCTGTGGCACCCATGTCGACGGCCAGAAGAAGCGGTCGGCCAAGCCGACCATTCCGGGCGGCCTGTCCCTGGAGGCCCCACACACACACTGGTGGCGTGGGCTGGTCAGGCAACACCCTGGGGCTCTGAAAAGCATCTCCACCCCAGTTCCTGAGGCAAAATATAAAACTAAGACTGTATATTAATGTGAATGGGCTTTCATAAATTTATTATATTTGATATTTTTTTACTTGAGCAAAGAACTAATGTTTTTTCCATGGACGTCGGCAGCAATTCACACTGCTGCCTCTTCTGAACTCTGAACAGGAGACTCTGTGGAGCTGCCGGAACTCTGTTCTCAAAGCAAAGTGGAATTCAGTGTGGTTCCTACAGGACTTTGCTGCCCAGGGGCAGATCCCTTGCTACTTGGGCTAAGGTACCAGGAGGGCTGAACCCTTTCCCTCACATACACGTATGCACACGCTCACACACACAGAGGCCAACACTGGCTCCCCACAGAGGAGTGTCGGATAGCTGCCCTTGCCCCTGCCCCAGCCTAAGGGAGACAGGCCTTCCCTTCAGCCCCCACAGCCAGGGTCATTGTCAGCAGGGGCTCACACCGGCCTTCCATTGTCCCCAAGGTCCTGTTTCCCCTCTGTGTTTGTATGCAGGCCACACTGGGGTCAATTCTGCAAAACTAAAAGCCTTCCAGGAGAGCTGGCCTGCGTCCCAGGGCTGGTCCTAGGCACTGAAGTTGCCTCTTCTTCCCAGGAGAGTTTGGCCTTCTGTTAAGAGTATTAATGTGAAACTGAAGGGCCTGAGGGACCAGCCCCACTCATGGCCTGGCACCTGGCTTGTTCTCGTCCCCAGACTTGGCAGGCCCTGCGTCGTAGGACAGGAAGAGAAGGCCGAGTCCCGTGGGTTTGGGGCTAAGAAGCTCACCAGCCCTCAGCCCATCTGAAGGAGGCAACCTGTTGTCACCACCAGGCCTCTTTCTGGACCTTTCTGTCCCTAGCAGGGAGGCAGGGGGATTCCTGTGTGGTCCCCAGCTCCTCTCCAGACTCAGTAGCATGGAGTGGGGAAGGCAGCTTGGGTCCAGGGCAGAGAAGGAGCCTTGGGACGATCAGGCCTGGATCCCATGCCCTGGGAGGGGAATAAACCAGGGCCCCCTTGGTAGGGAGGTAGTGTGGCCTTGGACCAACACCTCTGGCTCATCCTAGGGTCCTAGTGGCCCCTGCATCCAGGCTGTCCCATAGGTCTAATGAGAAGGCCTTTTCAGGGAAAAATACTTTTTTCTAGTCCAATGACTCCCCCACCACCCCCCTAGGGCCTCTTCAGCTGCTGACAATCTTATTTAGCATATGCAAATATTTTCATGTAGAGAACTGTCACCGTGAGAGTGACAGTGTTGGCTGGCGGAGCCTGAGCAGGCAGGAGCTCGGCTGCCCAGTCCCAGCTCTCCAGCAAGGCCATGCTCCACCAGGCGCCAACCTCACAGGCCACCTCTGGCCGCAGCCCGGGAAGCCGGAAACTGGCTGCTCCTAACCTACCTCGCCGAGCTGCCGGAGGGCTGGACGTTCTGAGCTTGTGGCAGCGCTGATGGCATTGCCAGCGAGTAAAGTATTACCCTTCTTCCTGTCACCCCCAAGTTCCCTTGGTGGCAACCCCAGCCCCTACCCCCCACCCCTCAGCCCTAGTGATTTCTCTTCTCCCCTGTCCCCTTCAAGTCCAGTGTGGGACGTGGTTTTAACAGTCCCGGTGACACTTCTCCGAGTGGAATTCTTATTTTTGTAGATCTCCGCACTTTGCTCTCAAGACTTGGGGAGACATGTGTCCTCCCCACCCTCAGTGCCCTGCACGGGCAGGAATGCGGCTTAGGAGGCAGCCGGGCTGCTAGCCCAGCTGGCCGGAAGGAGACTGTGGTTTTGTGTGTGTGGACAGCCTAGGAGCCTTGAGACAGGTGCCCGGGGCTGGCTGGTGACAGCCGCAAGTGACATCGGACAGCACGGCTGAGGGCAGGGACAGGCTAGACCCCACTCCCCCACTCCTTAGCATTTAGCGTGGCTTTTTTTTTTTTTTTTTTCTAGAAATGCACGATGACCAGCAGGAGGGGAGGAGAAGGCAGGAGAAAGGAGGGAGGGACAAGCGTGACGTGCCAGCTGTTGTCTGAGCTAATGGAGCACTTCTCACCAAACTTCGTGTATAAATAAGATACATATTTTTAAAACAAACCAATAAATGGCTTACATGACCTGCCTGGGCTTTGTTCTTATGCCAAGACTTGACAAGGGTGATGACAAAGGCCCAAGGAGCCTGAGAGGAGGCCTTGTCCTGAGCACACCTGGACAGCATGGGGTCACGGGGAAAGCAGGATGAGAGCCTGAACACGACTCAGGACGGAATTCTGGTTGTCTTCCCAGGAAAGCGGCCTGGTCATGGGCTGGTCCAGGAAAAGTCGGGTGTGGGCAGAGCAGTCTGCCCCCACGACAGGACACCCAGGACCTGCCTTCCAGGACTCCCGGTCTGGGGCACGGCGGAGAAGGAGGACCATGATTTGGGGTTGTCGTGATGCAAAGGGCTTGGGAAGGGTAGATGCAGCAAGGGGCAGCCGTGGTGGAGAACGGCCAGACGGTGGCACCTGTGTGTCAAGCCAGGCTTGGACCTGTGGTCTCCGACCCTCGCTTCCTCGCCCTCCCCTCGCCCTCACGCCTCAGTCCACTGCACCCCACTGCTGCTCCACCACCCTTGCCAAAAGCGCTCTGCCAGCGAGCAGGGGCCTCCTTGTGGCTGGACCCAGTGGAGCCGCCCTTGTCTCATCTTGAGGACCCCGTCCATTCACAGCATTTAACTCAGCAGACAGCAGCCCCTTCTGGACGTCTCTTCCTCAGGCTTCCATGGCACTGCCCTCTCCAGGTTCCTCCAGGCTCCTGGACTGCCTCCTTGGGGGACATATCCACCAGTGTCTGACTGGTGATCAATCTCTTTAGGCTCTGGGCTTGCGCCAAAAAGAGAGTGGGAACACTCTCTCCCCCTTGCCATGCTTTAAAGAAGAGTCTCGAATCTTTGTGGGAGCCTAGGCCTCTCCTCTGAGCCCCAGGCCAGCACATCTGGCTGCCAACCTGGGACGTCTCCAACACTGAGCTCATCCGTCCCATGGTGATGGCACCCCCACACGTGCCATCGTCAACTGCAGACTTTCCCTCGTCCACTTGCCCATCCTCGCCCTACTGGTGCTACCTTCTCAGCATCTTTAAAACCCACCACGTGGTCCCTCCTTGCTGCTGCTTCCCTAGCTGGGGCAAGCATCTAGTCTCATCTCATGGCTTCCCTTCCTCTAACCTCAGCTTCCAGAGTATTTTAATCCAAGATCATTGCCTCCTGGATAAAACCTTTCCATAGCTTCCTGTTGCCTCAGGATCCAAGCAAACCCTTCCCAGGGGCCGAAGCCCTGCCAACCTCTGTAACCACATCTCTCTCTCTAACCCCTCGAAGGCCTAGGTGCTTCCTCCTCTCAGCCTTGTCAAGCGCTGATCCCGCCTCCCAGACACTATTCTCCTTTCCACTCAGCCTTCAGGCCTCATCTTAATGTCACCTGCTCTGGAAGCCTTTCCCACCCCCCTTCCCCGTCACTTGCCCCCACTCTGTACTGCCCTCGTCCCACCACTTAACACTCCTCATTGAAAATACCTGCAGAGCCCATATGCAAACATGACCCCCAGCGTCATCAAACCCAATCTTTATTTTTGTCTCTCCCTGTCCCGCTCAGTTTTATTCAGTGCAGATAATCTTCCCTGGCCCTGGATGAAAACCCAGCTGATCCTGCAGCTTTTCAGCTCAGTCTTGGGTAAGAGAACAGCAGCCTGCAGCCATCTTACCTTGTCAACACAGTCTCAGCCGCATCCTGAGGGGGTGCGGTCCCGTGAACAGCAGGCGCTGGAGGGGCTGGGCAGGTGTCCTCCCGGGGCCAGGCAGGCGGCTGGAGGGGATTCTCATACGGGTATCTGCGGGCTATTTGGAGACGGTCTGCTGGGCCCCCTCCCTGCCGTTTCCTCAGCCCAGGAGATGCGCTCTTTTCCGGGTGCCCCTGTGATTTCTTCCTTTTTCCTCGTGGGCACCCGTGCGTCCATCCCCAGTCTCTTCCTGCCAAGGCCTTCGACCCTCCGAGTGGCCCTGCCATGGTGGCACACACTGGCCTTCTCTCACCCTGCCACCTCTGGTCCAAAAAAGCACCCAGAGCTCTCGCCCCAGCAGCAGACCCTCCCTCCCGGTCCCAGGGCCAAGCCAGGCCCCCAGCACCCGTTCCCTTGAGCTTTCTCAGGCCCAGCAAGGCCCTCCGACCCCATATCTCCGACAGGTCAATGCTCTCCAGAAAGGCCCCGGAAGCCCCCTCAGCAGGCCTGGTTAGAGGGTGACACCACCTTGCCCACAGGCTCCTCCCCAAGGTTAAGGCCACAGGGTCCTGGAATTGACACAGGACGGTTTTCTCCAAAGAAACTGGCTCTCAGTTCCCTCAGCCCTCCGCTGTCTTGGACCCCTTTTTATACGACGTGGTGTGACCGTGGGTCCCAGCATCTAGTGCCATTTCCCTTGTAAACAATCTGCATGTGAGAGACCAGTGGTTTGGGATCCTGAACCCTTAGTATTGGTCTCTTGATCAAAACAGGGGAGGGGACAGTCTATTCTAACTTTCTGTGACACTTGTCTAATCACTTTTCCCCAATAAGACCGGGCAGGCCACATCTCAGTGTGCTGGGCCATGCCCTGCTTTTTAAAAAGAATATCAGAATTTAAAATAGCTGTGTGTCCTACGTGGTAAGGATGAATCTGCTTTGTGAGGCTGCTGTCTTAGACACGTATAAACCTTGGGTAAGTGCCTGTGTGTACCTGGGTAGTGATGGGAAATGTACTTCTTACTAGAAATCCCAGTGAAAAGAGTGAGAGCAACATGAGGACACGGTCCATGTCAGTTTTGCTCACCATTGCAGCCGAGACCTATATCAGTAGCTGCCACAGGGCAGTAACTCCATAACCATGCGTGGGGTGCCTGAGGGGTGGGCAAGAAGGAGGCCGTGCCCACCGTGAGTCTGTGAAGGGGTCAGGCCTTCTCTCTCACAAGCTCCAGGACACAGCTGCCACGGTCTGGGCCAGCGTAGTGGTGTCCCCATGGCCAAGGGTTGGAGTCTGGGGGTCTTGGGCTCCTTATGTGGTGTCGTCCACGGCAGCCTGAGCTGGGCCTCCACCTGGCCTGGGCTGTGGCGGGCTCCTCTGGAGAGGGGCACGAGTGGGGCCTTGCGTTCCCTGTAATGCCACAGCTGTCACCGGCCACTCTGGGGTGAGGCTGGGATCCAGGTGGCAGGCGGCTCCACGAGGGATGGACGTCGGCTCCTGTGTCACCAGGAAGGCATGCAACCCAGGGAGCTCAGTCCTTGACAGGGAGAGAGATGGTCCCGGACAGACGTCAGCTGTCACCCTGGGGCCACAGCATTAGCCGCTCCCCTGCCCTGTGCCAGCAGCTCCTCTGGCCAGCCCTGACAGCCACGAGACTCGAGACTCAGGGTGAGCCTGGGAGGGGCAGGAGGACAGTGCACAGGCACTCCTACAGGCAGACATGGGACAGGCAGCAACAGGGACCAAGTGGCCGCCACAGGCCACCACAGACGGGCTCAGGAGTCCAGGCCTGGTGTCGGATACCCCTGGCTCCTTCTTGGAGCCATCTGTGCTGGCACAGCGTGTCCGCCCCTCAAGGGCACTGAGCCCACTGCACTGTGCAGATGGCCCTTGAATCTCAGAGCTGGGCAAGGCCGGACCAGCCAGTCCATTGACACCACGCTCTCCAGCCCCCACCCCAGTGCCTGGCACAGATCAGCAGCCAGGAATGTTGGCAGAAGGGATAACTCAGTCAAGTTTACCGTCCACTGAATTCACCTGGTTCCTCTCCTCCATATGAATCTTTTTGTCTTCTGCGGTCCCCACCCTTTTTTTCACTCTCAGTCCCACCTTCCACTCTTCTTCCTTCTAGAAGGAGGTCAGACACAGGGCCATTTGAGAGCCTCGCCTACATGGAGACACATGCAGATTCACACACGTGCACTCTCAAGGCACAGTAATCAGGGTCTGTGTCGGGGAGGGGGCAGGGCGTGACAGCAAGGATGAAACCCCAGCAATGAACCCCAGGCCTCAGGACATTCCCAAGGACGGAGGCAGGCAGGCAGGCCAGAGGGGACTTCATTCAGAAATGACACTCAAAGGCTGGCAGCTGCCAAACTCTGTGTGGGGGGGATCCCTGTCGGAGGGACCCTGGGAACCCTTCTGGGGACTCCGCTCCCCTGTGGGTGTCCCGAGTCAGCCTGAATGGCAGAGGTGGGGACCAGGCCAGCCTGAGCCCAGCACGTGTAATGACCACCCTGACAAGCACTTCCTCCCATGCCAGCTCATGGGGCTGGCATCCTCGGGCAGCTGCCAGGCACCTGCTGCTGGAGAGAAAAGCCCCATCATCCCAGCCATTGTGGAGAGACGGGCCAGCTCAGATTCCAGAAGGGCGTGCGGGTGGAAGCATATTCCCCCTTCCCGGATGTGGGCTGATGGGCGGGCGGTATGTCCTGTCTCCCGCCCTGCTCCGTGCCCGGCCTCTGTGATCAGAGCCCTGGGGAGCGGGTGCTGGCATTTTAGCTGCAATCAGCCAGGGGGGGCTGAGCTTGCCTCCAGTGTTTGTCCTTAGAGCCATGTCTCCTGAGGGACCATCCGATTCCTCCCTGTTGTCTGTCACTCACTTCCTGTCAGGCTGCACCCCCTCTCTCTGGAAAGTCAAGGATCAGGCTGCTTCTATGTGCAAGGCTATGGGAGGAGCTGCAAGGATGGTGGAGGGTGGGGAGGTTTGACCAAGAAGAGAGGCTGGCTTAACAGAGATAATTGGGCCTCCTGTATCCTGTGTCAATCCATCACATTTATAGTCTTCTCTCCAGACAGGAGACAATGAGGAAATGACAAAAGCCAATAAGGCCAATAAATAAAGGGTAATGGAATAACCAGTATGTGCAGCCTGTCCCCTGAGCCCCAGAGCCAGGAGCAGGGCTGAGTTCTTCCCTTCTGTCTCTGTCTTGACTTTGGCCACAGGACCCTGGGGACAGTTAAAACTGGTCAACAGCCCCCTCAGGGGGGCCTGGCTGGATTTCCAGCTGCTCAAGCCAAAAATCTTGGCGTCATCCCTGCCTCCTCTCTCTCTCACACACCCCACATCTAATCCGGCAGGAACTCCTGTTGGCTCTGCTTTTGAAATATATCTCAAATCCAACCACTTCTCGACACCTCTGCAGCCTCCACGCTGGTCTGGACCACCATCATCTCTTGCCTGGATTCTTGCAAAGGCCTCCTAACTGGTCGTGCCCCAGACTTTTCTCAACACAACAGCCAGTGGGTCTCTTGAAAGACAAGGCAGATCACGTCACTGCTCTGCTCAGAACCCCACAGTGATTTCCATTGCACTTGGAAAACAGCTGGGGCTCCATGACCTACCCCAGCCCCTGGCGCCTGCTTGCACCCCTCACTCCACCTCAGCCTCCCCTAGCTCCTCACTGGTCCCTGCCCAGCTAAGCATGCCTTGAACTTTAGCACAGGCCACTGCCTTTGCCTGCCACACTCTTCCCTCAGGGACCATCCTATTTTCTGCCCTCTCCAGCCCACTGGTTCTATACTTAAAGCGGATTCAGTGAGGTACAATTTACATACGATACAATTCACCCTTTTAAATGCACAGTTTGAAGAGTTTTGACAAATGTATAAGCAGTTCAGCTACCACCAAAATCAAGATATCAAACATGGCCATCGTGCCAAGAAGTTCCCTCGTGTTGCTTCACAGGCAGCCCCTTCCCCAACCCCAGCCCCTGGCAACCACTGAGCTGTTTTCTCCTCCGACAGATTTGCTTTTTCTGAGAGTTCACATAAATGAAGTAATATGCATGCAGCCTTTTGTGTCTGGGTGTTGTCACTCAGCTTAATGCATTTGAGACTCATCCCCGTTGCCTGATGTGTTGGTTTGTTCCTTTTCATTGCTTAGTGGTATTCCATTACATGGAAGTGCCCGGTTCATTTTCCATTCAATGGTTGATGGACATTGGGGCTGTTTACAATTCTTTGCTCTCATGAACAATGCTGCTATGAACGTTTGTGTTCAGGACATATGTTTCTAACTCTTGGGTAAATACCTAGGAATTGAATTTCAGGGTCATACGATTAGTATATGTTTACCTCTCTACAAGGATGTCAAATGTTTTCCAAAATGATAGTTCATTTTTTATTCTCACCAGTGATGACAGTTCCAGTTGCTCCATATCCATGCCAACATTTAGGGTTGTCATTCTTTTTATTTTTTTTCTTTAACCTTAGCCATATGAGTGGGTATATCTCATAGTTTTAATTTGCATTTCCCTGATGACTAAGGATTTTGAGAATCTTTTCATGTGCTTATAGGTCATTCTTATATCTTCTTTAGTGAAATGTCTGCCATTGTTTTTAAGGAGATCCAAACAAACACTTTTATATACTTACATCATCATTGGAAGGAACAAGATGCCCTGTGCAGTGTGACCACATTCCATTGCTCTATTGTGGGTTTTCTGCATGGTCTAAAAAAGCTGACCTCACTGTAATGGTCTCCTTTTTCTCATCTGTAAAATGGGCATAACAGTACTTACCTGCCAGGGTAGTGTGAGGATTGCATAAGGTAAGACAAGTAGAGAATTAACAATAATCCCTGGTAAGCACTTAACAAATGTCCAGTAGGATGAAGATGATTAGTATTACCCCTACGTGACTTATCCAGGTCAATCTCATTTCATCCGTAAATTACTGGGGACAATCTCTAAGTCCCTTCTACAGTGACATTCACTGATTTCCTGCATTGCTCTCTTTTTACTGACACACCCTTACAGGTCCCTTCCTCCACCCAGAGACACGCCTGACTAGTCACACACACAGCAGGGGGAAGCTCCCCAGACTCCTGACCCACAGAATAACGTAAGGCCCAGCTCCTCAGTCACCAGTGAGAGGGACCATGAGAAACTAGAAGGACTGAGGGAGACAGAGA
>CM053507.1:143588069-143608943 GCA_028627145.1 Eidolon dupreanum | reverse complement strand
GAGAAGCTGAGGCCTCATGGGCAGAGATGAAGTTTCAAAGCAGGGGGCTGAGTGTCAGGGGGATGCCTGCTTGGTGGGGCCTGTCCAGTCTGGCAGGGGAGGAAGATGCTGACGTCCGAATTCAGAAGTGGAGTGGACCCCCACCGCCCCCTCCCTGCTGAAGGGCCTGTCACAAGGCGGCCATGGCTCACACCCGCTTATCAGGGCTGGGGTGTGGAGAGGGTGTCACGGACAGGAGATAGGGCTGGGACAGGGCTGTCCACACCAGCCTGCCCTGCCTCCCTCATTCACACCTCCTCAGAGGCCCCTCAGCCCACTTATCCCCCACGGCCTCAGCCTGCCCCAGCACACCTCCCCAGCAGCCTGCCTTTCCTTAAGGAGTGTTCTGCCCCGGACAATTAGGACAGCACACAGGGAGGGACCTGGAGGCTGTCCGGCCCAACTTTCACTTTACAGACCAGGAGACTGGGAGGAAGGATGTGCCGCTCACCTAAAACCCTATTGCAAGTGCACGTAGGAGCAGAGCTAGGCTCAGACCCGAGGCCAGAGCATGTAAGGGTCTCGCTCTTGGCCTGCAGGCCACTGAGGCAGGGTCCCAGCGCCTCAGGGAAGGGAGAGAAAGGGGCATATTTATCCTCGGGGAGCATCAGTCTGTCCAAGTTTCAGACACAGGTAGCAACGAGGCGCAAACATGTCATAGTGTCCTGGGTTCTACTTGGATAAGGTCCAAGGCCTCCACCTGTGTTTGAGCAGCAATGGATGGTGAGGAGTAAAGGTTCCCTCCAAAGTGGTGGGCGAGAGCGGTACAAAGCACCAGCGGGAGCAGGCAGGGGCCCATCCTGGGTACATTTATCGTGCCTGGTGGCCCAAGAAGGAGCCACTTGGGCCCCAGCTGTGTCAAGGCCTCTGAGGTGCTGGGGAAACTTGGTAAACTCAAGGCCCCCCGCCTGCCGCTGTCCCCACGCCCACAGCCTTTGAGGACATTCTGGTGGAACGGACCCCTGGCATCACCAGAGGCAGAGCAGTTCATCTCGGGCCTATGGAGGAACGGGGGCTGGGGGAGGGAGAGAATAAAAATAATTCCAAGATCCTGGCTGGGGGTAGGGGAGAGGGCGGGTTCCACACCTGCACACAGCTGGAAGACCTAATCTTAGCCCTGCCTCCCCCCGGGCTAGACAGAACGCCCCTGCTCAGCACTCTGACTGCCTCCTCCTTGCTCCCCTCTTCCCAGCAGGGCAGGCTGCCTCGGACCAGAGAACAGACCCTGCAAGGCCTAATGAAGGCTCTCAGGGAAAGGGCCCTGGGAACTGAAGCCTGCAGGAAGCGGTCCCCGGCACCCCAGGTGTTCCCCAAGACACAGCCCCAGCTCCGCTCTACTCAACCGGCCTGCCTGCAAGACCACAGCCGGGGCCCTGGTGGGAGACCCCCAGACCAATGTATGGGCCTTCCTGCCTCCTATGAGATGTCGGCCCCACGGCCCTTACTCGGCCCTCAGCTGGTCTAACTGGTCCCTGCAGTGGGACTGATCCGCCCGCCCCACCCTTCCTGAGTCCTTCACAGGAACAAAGAGCACATTGGGACTGAAGCAGAACAAGCTCAATGTCCCTGACTTGCTGCTAGCTCCAAAATAGTTTTTGAGCATGTACTATTTACAGAACCTTCTGGAGGCCCCAGAAAGTTGTCAAATCTATTATTTGCCCACCTCCAGAAGTTAACAGGACCTTGTAGGCTAAAAAGGGTAAATGCATGAATGACTGAATTACACAGCAAATTAAAGTAACTGCAAAACCGTGGGGCATGGAGGGTAAACAATAGACTGGGAGCCAGAGAACCTTCATAAGACATAAATTCATTTGTGAAATGGGAGGAATAGCAGCTATTCATTCGAATGGCAGGCTGAATAAGCTCTGATGTGAAAAGCACTCTGCCAACTGTAAAGCACTGACATGGTCAAAAGGATGATAGCAACACATTATACAGTCCTAGGATCGGGGAGAAACAGAATTGCTTCCACCTGGTCCATAGCTTAACGCCATGCTAACGGCAGACTCTGCCCTTCACCCTCTCAGGACAGGATGAACTTCATCAGCTGCTATAACAAAATACCATAGACCAGCTGGCTTATAAACAACAGAAATATACTTCTCATAGTTTTGGAGGCTGGGAAGTCCAAGATCAAGGGGCCGGCAGATTCAGTGACTGGTGAGAGCCCACTTTCTAGTCCGGCCATTTTTCCACAGTGTCCTCACGTGACAGAAGGGGCAAAGGGGCTCTCTGGCATCGCTTCTGTAAGAGCGCTAATCCCATTCATGAAGGCAGAGAGAATCACCTCCCAAGGGCATCACCTCCGAATACCATCACATTGGGGATTAGGTTTTAATATAAATTTTAGGGGGACACAAACATTGTCTACGGTAGTCACCGATAATTGTTGCCAAGAATTCACAGTAACTGGTTACCATTTATTAAGAGTTTGCCAAACTACGTATATTCTCTTAATCCTCAAACAAACCTGCTGGTCATCTTCAACCTGTCCCCAGAGGAAGACAATTCAGAAAGATGAAGTCAGTTGTCAAAGGCTGCCCAGCTGGTAAGTGGGAAGATGGGGTGGGGACCTAAGGGTGCTTCCCTGCATACTGCAGGTGTCCAAAGTGTTGGCCTAGCCATACTGTGCACACTCAGAGACACAGGGGGCACGTTCCCATCCCCGAGTGACTCAGGCAAATTGTCATAGAGACCTGTTTGTGAATGGTGCAATCAATTTAGTATTGTTTATCTTTTTAAGGAAAAAGAACTGAGTTTAACAAAATATCAGAGCACATTATTATTCCATGAAGCTTGTTAGGTGTACGAATCAGGCTGCCATGTAAAATCAATGTTTTACCAAAGGGATCTTCCTTGGCTCTGTCTCGTTCAGTGTTTTTAACAGACACTTTGAAGGCTTGTTTTTCCAATCTGCAATCTCAAAGCCGGGAGGCCTAGCTAACATGTCAAGATGGCCGAATCAGGATCAAGAATGTGAACTTGCTTGAAGATGGGCAGAAACTGCAATAAAATGAAACCTTAAATTGAGCATACACATAATCCCACATTTGTGCTCCAAAGACTATGTAAGTGCATGATGGGAAAATGACAGTGGATCACATGAAAAAGGCTCGAAGCAGTTACTTGGAGCAAGTTTCGCATGAGCCAGTGGTACGGTGAGAAAAGCGAGGTGTCTGTAACACGGGAGGTCAACTCCACTCAGTTCAGCACCCTCACCACATCCCGAACGCTTTCCCAGATGTGACTGCCACACCACACGGGCATGGGAAATTGTTCAGTGAAGGGTCTGAAATCCACGAACGCCTGAGCATGAAATGAGATGCCCTAATGCCTTTAGGACCTTCCTATCTGTGAAAGACTATCAGGTGGAAGCATGTGCCAGCCCTTCTGTGTAGCCTGGAATGGCCATTAGGGCCTGTCACTGATGGATAGGCATTACAAGGAAGGTTTCAACCTAATGTTATAAACCTCTACTACAACAGAAATTGGGTACCTAGGGGCTCCAAGGGATGAGATAAAGTTCTCCCTTGATGTTCACAAACTCCAAAGACCGCCTGCTTGCCAGAGAACTCCTGGCTAGGGAATGTGTGTGCTGGGGGAGAGCAGGGGCAAAGTAGGGTACGGTCTGGGTCCCAATCCTGGTTGGTTGTCAGAATCACCAGTGTTGCTTAAAAATTATAGGTCCCAGCCTCACATCAGATCAACTGAATCAAAATTGTCAAGGGTGGAGTTAGAGAATCTATATATTTTTTAAAGCTTACCAGGGATACTGTTCTAAGATTGAGAAACTAGATATAACAACAAAATATATAAACCTTGATTAATGCCTGGATTTTTAAAAAAGTATAATCTTGGGAAGATCCAAGCAAATTTTAAGAGAAATTGATTAGATGGCACTGAATTCTTGATAATTTTCTTAGAATAATAGTATTTCGGAAATATAAGGAAATGTCTTTATTCTGAGGTGATACTGGCCAAGGTATTAGAAAATAAAGTACCATGTCTACAACTTTTTATAAACAATGAATTACTTTTTAAATGGTTCAAGAAAAAATAAAGCAAATGAGACAAAATGCTGAAGGAGAGGGCATTCATTGTACTCTTCTTTCAACTTTTCTGTAGGCTTGAAATTTTTCAAAATAAAATTGGAGGAAAAAGTTAAGCTCCTGAGGCTATTCTGACGTGAGCCAAATGTGAGGCCCAATGGACAAGATAATCTCTGCTGTTCCAGCCAACCTGTGAGCCTGCGAGCCTGCGAGCCTGGACGAAGCCTCTCGTCTGAGGCTGATTTTGTGGCCTACAGAGCCGGAGGCTCTGTGCTGGGGGGTGTCAGCCAGGTCTGGAGTCTTTTGGTGTAGCATTAGGCCACAGTGACCTCTAGAGGAACTGTGTGCTCAGGGGCGGGCCAACCTCTAGGCCATACTGGCATGTTCAGGAACGCAAAAGAGAAGCCCACCCACCACACCTCCCCCACCCAAATTACACAGGGCACACGTCAAAGTGCAGTTCTTCCCGGTTGGCCCTCTGATGACCTAAGGGTCAGTCCCTGGAGGTGGGACTGGACTGGGAAAAGCAGCACTGGATGCCCTGACAATCTCCATGACAACACTCAGGAACGCAGTCCAGGCTAAGGCTGTGCATGGAGGCGGGAGGCGCAGGGGTTCCATGCCTGCTGTGAGGCTTCCCTTGATCAGCTCCACCAGAACGAATTAGAGCAATTAGAGCAAGCTTCAAGGAAGGTGGCGCGTGCAGTGAGGGCCCAGAGGTGGGAAGGGCACACAAGGCAGAGGTGAGGGAGTGAGCAGGGAACAGAACAGCAGACCCTGGGTGAAGAGAGGGGGCCAGGGGTGGGCTGCTGATGGGAAGTTTGAGATTCGTGATGTTGTCAGTGGCATTTATGTGCTCACAAGGATGAGGCATGAGAGCAGAGGGACATGGCACTACTCGGAGTCATTTCAAGAGCAGGGCTACAGGTTGAGGCCAGCTCTGCAGGAAGCCATTCCCTCAAGATCTGGCTCTGCTCTCCTGCCGAGCCCTATTTAAAGTCCTGAAGGGGGAACAAAGGTTTTCAGTTGTTTGAAGGTCAAGGTACAAGGTCAGAAATGCTAGTAGGTTATTTAAGGGGTTGGCGCAGCCATTGTGCCTTTGCCAACTTATGTTCCACCTTTATCATACACAAAACTGGTGAAACAGTCTCAATCCGGAGATCAAAATACAGATGTCACTGTGACTACACAGTGATGAGCGAGCAGGCCCCCTCGCCCGCAGTGGCCGTTCTTCCACAGCAGCCATCCCTCAGCCCAGGCTCTCTGAGTGTTAACAGAGAAGGTAGGGTCCCAGGGTCCACCTGAGAATTCGGCAGGACCCAGGGAGGGACAGACTGGCTGGTGATTTGCTCAGGTCCCACAATGAGGTGCTTCTTTGATCAAAAGGACACAGACATGATCCTGCAGAGAGGCCTAGGGAATCTACTGCATCCAAGTCCAAATAATCAAGTCCCACTGAGGGGAGGCTGAAGTGATCTGAGCCAGAGAAAAATTCTAAGCTTTACCCAATATTTACATTTTAAAGTTTGTTTTAGAGGGGATCTTCACTGCAATATTGAGAAAGTAATTTGAGCTTCACTGCTATATACCAACAAAACTTTTACATATAAAAATGAGGATGGGGCAACTGCATTTTTAAAATTACAAAGTTATCTCTATTTTTCACAACGATCAGGTAGCATTTTTCTTAAGAACTGAAAACATAACATACTATAACTTACTGATTTAAAAATTAAGGTTCTCTGCCATCTAGGTGGAGAAAAAGGCATGCAAATAGCATGGGAAGTAACTCTGAAGCTGCTGGAAACTCTGACAGGCCTAGGGGAAGACAATGGGGCATGCTCACCCTAGAGATGGGCGGTGGGTACCCAGGACTCCTCCCACAGAGCTGCTGCCCCTCAGACTCCACCATCACCTCTCCAAAAAGCAGATAAAGTAACATTTTTTGGTCACAGTGACACTCTGCCTCCTTACCTTGGTAAGAACTGGTACCAGCTAATGGGGAACAATGTGGTAAAACGGAATAGTATTAATCAGGCTACTGTGTTCTGACCACTCAACTTTTTTACCCCCCAAAAAAAGAACAAGATTAATCATTATCATCTTATCTTTATCTTAAAGCCTTGGCATTTCTGTTAGAGACAAACACAAAACCACCAAAAAATTGTTCTGGTAATACCACTTGAAAAGATAGCAGAGATATGACACACTTAGACAAGTTCCTGTGCCTAATTTTAAGATATTTCATTGCCTAGACTCACCACAGACCATGAAAGGAGTCCATGTAAACCCAAGTCTAGAGATCTGGCTCAGAAACAGTTTCCCCCAGAGACAACTGTCTTTGGCCCAAATACCACCTGCCCTTTGCCACCCGGACAAGCAGGCACAAAGGTGAGCTAAATCATGAGCTGGTGTATCAGTGGGCACAGACCTTTCTTAGGTTCCTTAATCTTTAGAATAAAAAGCTCACCTGGAAATCAAGGAACACATCAATTTGGCACCATCTGATCACTAAAAGATTTGCATTTCGGATGCAAGTAGGGGCTCTGATAAACCCCACAAAGCACTGTCCAACTTTCAAATACCTGTAATTATTTCTTCCCAAAAGAGCTAAGGAGGGTTCGAGTCAGAGGGCATTAAAGTCCCTTTGGCTTGAAAACAAACAAGAAACCAGACCCCTCTTACCAAGCAATCCCAGGATCACAGATACCCATATAGGTACGTATTTTTGAGTCAAAACAAAGCCTCTGTGTAGGGGAAGATTTGAGTGTACCTCATGCTTTCTTCTTACCTCATTCCTAGTGGGTAATTCCTTGGAAAGGTAAACCCTGGATAAAATACTTAAGCTCAATTTCTAAGACTGTTTCCTCATGGGTAAAATGAGGGTAGTGCTATTTACCTCGGAGGGTCACTGTAAGATAATACATGTAAGACACTGAGCTTAGTATACAGAATAAGTGAGCAGAAAGTGTAGTTGTTGAGTGCTTCTACATGACAGGAACAGCAGGCCCATGAGAGGAAAAACGAGAAACAAATATCTAATACATATGGACAGGATAATGCATACAGGCTATCTAAAATCCATTTCTAAGACCAACTTGGGTCCTAGGGAAAGAAAATGTACAATACTGAATTCCGAGGACACTGAGCAAATACATCAGACATTGTTCAATTTGGAGACATGAAAATAAAAAGCATTTATATACAATACATTCAGCAGGACACACACACAGTGTCATCCCACGGACACAGTCCTCCCGTTAACTCGACACAAGATCAGCCCTTGACCTGCAGCCGTTCCAGTATCCTTAATAATTAGTTCCCACTTCAAATAAAATAGAAACCAAAAAATTTTAGCTCTTTCATCTTCAGGTGGGAAATTTAGTCTTAAATTTAGGATGCCATCATTTCTTTAAAGCAAAGCCACTGAAATACATTAGCCTAAAGAGGACTAATGCCTGCTTCATTTCAGACGATATCACAATTCTGAGATACAACTAGGATGGCTTTCCATCCAGGATTCCTGACTGATCCTTAGCTTTGAGTTCTGCTAGTTTCTTCTCATAGCGATTCTTGATATAATCATCGGGTTCAATGCCTGCGTTCTTCAAGTTTTCCATGACCTCTTCCAGTCTGAGTACTGATCGGGCCCCCTCAATCTTTCTCGTGCTCAGGTACAGAGTGAACTCCTGGAAATCCAGAAGCTTACAGGTGTCCACAGAACAGATATTCCTGATATCACTAGTTCTATCCAAATGAGGAAAAAACACCAGTCCTGATAATTTCTCCAGGTCCTGAAGGCTCACTTGGAATTCACTTAATTGGGGCTGGAAGCCAATAGCTTCGTTGGGCACCACGAAGGCCCCTAGTGCCAGCGGTTCAGTAGACACTGGGCTTCTTCGAGCCAGGATCACCTTATAAAGGTGTGAAGGGACTGCCACATTGTCCTCACCAATCACCTAAAAAACAAAGCAGCCAAATTAGTGATGCTACTAATCTATGCTAGCAGTTCCCAATTTTTTCCTGATAAGACCTTAGATGCATTTCTGAAAATGCACTTATACAATACCCCACTCTATCCCAATGAATTCAAATTCAACTGCCGAAGGTAATAACAAACCAAAACGGGTTCACAAAGAAGATGAACATTTAACAGGTAGATTCTGATCACATTCTTTAAAATAAAGCCACCCCAAAGATCAAGGGTCATGGTCTCCCCTCTGTTTGTAGGACAAAGGAATGCCATGAGTGAGTCCTGGGTTTTTTTAAGGACAAGAAAAGCTGTCATTTTCACTTCGTCTCATAATCAGAATTTCTGGTGCTCTAAGCATTTAAAGGTCAAAACTGCCAGCTTGGGAACTCCCAGCTCTAGAAATAAAAATATGGCCTTAGTTTATCAAATGCACTAGGGAGCTAAACAATAGCTTTTAGAGAAGCAGCCAGACACGCCACATCAGTAGTCCTAGCTCCAGAATCGCCTACACTGTGGCTTATTTTAATTAAATTAAGTAAATGTAAATGCTGTTTGCTCAGTTTTGCACACTCTTGGGCCTGCTATCAGACAGAGACCTTCTGAATGTGCCATCAACTCAAACACTTTATAAAGGCATCCACACAATGAAGAAGCCAGAACCAGGATCAGGGTTGAAAACAACTTGGTTGCCTGTGTAGGTTGACTGTAATAATGAAATAACATTGTTATGAAACCTTTTCATATTTCCTTCCAGTTGGCTGTATCTGTTTTCTGAAAAAGTGAACATCCATTTCCTTAATGGTCTTCAGGAAAATGACACAATCCAACTACACTATGCCCGTGGTGCTACTGCTCCTCCAGGGCCCTTCCTTGGTGAGGCATGCCTTCCTCATCAAACCTGCCGCCTGCAGGAGGCCTTGTAGGGAGCCCAGATGAGGCAGAGAGCCACTGGTTCTCTTCTGCTTTTCCCAAGCTCCTACCTACATGGCACACAGCCTAAGAACTCCATGCCATCTGCTGTCTGGGACACAAGGAGGCCCTAATGCCAAAAACAACTGCCGAGCCGCATGGGACCCCCGTCCACAGGAAAGATTTCTGTAACTTACTGTCTTTGAAGTTAGTGAAAGTGTTTGGGCAGGGTGTGGTTTAGAGCAAAGTTTATGAAACTACACAATCTACAGACACAAAACCCTACCCTCCTCCAACAAGTCATTTAGGCAGCTGGGAAAATAAACATACTCTTCAAGCCAAAAAAAATATACTGTAGGTGAACCCATGGAGGTCTACAATTAGCCAAGAAATCACCAAGAGATGTTAATTCCACAATGCAACTCAAAAGTCCTGTGCCTGGTACTGCTGGAAACACAGAAAAAGGTAAGCTTTAAAGTAAATACAGCCGGTGCGCGCTCTCAAGAAGCTTCCCATCTAGAGAAGTCAACACCCAAAGCTTTCACTGCAGGCAGAATGTGGTGAGATGCCAACAGAGAGCACGAACAACAGCGATGGGGGCGGGGCAGTGCAGGGGAAGTCAAGGACCAGCACTGAGGGCACAGCTGCAGCTCAGCCACAGTTTAGCAGGGGGAGTTAAATGGGTTTCCTGTGTTCCAGGAGCTAGCTGGGGTGCCAACAGTTAAGCAAATCCCTGGTGCCATCTGGTGGACATCCTTCATCACTGCAGCACAGTTCTCAGATCTAAGTACAAGGAGTCTGAAACCATTTTCATTTGATTATTTTCTCTCCTCATGGACTCCTTGTCTACAAACAGATTGCAATTTTAAAAAACAATTAATTGGTAATGTACATCTGCTGCCAACAGGGCTTCTAAAACAGTTCATTTAGATTCCAGCCAAAAGTAAAGAAGTTTGATGTTTTAAGAGTCACAGCTTTACCTCAAGGAAATGTACCATTTCCATTAGGTTTTCAAAAACTCTCACAACAGCTACAGGACCTCTAGTACTTCTTTTGAGAAACCTCATGCACACAGAGATTCCTACTAAGAATCACAAGGTATGATTCTTCCACCCATAACCTTCTTACAATATTTCAACAAAGAGGGATAAAATACTATCCCTATATATATGAAAACTTCAGCCACTCACTGTATGTTCTGATTCATTCTGTTTTGTTCTTAGGAAGTAAACATCTTTAACCTAACAAAAGGACCAGTCCTATTTGGAAATTCAGAGAGCCTACTGTTTCTTCCTTGAATTTAAGACTTTGAAAAAAAAAATCCTAAAATATTTTAGAGCTATCATCTCCTTTATAGACAACTAAATAATAACTTTTTTTTTCTTCCACTTTTGGGAAAACTAGACTTTCAGAAAATGTTTCTAGAAACTCCTAGGGTACTCAAGCAGAATGGTTTGGTAGGCTCATATTTCAGAGACATAGTCAAGTCCTGGCTTTGCCACTCAGCTGTAAGTTGTACCTACTGGTATCTTTACTGATTCATAAAAACAATAATAACAATCCCCAATGCTGCCTATCTTACAGGACAGTTTTTAAGATATAAAGACATGTTAGTCAAAAAAAGTTTAAATCTGCAAGGCTTATATAAAAAGCTGTTTGTGTAGTGGATGCCATTTAAAAGATAGGGATGCATTTGCATTTGGTACAAAAGACGGTTCTGCAGAGGGACAAGTGGGGAAAGATGGACTCAAGTAAGATCAGACCAGTTAAAGGAAGACAACAGTTTCAGAAGACAGCAGGTTGATGCCCTAAACAAAGGACTCAAGGACTTAACATAAACAAATTCTTTAGTATCAGTAAGTTAGCTACAATCCTTTTCATGTAAGATTTAGGTATAAAAATACTTTACAAAGGAAATCCTCACTGCTGTTAAAATACCAAAAGCAGTGAACTCTTGTCAAGATTAAAACAAAGACTGGATATCAACTGGGAATGACTAGAAAATACAATATATATGTCAGTCATACGTGACCTGAAGTTAGTTTTTGTACATACTGGCCTAAGCCTCCTTCCTTCCATGCAAGAGACAGAAATGACAATTTGCTGCCTCCCCAACCACAACTCCACACACAGAGCTGAGCCTTCATGCTGGCTCAGTGACTGAGAGACTGGCAACAAACAACAGACAGGCCAAGTCTGCCATATTTCATGTCGACTGTGCCTCAAATGAAATACTAAGCAGCATCCTGAGGAAAATACATGTACCTGACAGAATCAGATAATATATTTGGTTACATTCCAGTTGCAAGGCAAAAAAAAATTTTCCAAAAATAAAACTGCTGAACACATTAAGGGACTATGCCCTTAAAAAGTAATGCCAATCAAGTCAAAGAAAGAAACCATGGTAATGTGATAAATAAGAATCCAAGCTGAGAGGACAGAGGAGAAGAAAAGTGAGAGCCACAAGGTGTGGGGAAGTCAGTGGGTGCGTGGCCAGCCCGGGTTATCCATGAAGCCCCTGCAGGGGCTCGTACGGCAGCGCACACCCCGGGAGACAGCCCCGCAAACCAGGGTGCCTGCTCTGGGCAAGGGAGCGGGAGACTGCCTAGTCACAGTAAAACAAGCACCATCTTCTCGAATTTAGGATGGAGGTAAGGAGATACTTAGCTCCTTATTTGAAATATGAAATAACTCATATTTCAATTAAACCCAATAGATATGGAAATGAAAAGATCTGCTAAAAATAAAAAAAGGGGATTTCAAAAAAAAAAATTACTCCCTGATCATTTCAAGTGATGCCTCAAGATCCCTGGAGGCATGTTTTCAATTTCCTCCCCCTCTAGGAGTTGGTGGAAGTTTGCAAAGTAATGCTGTAGAAAGAAAACAGACCGTTAAGTGCTTCTAACATTACCACCACCACCGAGTTGTGAAATCTGAAGCTCACTTTCTTGTCAGGTCAATTATAATGTTCAGGCCAGAATCTTCAGGTATGTTTCACTTGTCTGGAATCAATTTCTTCTTGAAACGCACACATCAGAGTAAGCACATGGATGACCTCAGCTATAATAAAGGGGGTGATTCTGATTAGAGCTGTCACATGACTCACTTCTCATAAAATCACTGCTACTAATCTTCCCTTAGGCTCACATTCACTCAAGTCCTATGATGCTGTGATCCTTTACTACATATTCTAACAGACATTTCTGCCTCGCTATAAGGAATCCTCTTGGCCCATTTTCGGTTCTTATTTTTGCATGTTAGCAAATATCACTTGTAATTGCTCTCCATCCACACTGTCTTTTACCCCTGGACAGAGGCTTCTGTATATGAAGAGCAAAGCAATGCCTTAATGGAGATTTTTGAAAGCTTCAAAGAACAATGCTATGAATAACTGGCAATTCTCATGCAAGGAGAGAGACTCACATTTGCATATCCCCTCTGACAACTACTAGCTATGTGACTTGAACTTGACCCCTCAAGACCTCAATTTCCTTGCCTATATAAGAAGACAACCACTACTTTTATGTAAAAGCTGTTTGTGAGGAGTGAATGAGATAGCATGGATAAAGCTATTTACACACTGTGTGGTACATATGGCTCTCAAGAAATGCCAGTTTATTTGCTTCACCTCCTCCAAAGTATATACATGTATGCTTCGTGGCCTAGATGGAAAACTATATCAATAAAGATATAAACCAATAGATAGGCTAAAGATTTTTAAGTTTAAAATGCCACCCAAAATCAAGTGCGATCTGAAAAATAATGTCAAATCTAACAAAAGCTGTATTATTATAAAGAAATTTTTAGTGAAAAACATAAACATATAAAATTAGATGTCAATTTGATGATTCCAAGAATGAATGAAGAACTATATGCTTCTCCAGGGACAGAGGTTCCTTTTAACATTCAACTTCACATACACATACGTAACGCATAAACACAGTTATGGGCTTTCTTTATGACCAGGATCTATAAATCTCGTTCTCAAAAAACATAAGAATATTGAAGATGGAGAAAAAACAGCCTTCCTAATAGTGAGCCACTATAGGCAATAGAATCTGCATACTTTGTTCTTTGGGTCTCTCTCCACCCACTATAAAAGGCTAAAAATAAATGTGGTGAACACACATGACAAGCAAACAGCAGACTGAGCACTCCAGAATCAACTTGTCATCCAGATCTTGGTTTCTAAATATCAATCCCCATTAAGAGGAACCAGGGCTCCTCAGAGAAATGGCTGATGCCAGAGTCTGGCCAAGATGAGCCTGAAAAATCACGTAACAACCAGGAAGTAGGAAGTGCAAAACCAATGATGAGGATGTGTCAAAAGGACACAGGAGACCGCTTGAAGGGGCTCCCACTGGCCAAATATGGGAAAATTTGAGCATCAAAATGAATACATAGTAAATTGATTAAAAATCATTGAATAAAATAAGAATCCATGAGTTCACATTGATAATAAATAAGGAAAAACTCTTCCTCAGTAGAATGTGAACTAATAAATGCAGAAGGAATAAAAATTAGAAAATCATCATTTCACAATACCTGTAGTAATAACTGATTTAGGCAAGAATCATCAGTGGATTCTAAAACTACCAGGTGAAAATTTGAAGAGAAAAAGAATACTTACGTGGTCTCAAAGTATTTCTACATATTACTAGCTAATTTCAAAGGGGAAAATTGTAACTTAGCAGTGAAGAAATCAGGAGCAGGGATCCCCAACCCCCAGGCCACAGATGGGTACCAGTCCATGGCCTGTCAGGAACCAGGCCACACAGCAGGAGGTGAGTGGCAGGCAAGCCAGCAAAGCTTCATCTGTGTTTGCAGCCGCTCTTCAGCGCTAGCTAGCATCACCACCTCAGCTCCACCTCAGATCATCAGGCATTAGAGTCTCATAAGAGCACCGGTCCCTGGTGCGGAAAAGGTTGGGGACCACTGATCTGGAGGACACCACCTTAACCAAGTGGTCAAAGTTAATATCATCAATAACAGGACAAAGTGACATCACGTGCATGCTGATGCACTGAGGAGCACGAGATCACCTCTGTGGCACTGTGCCAGAAACGACTGAATCTAATCATGAGGAAATAGAGCCAATTTGAAGAACATACTACAAAACAACTGACTTGTATTCTTCAAAGTGCCAACTGGCATTAAAGACAAAAAGGCTACAGAACTATTTCAGATTAAAGGAGACTAAGGAGACGTGACAATGCATAATCCTGGATTGCAGCCTGAATTAGTTCTCACCTAATCATTCTTTCCCTGAAATGCATTCTTCACTTGCCTTCTGAGACACCACTCTCCCTAATTTTAATCCTATCTCAAAGGTTGCTCCTGTCTCCTTTGCTGGATCCTTCTATTCTTGACCTCTAAACGTCTGAGTTCTCCAGGGTTCAGACCTCAGATCTGTTCTCTCCTATCTATACTCTCACTCACACGATCTCATCATAGGTTTAAATACCAGCTGTGTGCTGACCACACCCAAACAACCTCTCCTGAGATCCAAACTCACAGTCTGACTACTCAACATCTCCACTGGCACATTAAATAATCTCAAATTTAACAAAACAGAAACACGAACCCTGATTTCTAGCCTCTAAACCTGCTCCTCTCTGGTCTTCATAACTTCAGACTGAAAACCTAGGTGTTACCCTTGATAACGTTGTCCTTGATCTCACTTAATACTTAGCCTTGACTCTCTCCTCTTATTCCACAGCTGATCCATTCAGAAGTTCCATCAGTTCTACCTGTAAGGTACATCCTAAAACAGACCATTTCTACCTCCACCACCACCATTCCCCCTACTGCAGTCATTACTATTTCTCTCTCATTTAGACTATTCCATTAGGCTTTTCACTGGTTCCACCTATTCTTCTGTTCTTCACATACAGCAGCCAGACTGGGCTTTAAAAATATAAATCAGAGTATGCCACTATCCTGATCAAAACCTTAAAAGAGTGTCCCATCTCACTTAATATAATCCAGACTTCTTCCCATTGCCTCCCTCTATGATTTACCTCCTTCTCCTCAGTGCTCACTCTGCTGCAGTCACATTGGCATTCTTACTGTTTCCTGGACATGCCAAGCTAAATCTCACCCCTGTGCCTTTGCACCTGCTTGAAAACTCTTTATACAGGTTGCTCCCTCACTTCACTTAGATTTCTGCTCATCTCACTTCCTCTGAGTGGCCTGTCCTTTCTTTCTTTCCCACCCCACTGTAACTCTTTACCACATTTTATTTTTCTATCTGGAATTTTGTTTACTGGGTATCTCCTCCACTATAATGTAACCTCCATGTTACATAAGGCTAGTTTATTGCTATATTAGAAGCACAAAGAACTGTGCCAGGTACATAGTGGAAGCTTAATAAATGTTTGCTGAATAAAAGAAATGAAAAGAAGAGGGAGGGAGGAAACAAGTAGTCCAGATTAGAAAAGTTCCAAGAATAATTACTTCAAAAAAACATTAACTTTTTTAAAAAGCAGTATGACAAAGTTAAATGATCTGAATTACAAAGTAAAAGCATGTTATTACATTGTTTAAAACAGTAATTATAATACACTGCCACCTTGACTTTCCACTTGTTTTTTGTAGTAACATTTCTCTCTCAAGTGGCAGACTTAAGGACATAGGATTATATCTATCTTTTTACAAGTCCAAACACACTATGTATACATTCATAATACTATAAATGCTGGTTTTATATTTTCAATAGACCCAGGATTACAAACTCAAAGACCAACAAGGGGTAGATGGGAAATACAAATGGGTGAAATGGTGTGGATGAGGACTATAGTGAACTGAAGAACATGTGCTCAATCTAAGGAGAAAGCTGCTGCTCTCATCTAGTAAACGCAGGTGCCTCTGGGAACATATGCCAAGTGTGATCAAGTCACCTGATTTTAAGAAAAGCTAAAATCTGGACTTAAGTAAAATCTTTCAATTATTAAACATTACCAACTAATTCAAAAATAACAAACAGTGCGAACCAAATAAAATATCTCAGTGGGCTTATGTGCCTTAGGAGGCCTTAGTTTACAACCTCTGGTATATACAAATCTCAGACTAAATTATGGTTAACAAACCTAAGTGTAAAGGCTATAAATCTTGATGGTATATAAGTGATAGATCAAGAAGTAATGAATATTACGTAAAAATATAATGTAAAGTTTGCCAACAGAAGAACTAAAACTAGGATTCTTACTGTTCCCTGAATGTGACTGGCAGAGACTGGAGCAGTGTGTGAAGCAAAATAAATAAATTTCATACATTTCATAGAGAAAGCATCAACGGAGACCATTAAAAATTGACAAATCAAAGTTAAGAAATATAGCTTCGCTCCCACTATTTTGTGATATAGAAATAACCACCAGAGGAATAAAACTAGACAGTGGGCTTGGGACAACTTTTCATCTTGTATTGTACCATTTGAATTTTATTACAATGTCATATACTTTTGTTTTAAAGTTTAACGTTTTCATTACTATGCACATATAGTGCCATATCAATAAATTTTTAAAGTTTATATTCAAAGCTCATTAAAAGACTGGCAATTACGGTTTCAATGCCATGAGGGAAAAAAGTATCAAGATTAAACTATGTTTAATATACGTATCTAATTTCACAACTTCTACCATAATATATAATTCATGAAAAACAGGTTCAAAAGCTTAAAATTAATAGAAAAGCATCTGATCTCTGAGGTTTTGAGAAGGAGAAAGGAGAAAAATAAAAAAGAACCTTAGAAATCACAGGTTTATGGGTACATGCACCAAAGAACACACAAACACCCTGATCTATATTTCTCATACTCCATATTAGCAAGTCCATGATTTTTAAAGCCACAGACTCAGAACAGAGGTAGAAAGATTGGTGTTTTGGCCATCATTTAATAACAACCACACGTTACGAATCAAAAGAAAGGCTCAGTCCTTGCAAAGCGCGCCAAACCAATAGTTGGGTCTGTGATAAGTTTGTCACCACAAAGTCATTCAAAAAATGCCTTTTGAGAACAAAACAAGGTTCTCCTAAATCCAGAAATGTGCAGACTTCTTTAGCAGACCGTTCAACAGAAGAACTTCCTAACTAGTAGGATTATGATTAGGAAATCATTACTTTTCTCCAAATTTTAAAAAAAAGATTACAAAAAGAGACACAGTAAGTGGCTGGGGAGTGAGAAATGAAGTGGTAAGTGAATACGAGAGATATAAAAATATTGAGAACTCCAAAAGGAATCAATGATGACAATGTACCATAAACTGAGTGTGATAACTAAGCAACTCTTTGCACCTGAGGTCCATAAAAAAACAAAAACAAAGAAAATCTCCCAAAGTGGCCTCGCTATTCCAGGGAATGGTGTTGTAATGGGTAATGTGACAAGCTGGACCACAACCCATGGAACACAGTGACATATCACACTGATGTACAGTGTGATACCCTGTACCTAGCACCAGGCGTACTAAGTAGGGTCCAAACTTACTAAGTTAATTCAAAGATAAGCTTCTGCCTATCCTTTTCACCTTATATTCTATTTGTTAATGCCCTTGGTCTGGCTACAAAAATCTGTGTTCCAGCCAGAGCCACAGACTATGCCAGCCTCCCAGTGAATGGGGCCACAAGGAATAGTGCAACTTGGAGGCCTTGGCTTGAGCCATAGACAGTGATACTAAAGCATTTCATAAACTATTGGGAAAAGAGCCAAAACCAAGTAGGATATTTTAAAACTGCAAGGGTGACTTAACGTTAAGACTGTTGATGCTGGGAATGTTAAATGGTGCAGCCTTTATGGAAAATGGTATGTTGGCTCCTCAAAAAATTAAAACACAGAACTAACATATGAGCCAGATGTGAAATACAGAAAAGAAGGGGTAAAAGTAACTAAGAAAGTGGTTTGAGGCATGTCACTTACATTTCCATATATATTCCTCCCATATGACAGGTACTTGAAGACTTGCCGAATTAAAGATTTGCCAGTATGAGCATGAATAGGTCCTAGGAAATTAATACAGACATGGAAAACTAATGATATAGGGTCAGAGGCCCAGATTCTAAAAGAAAAGACCTAAGACCAATAGGCTCTAAACAAAGAAACAAGGCTATTACTCAAAGTATACTCTTCAGAAAGCTCATCCTGACTGCCTCACATGTTTCATCACTGTGACACCGTGTAGAGAGCTGACAGGTCTCTTGAAATTCTCTTCAAGGCTACTTAAACTTGCTTGAATATCATTCCCTAATAAACTCTTGAGGAGAAGCTACGTAAGTCTTTTTAGTGGTTAGTTTTATATATTCCAGTATAATAAGTATTCTGGCATAGGGAAGATATTAAAATGTACATACATATATATCTGTTTCATGCTGAATTGCAAATTTAGAAGAGAAGCACAAGCAGATTAATCTACTGTTAAGATTTTGCCCAATTTGCTTTATCTGTTTTTCTTTTCCCTAAAACTTTTGAAGTCACAGACACATGGTTCAGGATGTACTTCCTAAGAGCGAAGGCATTTACTTGCATAATCACAGTACAATTATAAAAATCAGGAAACTTCACACTGATAAAATATAATTATCCAATCTACAGATCTCAAATGTTGCCAACTGTCCCAACGAAGTCCTTTTTAGCAACTTCTGTTGTTCTGATCTAAGATACCATCTAAGATCACACAATGAATTTTGTTTTCAAGACTCTTTAGTCTCCATTAATCTGGAACAGTTAGCTTCTCAGCCTTTGTCTTTTATGATGCTAACATTTTTTGAAAAGTACAAGTCAGCTTTCTCACAGAATGTCCCTCAGATGGGGTTTGCCTGATATTTCTGCATGATGAGATTCGATGTTACAGTTCTTTTGGCAGAAATACCACATAAGTGAGGTTGTATCCTTCTTAGTGCATCACATCAGGAAGTCTAGTTTATCAGTAAGTCCCATTACTGTCAATATTAACCTTAATTACTTGATTCAAGGGGAGTTTCTCCACTATAAAGTTATCATTTCTTATCTATGGCCATGCCACCCTGAATATGCCACAATCTCGTCTGATCTTGGAAGCTAAGGAGGGTCAAGCCTGGTTAGTACTTGGATGGGAGATCCCCTAGGAATACCACGTGCTGTAGGCTTTAAATAAATAAATAAATAAATAAATAAATAAATAAATAAATAAAAGTTATCATTTCTTGCTTTGTTATTAAGTAATGTGTGGGGAGATTCTTTTAGATATATATCCTATTCCTATTTTATATGTATGTTCTATTAATATGTCCTATTTCTCATAAAACTTTCACTCACCAGGTTTAGCATCCGCTCATGATTCTTGTCTGAAACGCACTGCTATGACGACTACAGAATGATTTTTCTAATTCTTTCATTCTTACAAATTTATTAGTTGACAGTGTATGGCAAGCTTTTCCTTATATGCATGAATCTACTTAATTGTTAAAAGTATGGATTCTTATTTAATTCAATAGGTCTGTAACCCATTTTATTTTGACATCATGTAGTTCTAGACACAATAAGTTGGAACTCCTTCAAGTTAATTCCTATGTCTTCTTGACACGTCCTCACCATCTGAGTACTTCCTTGACTTGTGGCACAAGATGTTCCATTTTGTACCTTCCCTGTACTAACCCTGGAATCAGCCATTTCTCTAAGTGCTAGGCTCTTTCGGCAGATGGTTTTTTAGAAATGAAGATCCGGTCTCAAGGTGCACTCACTGCTAAAAGCATATCACTGCTTCTAGGCCCTTTCAGCAATGTATAAGTTATATATTTTTGAAATTATATCCAATTTAAGAAAAACAATACACTTTCCCTGTAGCATTTAGCCAATACATATTTAGAAATATCTACACACACACACACACACACACACACACACAAATATTGCTTAATAAAATGTTCTTTATTAACAGTTAATTTTTCCTTTTAAACTTTGTATAAATTTTTTCTACAAGCCAATAAACTAGTCATATACATCTTTCATTCTATGAAAACAAAAACAAAACTGTGACTTTATCACTTAAGGTTTAGAGGTCAAAGCAAAGAGAACCTATTTTCCAATGTTAAGAGGATTTAATCAAAGTTCAAAAATAATATTTGAAAAGTAAGAGAATACTGGGAGCTTTAAAGCCTTTTTTCTTCTTATGTTACAAAAAATACTAAAATTAAATAAGCTGCTCAGAGGAGGGAGGTTAATCTACTTAAAATACTAACTCCCTTGCCACTCCTTCACTCTCATTAGAACCTCTGGAATACTCCGAGGGTGTAAGCACTGTGAACATCCTGGCTGCTTTATACCTCTCTGCACATCTGATCCAGATAGGCTGATAATAAGCAAGTCAATGAGACAGCATATATCCTAAAGTCATTTTTGTTTTCCTAAATCTGTTTTTCGGGTCATTCAATTTTATCACAGACTCCCTTAAGTAATCATTTAATCTAATAATCTAACCAGCATTTATTAAATATCTACTTTACTCCTAGAACTGAGCTAGGTGTTCCCTCCAAATACACCCACTCTTTAACTTTACCAGAAAGTCCCTCAATCATCTTTTTACTTACTCTCTCACCTCTTCCTCCCCATTCCACTTCATTCCCTACCCTGTGTAGATCTCAGTTTATTAATTCAGCCACTCTCTTGGCAGAATTCTCAGTTTTAGACAACAGTTATTTAAAGCTCTCACAACACTAATTATACTCTTATGTCTTTACTCTCTTTCCTTCAGTTTATAAAGTTCTCATATATTCTGCATGGTAAAAAGAATCCTTTTACAAAAATCTAAGTGTCTAAAAAAAAAAACCTCTTCCTCTCATTTATTCAACTCACTGAGTTCCCTACAATCTGGATGTCATCTGAACTTTTCCCTCTTCCTCACCCAAATAGTTAATTCACGGTTACTCTTTCCT
>CM053507.1:143558741-143587569 GCA_028627145.1 Eidolon dupreanum | reverse complement strand
CCTTGAGAGGGATGTTATGAAGCAGACACAGAAAGCCAGTTCCTTATTCATACATTAGCTCTAGGCAATCACAGCAACCACCTGTTTAGATAAATAAGTCATAGCTATTCCAGGACAGAAAGCTCAATAATGATTATTCAAAATAAGGACAATAACAAAATAACTAGTTTGGTGTCCTAGCTTTCTTTATAATTTATGAAATTCAAACCTATAGTGTAGACTCTTAAGAAATAAAAGTTTCCAATAAAAAGCTAAAGGGTAAATTCTGATTTGAAGCCTCTGGCAGTTTCTCAAAGGTCAACTTTCAGGAATTTTATTTAAGTAGCACACTACAAACATATTAGTTCAAAAGTGGCAGGGAAAAATTCCTTGTTCTGCATATCTAGCCACTATGAGTTCATTCATTTCACACTACTGACCCACAAACACAAAGCTCCATCATTCTACAGGCAGACCTCATTTTACATTTCCTTTTACCGTACTTTACATTTTTTTACAAACTGAAGGCAAGAGCTTCCACCAGCAAAAAGACTACTTGCTTTATTGCAGTGGTCTAGAACTGAACCCACAGTATCTCTGAGGGATGCCTGTATTTTCTTTCACTGATCTATTCTAACTGTCCATGCCACCAAATAACCTTCGCTTCGAGCGGTGGCTCCGACCATGGGATGCACAATGGAATAACCTAGGGAGCTTTAAAAATACTGATGCTCGGGTTTCACCCCCACGAGTTTCTGATTTAACTGCTCTGGGTTACAGGTCTGGGCACTGGGAATTTTAAAAATTTGCTCAGGTGATTATGAGTATCCAAAGCTGAGAACCACTATCTTAATGATGATAATCACCAACAATTCATACAATGTCAATGTCACAAATGACATTTCTCTCCTTTTTTAGCAGAGAAATCATCCTAAATTAAAGAAGACTAGAGAGACATCACAACTAAATATAATATGATTCATAATTGGGTACTGGATCCAAAAAAAGCTGTAAAGAACGTAATTGGGACAATTTGGCAATTCTGAAATGTGAAATTGTATACTAGACAATATTATTACACAAATACACAAAAATACATTTGCACATGTTTCTTGCTATAATGACACTCTTGTCATATCTACAAAAATCCACATTCTTAAATGATACAATCTCCTGAACAATCTATTTTGGAATGAAATGTTATGATGTCTACAATGGTTAAAATTACATACATATATACATATATATATACACATATGTATATAAACGTGTGTGTGTGTGTGTGTGTGTGTGTGTGTATATATATATGTAAAGTAAATATATCTAATGTGTTTGCTGTACTCTTTTCAACTTTTCTACAGGTCTGAAATTTTTTTTAAAAAAAAAGAGTTTTAACGCCTATTGGCTCTCCAGTTCCCTTTAACACAGCATTAGTTTTCCTCAACCTATTTAAAAATGTATCAGCACTTGAGCCAAAAAATAAAATTAAAGTCAGGAAGAAAAATACAAAATAAAAGTAAAGAAATCCTCAAGTTTTAAGGTCTGGCTCCTAAGTTTTTAATCTCTAAGTCCCGTGGTACAATGCTGGCCCTCTATTCCCATCTATTCCCAAAAATATGCCTACAGGTGAAAATTTGTTATTTCCTGCTGGAGCCATGTGTCCTCGTGACCACCCACTTCCAATATAGTCCTTGTTGAGGGCACTGAAGGCTGGAGGGATGTTGGGATCAGGCTTGAATTTACAGTGTTTTCTGTCTGCATCACCTGAAGAAAAACACAAACTGGTTAAGTTTCAGTGGACAAATATCCCTCACAATTCTCTAAGCAAGGCAAGCTCGGTGCTGCTGGCTGGTATCTATTTGAGCAGCTAGTACTTAGTGACTGCATGCATGTCTCAAGTTCCTGGGATAGTTCAGATACTTCATCTGAATTTAGCAAAGACCTGTCTAGGAAAGAATGCTTTTTATACAGTGTAGATACCTCGTACATTGTTTCTAGCCTTTCAAGTTAAAGGAAAAAAAAAAAATCCCCTGTATAGTGTTTACATAAAAACAATGACCAATCAAATGGCTAAGCTGTTTAAATAAAAAGCTTAGCTACTAAATAAACTCTTACTTTTAAAAAAGGCCTCCATGTATTCTATTTTGTACAACTGTATTTGACAAGTTTATATGTACTAAAATAATGGATATATATAGACACAAAACAATTTGTTCTGGGCAGGCACAGCCTAGGCGAGGGGGAAAGTGTCTCTGATATCTTGCTTACTGGCTCTTAAGCCATGACAAAACAAATATTTAGGTTATGAGCTCAATACAGAAATTCCTGAAACAAAATATTCGAATATCACGAGAGAAGAAATCTCAATTTTACTTATATTCTGATACCTGTAGATTAGTTTGCCACAGTGAACATCGTCAAATCCCAACACTGCATTTTACATTGTCATTAGCACAAATCTTGTTAAATTACAAAAATTTTGAGGACAAATGAAATATATTCAGGCTGCTACTCAATAAAGTGTAAAATGAAGATCAATAAAGTTACTGATTCCCATGTTACTTATTCAGCCAAGAAAAAATTTAAATTATTAGATCTCAAGGTTCAAAGTACCTAGTGTCTAGCTTTTTAGAATCACTTCATAAAGAAAAAGTAACTGGCAATACAGAAGAATTATTAGTAAATTTCTCCAAGTGTCATTACCATTGAAACTGCTTCCTTGTATGCCTGGTTATCTCTTGCCTGGTGCTCACTGCCCCTGAAAATTCATTTGTGGGAATTTCTAAAGGCCTAGGATGAAGATGGCTTCCTGGGGAAAGGATGTAAATTTACTTCTATAAGGCATCTGAAGGTATCAGCAGTGGAGGACATAAAATTGAGCCCAGGGCTTAAGCTTTCTTGATCTATACAGGCTGCATGGCTTTGAGCAACAAGTCTACATGACAGTTTGTGGTCTCAACTTCTCCAGAATAAGCTTTTTATTTTCTTTTTGATGCTTCTCTGCTCAGGACCAAGACAACCTTCCATGTAGTGCCCCTGCTATGGTAGGCAGGCAAGTTGGTTTTGGTTCACCATCCCCCAAAAATGAAGCCCTCTAAAGTTCCAGATTAATATGTGGAGGGTCTCCTACAAGACAGTCTAACTTGGGTGAGCCCTAGGTCTTGCCTTCAGTTCCCCTCACCCTATAAAGCTGCAGAACCAAAGGCAATGTGGCTTTGGTTTGCCAGTACTGCCCTTACCTCTCTAGTTTCTGGCTTTCCCTCAAATATTAGCCTGGCAATTCTCCATTATCATGTTGGCTCTTTTTTGGGGGGGGGGGGATTTTTTTCGATATACTTTTTACATACTGCTAATAACATTTCTGTTTTTAGCAAGAAGTCTGAATAACTTAGTCTGTCATTACTAAAAACAAGATGCTTTACACCAAAATCAAGTAAATCACAGGTATATTGCTTCCTGTTTTCAAATATTAATTGGCTCCATTTTACATCCTCAAAATTACACAGCTCACAGGATTTACAATATGACACTCAGTGGTTTTCTTAAATGCCTCTGAAAGTGATAATTTAATAGCAGGATAAAATCAGTAAAGCCAAAATTCCTTAATTCTTGGGAAAATTTTATATATAAAGGAGTCATTATGCTTAAGACTAAATCAGGTTAGTTTCTCTTAATGTAAATTTACAATTAAGTCTCAACTGCTATGAGATAATTTACACCTACATCAGCTTCCCTCTAGCGGCAAGCTCCTGCTATTCTGCTGGTTGGTGAGCATGCTATAAAGGTATACACATTTTTAATATCAGCATTTTAATATACATTAAAATAACATGCATTCAAAGCAAAGGAGTTATAATTTGAGAGTCATATAGAACATTAAAAGGCAAATAAAAATACGGAAATAAAGCAACTGTGACAAGGTAATATCCTTAATATATAAAAGAATTCCTATAAATCAATTAAAAAAGAATTCACCAAGAAAAAATAATTCACAAAATATTAACCTTCACTGGCAACCAATAAATGCAAGTAAAACTGACTATTAAGCTGATAAAGCTTAATAATGCCCATTATTGGTGAGGGTCAGGAGAGACAGGACAAATAGTGACAGTAAGAGTATAAACTAGAATGACCTACCCAGAACAAAGGATGACATTACATACCAAGATCTGATCATCTTAATTACAGGAATCTACCAAGACATGAGGACACGTAAACAGACTTACACACCTGCCTGTCTCTCTAGCATCATTTCACATCATTTCACCCTCACACCAACTACTCAGTCCTTTTTAGTTTCCTAAAGGAACAAAACTCTTTACATTGGGGTCTTAAAAGATGCAACTGTGCTTTTCTTTCTGCCTGAAATGCTCTTCTACATATCGCATGGCCCACCTAACTCTTCTGCCAAGGTAACCACCACACATTCTCATTGAATCTTCACTAATCAAAATCAGGTTCTCTTCTTACAATCTCTCATATTCTTTTAATTATACAAAGCCAACTTGTAATCACTTTTCCTTCCGAAGACCAGTTGTAATTATACATTTATGATTATTTATTTGATAGGTCAACCGACCCCTCCCCAACTCAAAGTGCCATAAAGGAAGGTAGAGACCTTCTACTCTGGTCATTGATCTATCCCCCAGGGCTTAGCACAGTGTCAGCACTTAAAACATATTTGTGGAGGTAATGAATGATGCTCACTGCAGCAATATTTACAACAAAGCCTTCAACCTGAGTGTTAAGATACGGATCCTCGTAGCTCCTGAGACAGCTGGGAAGGGTCTGGGGCTCCCTGGCAGCCAAGCAGTATCCATTTATATAGTGAGCCATACAAACATCACCATTTCCAAAATGTGTTATAATATGAAAAAAGTTAAGATTATCAATTCTTCTTGTTCTTTCATAAATACCTTTACTTCTAATCACCTACCAATTATCTTGTTTTTAGATATATGTTCAAGAACCCATCTAGGCACCCGCTTTGACTGATCATAAGACAAGGCGTGATTAGTGTAACACCTAGTCTCTGTTCCAGTTAAAGGAAATCCAAATTGTTCCAAGAGAGACTTTTCTGCAGGACCTAAAAATGAAAAAAAGAACAAAAATAAAAAGTTAGTGACTCTTATTAATAACAAAAAATTATAAGAGTAGTAAGACTTACAAAGAATTGGCTCAAAAGTCTAACCAACCAGATTTCATTTTTCCACTTATAACACAAAGAAAAGCGACAGCAGACGAAAAATATTGGTTTTGTCTATAATCAGTTGTATAGTTATGTCAAGATAAGCTGTAGCTATCTCATTAACTTTTAAATATGGAACTGATCTTACTGGTCTTTCACAACAAATTTTCAAAATCTCTCTGTACGAAAGCAACAAAGGAAACAGTCTTGTCATCACTAGTTATCGATATGACTGAATGGGAAAGAGCCTATCTACTCATTGTTTTACGAGTTAATGTGGGGACAAAAACACAGCTTTTTAAAAAAGTTTTAAAAGACCATCATTCACTGACACTCGTCTCTGATCTGTTACTGAAGCAGAGGTGTGTGCTGCAGCAAGATAACTGGTATTGTTTTCCTTGGTGGGAAAAACCGAGCACGCATTAAACAGAGTTGGTTTCAAAATAATCCAATCTCGACGACTTCTCCAATCTTTCAACCTACCACAGTACATAGTTCTCTTGCTAAATGCCACGCATCAGAAGGAGCAAGGTAAATCAGCACGTCGTGGAAAATGTGAAAATGTGCATGAGCTCAATTTCTTTGTCAAATATAAGGTACCCCTGGTAACTTAAGGATTTATATGCTTTGAAGAAGGGCTAGCTAGTATTCTTCATTTGAACGATAAAATGAGAACAAGTAACTCATCTGCTAAAAACTATATATATGTAAACGTATTCATCCATCCGTACTTAGTGAACGCCGATTATGTACCAGCTACAGTGCTGTATACCAGGGGGAGACCAAAACAGACATGGTCCGAGCTCTTACGAAGTTAACAATTCAGCGACGAGGGCAGACGTTAAAACATATATTTTATGATAAATACTCTTGGAGTAGAAGAGTATGAAAATCCCCGCGGGAAGGTGAAGGAGGCAAGCTAGACGCGACGTGGGGGGAAGCTGAGCCTGGAGGATGAATAGGCCGAAAACCACCGGCCGGGTGAACCGAGAGCCGCGCGTGTAGGATTACGATTCATGCCCGAGGCAGGAGTTCGGCCCCCGCACCGGGTCGGGGAAGGGCGACCCAGCCCGCACACTTACCTTCCGGCTCCCTCACCGCCAAAGCTGCCTCAGCGCCCTGACTCCGGAAGAAATGCAAGGCCGTGAGCCCGGCTCCCGCGGCGCCCACTACAGCTCCTGCCACGAAGCCTTTCAAAAAACGCCGGGAGCCTCGCAGGCGGGATACAAAACTTTTGGCAGCCATCTTACCCGACGTACCTGCCTTTTTTCTGTAGCGCATGCGCACACCGCGTCCGAGCCTGAAAGCCAATAGCAACCGCGGGACCGAGACGCGCATGCGCAACCTGCGCCTCTCGGGCCACCCAGAGACCCGCAGAGCCGGAGCACGCCGCAGAGGGCTTCGCGCGCCCCCTGGTGACAAACCTGAGGGCCCAAGCGCGCCCTCCTCTATCCCTGGTCCACTTGATCGGGTGATGGGGATAGCATGACGTTTTGAGGGCTCAGTAGTGTGCATATACAGCCCAGAGAAAAAAACACCTTTGGTCTAGTCCCACTTCATAGGTGAGTAAACCACTCGCGCATGGTTACACTAAGGTCCTCAAAGCTGAGATTTTAACTCAGGTCTGATTCCAAAACCTGTGCTACATTGAATGTCTTCATACCTGGCTTTGAAGTCACAGGGTATACAAATAATTTCTAAAACTGGCTCCTAAAAAGTTTTTTGACAAGAGAGTACTCCATGGTAGCTCAGGACCCTGAATCAGAGTGCAAGGGTGTGGATCCCCACGCAAACACTTTGCACTTTGGGTATGTCGCTTCACCTTTCTAGGCTTCTGTTTCCTTTTTAAATGGGACTGATAATACCTACACCACTAGGGTTTGTGATAATTAAAGGTGATTAACCAGGTTAAAGCATTTAGGGAAGAACCTGGGACACAGCACTCTGTAAATATTAGCAATTTTTATTTAATCATCTCTATTTTACCTTGATAGAATATGAAATCTGGATTGCTGAATGCCTGCTGACAATGTTTTACACACTCCCACTCACAGAGTTGTCTTCATTTTGTAGCATAATCCCCAGCATTCCATGTGGACTTATTTCACTAATAAACAGGGGGCCATTTCTACAACCAGCTGAAGTGTAGACATTGTTGTGAGTTTCATAGCCCCATGTCCCCTTCTCAGGAATGCCTCTCATGAAGTCATTTTGTATAATCCCATGGGCCTCTGACCCTAATGGGTTGAGCTAGATCAACCAGAGCCTTTCCAGGGATTTTGGATCTGGAACTCCCTTTGGGTAGCAAAGCTGTGACATATGAAACTCTGGTAATGTCTACAGCCTTGTTTCCTTGCACTAAACCATAGTGGAAGAAATGCAGAGCATAGGTAAGGCCTGCAATGCTGTGCTCCAAGGCTCCTTAAGCCCAGATGCATTCTGCTTTGGCCTGACTGGCCACTTGCCCCAGGATCCTTCCAGTAAATTCCTGCCCCCTCTCCAATCATTTGCAACCAACAGTCCTGATAAATGCAACCAGGCAACACTGCCATCTGTAGGTTTCAAAGCTATTTCAGCAGCTTCCACCAGAATTTACTAAATATACACATTCACTCTCCAAGGCCCTCCTAAGCGGCGTGCACTGTGCTAAACACTAGAGATAAATAGTGGGTGACTTTTCCTCATCCAGATCCTGCACTTAGAAACAACAGTGAACCCCACACTTGGCCCCAAGAGGTCGAGTCAGAAGGGCTATTACTGCAGAAAGCAGTTAGGTGAGTTCTTTCCTGTTTTCATTAGGTAGTAGACACCACCACTATTTTAGTAGCAGAGAACCATGTTTTCATTTCATGAGATAAGTCAGGAACTCCAAAACATGAGACCTGTCTTGCTGACTCAGATCTGGGGTTGTACCCCAGAACTGTATTTTTTAAAGGCTCAGCAAGTGATCCTGATACTTGGCCATGTTTGGGAAAAGCAGGGCTTATATTCTGCAGTAGTCCTGAATAGTATTTTCTAGGCTTCTCTGCTCTACTTAACAAAAATTGCTCAGGGTTGTCTGCAAAGTATAAGACTGGGGGGTGGGGGTATGTGTATGGGGGATCTCGGAGATTTGGAAAACACACCCCGGCTCTAAAGGAGCTTAACCAGTACAGTCCATTTAGGAGAAGCCCACAGTCTCTGACTGGGCCCTGGGCTTGTGAAGGGCAGAAATGAAGACCTGTGCTTAGCTCCAGTGCCCACAGGACCGTCACCATGAACTTGACCATGCGTGTGGCCCGAGCAGGAACTCAGGGGTACAGTGGTCTGCCCTGTAAGTGGAAGGACACTATTTTATTGATACTTAATCCCCATGAGAAGAAACCTCAGTCCCCTGCCATGTGATTCAGAGAGACAACAGAGTTTTTATTATTATTTTATTTTCATATACAAAAAGATAAAACTTGAAATAGTTCTAGATTTTTCCTCCTATTCTGTTGGGGTGTGGCTGCTTCTTCACACAGGGGGAAAAACTACATTCACATCGGTTTATTTGAGGACCCAGTGCAGAGTTCAAGCAGCAAAACCCCAACCTGGCAGATCTAATTTCAAACTTGACACTCATTTCTAAAATTACCACAGTAAAAAGGAACAAAGATCCACTGCAAATGAATGAACTATGATACAATGTTCTTTCCAAAATGTCTTCATTTTGCAACTGTAATTACATGGATGTCTGCTTTAGGCCATTTTAGATGTGTGCATGTATATAATATATATATGTTGTATTTTATATATATATATATATGTATATAAATCAGCACACTTTTCAAATCCAGACAGGGTAACAGCAACAAGCTTAACTCTGTATACATATATATTTTTTAAAACATGATACTTTAGTATAACTTTTGTTAATTCAGTAGTACAAGCTATTTCTGTTCTACAAAATTTTTATTTTATAGCTACAAGGGTGAAAAGTGACCTATTACATTTACATCTCACATATCCTGGTATACAAACAGTACTTATTGAATTTGAGCCAAAAACTAGAAGTCTTTAGTTTTAGCACTTGAAGAGCTTCTTCACTTCTACAGCCTTAAATCATATACTAGTCACATTTCCAGAGTTTGCAGTTACTGATCATTTTAAACTGCAAGAAACAGGTGAATCCAAACTTTAATTACAATTTTTATATACAAGTTAGATAACACAGCTCGATAAGACTTCGCTATCATCCTAAATCCAACACACACATTCTCCACTAAGTTAGACAAGTCTTAGGGTTTTCCTTCTTTTCCTTATAAATAATGTACAAATTTAGAAGTAGGTGGTAAAACTGATACATAAGATGGCAAATGAGAAGTGACATTTTGTTGGTTCCAAAATTGGTCCTGCAAATTCTGTACTCTGCTGTGTTCTCTATGCGTGTTACATGCAGAAGCTCTTTTCACAAGAATTTGACATCAAACTCGATGTAAGTTGAATTTATAGTACTGTATAAAGCTATTCAGGTTCAAGGACAAATGTGGAAAATATTAACAGGTGAAAAATTCGGCCTTTGACGCTACCATTAAGATATGTCAAATTCATAAGCAGATTCTTTTGTACAGTTGAAAAATGGCATTGTGTGGATTTGTGGCGTGGAACTGAAAGCTAGAAGTATGTTTCTAATCTGCGGTAACCCTCACCCTCAATTCTCAAGTACCACTCAATTTTCTTTGCATTTTTACAGAATTCTAGAAAAAAAAAAAAAGTGGGGGGGGGGGGAGGAGCCGCTGGCATTTTAACAATTCCTCCCCTTACAGGAGGTCTTAACACTTTCAAGTGAGGTCTCCTAGGAATCTCTGTATGATCACTGGCTCTCAGATGGCACTTAACAATGACTTGGACACTTTCTGAATCAAAACCCAGATGTTGCCTTATCTTTCCTACTCTCATCTCTGTCATTGCTGGTAAAATTTGGATGAGTGTTTCTCTTATGAAGAAATTATTTGGCTAAACATACATGACTCGTGGCAGTGCTCTGAGAAAACCCCACTTGGGCTAAAGCACTTGCAGGGACTAAAGTCAACAGTCCAATGAACAGGGCAGAGACCAAACATTTCGAGGACTGTCGGGACACAATGGGAACACACTGACCTTGGTGTCCCACCTTGGCAGGACAGCCCAGGCAGGCAGCCCACACTTAAATGGCTGGGTTACCACTTTTAATCTTGGTCTGCCATCTATGCCCTAGAGACAAAAATTCAGATGTGGTGACGGCTGGTTAATTAAACTTTCTGAACTGGTAAAAAAGACTCTTTAAAAAATATATATATATTTATTTAAAATACATCAAAATGACAAACAGCCATATCCCACAAGGCCTAATTTCACAGCAACATATGCTACAGACATCTTCCCAAAATGCACTGTGGCGGATGGTGGGTTTTTAAGCCTGCCATTTAAAGGAATGTTCTATATTTCAGCTTTAGCGACTGGAAATGTGTTACAAAGAGCTCATCTTTGGAACAAATTTGTGTGCAAGACCAGTCAATTGAATCGCTTTGCCCATTCAGACATGAGAATACTGAAAATGGCAGAATTGAAAGAGGAACATAGGAAGCACCGTTCAGATGACACTCTAGACCCATCCCACCAGTGCTGTGAAGAGCTTGCCAGAAGCCCCTTTTTCAGTCCATGGGAAGAGTTTTACTTCATAACAAATAAGTGCCCACACTTGGCAGGGTTCCTGCCTGTGTATGTTACAAGCCTGCAGTATCGAGAGGACCCAGATGGTGACACTGTTCAACATGAGGTCTGAGGTAACTGGTTCTTAAAATACCTGGAGCACAGAACTGCATCCAGAAAGTACAGCTGGGAAAAAGGAAAAAGATAGGGTTTGGGGCTAGAAAAGACAAGTAGAAAAAAGCTTACAGCAGTTGCTTTTGAGGGGAGGCAGATGACGCAAACAAAGGCACAACAGAATTACATTCTGAGAGACGGGCTGGGGAGCAGAGAAATGTTCTTTTACGAGGAACAGGGACAGGAACGATGGGTTGGTTCCCGGAGTGCTACTGGATCTGCTGAAACTAAATTTACTCCAAGTATAAAAGGGGTAATGTGTAAAACTTAACTCTAAACCAGGCTGAGTAAGAAGCACAGCTGGTTTAAAATGACACATCAGGGATTCTCCTGACACAACTGCCCCAACCAGTACACCTCTAAGCACGGCAGCCTGAAGCCAGCAGGCAGGGTCTGGGGGACAAGCCTTTAGGTAGGTCTCAGAACTGGCAACTGAGGATACAAAGAATTAGCTTCATTATTCACCCTCCCCCACATCCCCATCAAAAAGGTTCACCCAAATAACATCCACTTTCTACCCCAAATTAAAAAGGCTAACTTGAAGACCACCTTCTATATTACGGCAGTGGTGGTGGCCCTGGCGGGAGAGCAGGAAACCTGTGTGGGCATCTGCAGATGCCCCGCTGGTACGGAGTTCCGAGCTTCCTTGATGCTCCCTTGACTCGCTGGATTAAAGCGGAAGCCAACCTACTCTCATCTCCAAACTGCCCTGACCACAGAGGACAAAATGTGCCTGGTAGCTCTCCCTCTGATTTGATCACTATGTCCACAGACTACCCTGCCTTCTCTCCTCCTTTCCAAATAATTGCTCAACTGGAAATTCTGTCCTGAAAACTGGATAATTTGGTCCTAAATAATTCAGTTTGGTGAATTACTCGTATCACCAAATCCTCATTTCAACTGTCTGTAGACTGGTTCTTACTCTAGTCTCAACCCACCCCAATCTGCACCCCCATACAATTTCTATTCCCCAAAACACCCTCAACACACTACTACATTCTGTGGCAAGAGTTTACAAAGTAATGTTTAACCTCGGAATCTTTTGTTCAAAAGAAATCAAAGGAGGAGGCACAAATGGAAAACACCCTGCAGGCTCCTCTTGCCTCTAGCCAGGCCCTCTCCTCCCCATCTGCAGGGAGCGGAGCCAAAGCATCACTGTCCTATGCAGCCACAGTGGAGTTCTGGCCAAACAAGACCCGTAACTGGACTCCAATCTGCCAGTGTATGTGTATCACGAGAATCCATATGAGCGCTAAGTACAAGATCCACACCACTCACACTCCAGTGTACATTTATCTTGAAAGGTAAAGCTCATTACTCTGGTTACAAAATCATTCTTATTCAAAATCACTAGACTTTATAAAAATAATCTGTGGTATAAAACAATCTCCACACTGTGCAGAAGAATCTGTCAGGTGATATAACTAAATATATATGTAGAGCTTTAGATTTTTTTAAAGTAAAATTTCAAGTGTTGTATCTCTATTACATAACCTATTCTTTTATTTACAATGCTAGCTAACAACATTCCAATGCAAATGTGACTGGGACAGCCTGGGATTGAGCCCCTGCCCAACCCACAGCAGAAATTCACAGGACTCAAGACAGAACTCAACCACTTGCAGAAAACCCATCCTCACCTGCCTGAAAAGCATTAGCTAATGGGTCATATCTGTCATAACTATGAGCTAAAAATGTAAACTCTGAAAATGAATGTGACAATTTTCCACGGATGTCCAGAAGAGCCCACATTTGTATAACCCACAACAAACACATGTATGTCCACATTTTTATTTCTTCACAACTGCCCAGGCCCCAGACAACCCAGACACTCCTGGAGAAAAGGCAGCGCAGGGCCGTCACCATGCACTGGCATCTCGAGATTACGCATTTTCACTCGTGAGGAAAAACCACCTGTGTTATCGCTACAAGCTGCCATAGGAACACAAAGTATCACTGGTTTGGGGGACTACTGGATACACGGACTACAACAGTCAAAAGTCCTGCTCTATTCATACCTGGAAGATACCGTCAAGAAAATGTAAAAGCCTGGTAAAATGTAAATAGTGGTAAATCTTTTAAATTCAAAATCTTGTCCAAACCAAATTTACAAGTAGACACAAAATGAATATAAGATATTAAAACTATTCCACTAGATAATTTGGACTTTTATTTGATGATAGCTTCTGGGTCTCTTAGACCCACTAGTTGTTTTTAAACTAGTCAACTGAATTGTTTTCGGGGTGAGGGGGCAGGTAAAACTTCATTTCTTTTTTCTATAAAACTAAATCATTATCTTAAAAAACTTTTCCAAGCCTTCTGAGGGTTTGAGATACATTCACAGGTGGATTGCTGGTTACAAATCAACTACCAGGAACCTTAAAGAACTATGGGTATAACCCTGAATTCATTAAACGTTTACAAATCTAGACTAAGAAGATAAACTTCACCAACTCAATTACTGGGCCTATTTCTTTACCAAAAACATTAAAGTTCATTAAGACTTAAACTTGTCATTACTTGGCTAAACATGTTAGCTACTGAGTATTTTATTAGTTCAGCTTTTGTAAACAGCAAAGGAAAACTCATGTCACCCAAATGAGAAAAGGCCACCGTGCCCTTTCCTTTCTGGCTGCTTACCCTGGATGAGGGGAAGATGAGTAAATTCACTGTGCTTCTTGGAAAGGTGTGGTCTAGCGCCCCTGAAACGTGAACCATGCCTGGCCGCCTCTCCAGAGATGAGCCATGAAGAACCCGACAGCCCACTGAAATAGCTGGGACTGACGATCAAACTGAGTTAACTTCTGGAAAATGCTTTCCAACTTAGATACTCTTCTAGTGAGTCAAGTTCTCAGGAACAATGCCTGGCTATAGGACTTCTACAGTTTTTAGTACCAATCCCTAAAAACTTACATACTTATGCTTACGATATTATTGAAAACCATCAAACCCTTGTATTACCAATAGGTACTAGCGATTTTACCCAGCTTTCCAAAAAAGGCAAAATTCCATTCACAAAAGGGCCATCCAGTCCTCCCCCTCGGATGGAACAGCCACCTCCCTGCCCTCATGGCTCAGAGGCTAAGGGCCATTTGACAGGCTTTCTGATCCACACACAGTACACGGTAGACATTCAATACACAACTGGGCTTGCCACCAAGGAAACAGCACACACACAGCACGAGCGCACGGTGCAGAATGGCAGGATAGCAGGGAGCAAGAATGTGGCCAACTGGAGAAGAGGTGACAGCAGAAGTGCAAGATCACTTGCCCTGCTTTCTAAAGCATAACATGACTGGCCATGACAAGAGGGTTAGCCTGGCCCGTAGGGGTAATGCAAGCACTACCTCGATGGTCTGGAGATAAAAGGCTCTTCCTTTGGTTGAGAACATGTGAGTGGGGGTCTTGAGCCTTCTGAAGATGTTCAAGGCAGGAAAAGGTCCTTGTTCTGTCCCCATGCGCCACGTCAAGACCAGATGAATCCTGAGTGAGAAGCAGCTGACATGTACAGGGAAGCTCCACCCAGGCAGAGCTGAGAACTCTGGGCACCTAACGCGCTAACAGGACAAAAAGGCCATGCCGAACAACCAAGGCCAATGATGCGCAACCGCTTCTCACCATCAGGTCTTCCCTTCTCCTGAGAATGGTCCATCTGCAGCCCTTGGCCTCAGTAACTTACTCTAAGGACTCCTGGAAGGGACAATGGTCCCAGGAGAAAATCCAGCTCGTGCCAGCCCCAGGATGCTCTAATGACTCTGTCCATAGCCTTTCCTGCCCGTCACCCGCCCCCATTTGAGTCCTCTGCAGGACAGTGACATAATAGCTTCTGTCCCCACTTGCTTCCTCCTTCTCTTGCTCATTCCTGGATTTCTCTCGCTAGGGATGTCTTCCCAGTGATCGTGGATATATTCAGACAGAACACATTCTCCCACAAAGCCCATCCCACAGCCAGGAGCCTGCTTGAATGACAGTGCCCTAGAAAGGAAGGAGCGAGGGTCCTTGGCTACTTCTCTCCCCTGACTTGGCTGCCCTCCGATGGTAGACAGGGCAGCCTCTCCCATGGGCAGGGGAAATGATGCCAGACTCCTTTCCCACCAGTCTACCATAGAGCTTGAGGAAAGAAAAAAAAAGTAGTAGTTATCTGAGCTCCCTGGAAGTGAATGTCACATGAAATCTTTTTGAAGAAGAGCACAGGCAGAGGCCCTATAACCCCATAAACACAAACCAGGACTCTACATGGTTCACTCCCCAAAGAATACATGACAGCAAACACCTCATCTGTGGCAAAAGATGTACCCAACTCTCAGTGGCAGGCCCTGGAAAGAGATCACCCACCTTCCAGCCAGCAGCACCATCAGGGTCACTGCCTGATGGGTGCATTTGACACAGCATGAGCGGAAAAGGCAGCCTGAAGCCCAGAGAACTGGCACAGACACGCCCCGGGATTCTCCCCTCTACCCAGCCAAACCAAACAAGTACCATCTCTTGACACTACATTCTGATGCCAAGGCACCAAAAAGACACCGCAGCAGCGGCTGAGCACAGAGTCAGCAGAGGGAGCTGGCCCAGATGAAAGGCATGCTGGCTGCTGGGAAGGCCTGCCTGTCCATCCTGCGTCCTGCCATGGCTGAACCCTCCGCAGCTACGCCAAAGCTTGTTCTCATAAGAATCAAGCCGGCACACGAAAGAAAAGTCACCCAAAGGAAATCTAAAACCACATGGACAGGCTGGGGCGTGGTGTCCCACGCCGGCAGGATCGGGGGCTCATCATTCCTGTAGTACATTAGCTACGTTTGTTAGTGGTTTATTGGTTTCTTCTGAGGGTGAAAAGTAGAGATGCCAGCACTGCCTGAGGAGAAAGCTAAAGAAATTAGATATGGCACTTTTCAATAAATATTTTAAAGCTTCTTAAAGAAATAAGTGAAAAAGAAAAGCAACTGCTGTAAGGCCTGTTTTGCTGTTAAAAATTATTCCAAGGGAAGAAAAATACCACAGCACAAAATGATTAAAAAAAAAAAAAAAGTAAACGACAACACAGCTTACCAAAAAAAGCAAAAACAAAAAAACCTGTCCCTGTAACCACCTTGGCCAGCTCACATTTTGACCCAGGAAGTAAAAACTGAGCTGAAAGAGCGAAGGACACCCACTTCCCACGGCACCCTGTACCCAAACACACAAAGAGACACAGCCACGTAGCAGGTCCCCACCACCGCACAGCGTGGGGAGCAGACGGCCCGAGGGTGTGTGCGGCACCCTGAGACCGCAAACTCTAGGGCAGCAGGTGAGAACACACTCTGGACCACCGCCCTGGCACAGACTGCCCCCAAGTCACAGTGGGGAGCCACAGAGACACTGAGGATCCCTTCCACTATCACTGCTGCTCATTTCCTTCAGAAATTAAATCTCAAGTAAAATTACCTCATGCGGGTCTCTAAGGGCCACAGTTTTACCAAGTTAAAAAGTGGGGTTACCTGTCATTCTGAACATCAAATTGAGGGAAACATCTGAACCTCCAAATAACCCAAGAGGAGGCACCCCTCTCCTGTTCTTACCCAAGTCAACCTCTCCCCATCGCCCACCAACTCCCCTGAAGATTAAGAGATCCAGTTCTAAAATAAAATGGTCTAAAGAAACCAGAAGGAAAAGCCTTCACAAACTAAAGTGATGAAGGCCGACTCGGCCCAGACAGCCAACCTACAGCTGACGACAACCATGTACACGGGGGACTCACCAAACAAAAACGGCAGCACTACGGAGAAGACACAAACTTTTTTTCTTTTTCTCTATTTCTTTTAAACTTTCTTGTCATAAAAGCCAACTTACATTAAAATATACTTATTACAAGACAACACAACTAATAAAATATATAATAAAACTTACACAAGTAGAAAATTCTGAGGTATTTCTGGTTTGAGGTGGTCTGTGGTCGTGAAGTTTTAATTCATTTACTTTTCAAAATTTAAACCTTGGAAGCCACATAGCAAAGCGTGTGTGTATATGTGGATGTGTTTTTTTTTTTTTAATTTTGCATGTTTCATAAATTAAAAAAAATTCAAATGTCGAAACAGCAGCATTAGAAACATTCACTGACTAGAGCAAGGTTATGGCGTAATAAAGGGTTTTTAGAATATGCACCACTTTAAGGGGTCTGGAGAAAGCCATGTTCATGAGTCACATACAGGAGACAAGAATGTCCCCACACGGGGCAGAGCCAGCGCTGGACTCTCAGGGTCTCCAGAGAGGAAGGCCTCCGTGGGCCCCACACAGGACTTCCTCTTGCCCTGGCTGTGCAGGGTGCCCCCTGTGGGCACCTCCCTGAACCGCTCCAGGAGGAAGCAATGTATTCCGACTTTTCCTCCATTAAAGATATTTACAGCATCATGTGTTATGAAGAATGTACTCACTAGACCGTGATTTCTACCCTTACCTAACCTTAAAATAGGGCAGAAAAAAATGTTGTGTCCTATGCCCAAGCCCAAGTTAGTGGAAAAAACTGGTCAGGGCCAGCAGGTGGGTCAGAGCCACACCTGCTTTTCGACTTTCTCCAAACCCCGCCCTTGCCGTTAACACTCAGCCTCCACTCGGTCCATCCCCTCCATTCCCGGTTACCTGAGAAGTAGCCTCATAGCAAGGATGCTGCTCCGAACGTGCCCGAGTCCAGTGTAGCTCTGCTCCAGACCCCACCCCAGCTCCGTCCTCCCCGCCAACTGCAGCCCAAACCGTCCTCCTCATCCCAGTTTTCCCTCGGTCAGGACAACACCCGTTAATCCGTGAAAGACACATCTGCTGTTCCTTAAACTCACTGTCTAAAAAGGAAGGAAACACAACAAAAGGGAGGGGGGAAGGAGGATGAGGGCAGAGAGGAACTGCTCTTTTGAGGAAGGTGTGTTTTTTATGTAACAGTCTTCAAAGGTTCCTCTGGGAAGAGTTTGCAGCATTAAGTTTCCTAAGACAGGAGAGATGGGTTTCTTTGTGTCACAGATTCTGAGATGACAAACAGAGAAAGCGGGAGAAATGAACCCCAAAGGGCAGGAGGTGGCTGAGGCTCTTCAGCATGGCGCTGGCTCTGCATTCACAGCTCAGCACCTCGATGCCTGCCGACGCGCCTGCTGTTTGCGCTGCAGCGGAGCAGTGTGCTGGTAGAACTGATCCAATCCAAAAATAACATTAATAATAATAATTATAATAATTATAATAATAATAAAAAGTCAAGGTAAAATAGCAGCTGCATTTTATGTGTTTGTTGGTGTTATGGGATTTCCAAAACAAAACACAACTTTTTTTTCTTTTCCTCTTCAGATCCACTGAGTCTGGAGATCCACTCGTGTCCTGGGCTTAGATGCTTGACTCTTTAGGGGGCAGGTCCACATTGGTGACAGAGGTCACCAGGGAGACAAGACAGTCCGAGGTAGTGCCGTTGACCGACCTCCGGATCAGAGCCACCCGTTCCTCCACGCAGCCTGCAGACAGGCGGGCCTCTGCGTCGTGGTCCCAGCACTCCTCAATGGTCACACAGAGCTGGGCCAGGCCCTGCAGAGCCACGGGGGAGAGGAAAAGCTCACCCTTGTTAGTGTCCCTCAGTGAGAGCAAGCTGGGGGACAGCAAACCTGATGATGTTCCGAGGATCGGGCAGAGCTCACCGGTCCCCACCCCGGCAGCTGTCAGCAGGAGCCTGGGGGACACTGAAGGAATCTGGATGCCTCCCCTCCTGGCAGTCCCCATCCTGGGCCCACTGGCCTCCCTCAGAGAAAGTCTCCTGAACCTCAACATGGCAAGGGGTGTGTGGGAGGTGACCAGGCCACTCATGGGGCAGACAAAGTGATAGTCAAACACAATCCTATGTAAAGCCCAAATCACATAAGCGCCCAAAGTGTGGCAGTCACAGCGGGGACCAGAGGAGTGCACTGTCCCACCCTACTCCCGACAGCCCCTGGGGCACCCCCAACGTCCAGGGAACATGGTGTGACACCCTATGCTGGAGCCAACTGTGTGGAGCTGGGAAAGGCATTAGAACAGGCAAAATGCCCACATCTCGGAGCTCTCTGCTCAGCACAAGGCCAGACCAAGACCTCTCTGGACCCTGGACTCCTTGTCAAGGAACTGGACCAGCTACCCCAGCATCTCTGCCTTAGGAGACTGAGAAACTCTGAGTCAAAAAGCACAGATTCTGGCCCGGCCTCCATCTCACCACACCTCAGTTTTCTCCACTTGTAGCCCTGAGTTCCAGGGAGCGGCGTGGCAGCTGAACTTGGCCTCAACAGCTCGACTCCTGATGACACATATGGTAGAGTGCTAGCCCCCAGTGGCCCCAAGGCTGTGATCTTTCTGAATTAACCCTAGGGTGGACGGGGGAGGGGCTCAAGGACCTGAAGGCAAATATTCTTCCAAGATAGGAAATAGTTCACATAACTGGGGTCTTTTGTACAGTATCCCCGGATTGGAGGAGCCCAGATGCCATGAGGCTCAGCCCATGCCCAGAAAATAATGAAGGCAGAGAACAGACATTATTTAGTCAGAGCTAACACATATTAATAAGCATTTACGTGATAAGTGTCCTGCCAAGTGATTTATAATAACGCATTAAATCTATTACTACTCTGAGGAGACAGAGGCTCAGAAAAATAAAGCAATTTGCCCGAAGTCACCCTGCTCCTGATGCACAGATCCAGGATTCAAACCCAGATGGGTCAAGCTTAGGGCTCCATTGTACATGTGACCCACATGGGGGCAACCTGGGCCCTAACAGGGCTGACTGTCAGGCCCTACCACTCTCTGGGGCCAAGTCACCTTCCAGACGAGCACTGAACCTCCCCAATGCTCCGCTGGTGGAAAGGAGGAAATGCACTAAGGGGCCTCTGACCTGGCAGAGGAGGAGGGGACGGGACTGTCCCACCGCTGAGGTGTCTTCTCTCTCCACCCCACATCCCCCCGATCTCAGGTTCCCACCACACATGGAGGGGCTCCCCTCTCTGCTCCCAGCCATCTGCCACCCAGGCCCCTCACCGGGTGCTTCAGCCAGTGATCCTTAATGGTGGGCCGCATCTTCTTGTGCACCACCACCTCCTGCAGCTCCTCCAGCGAGGGGTGTTGGCCGATCTCTTCCTCAAAAGGCAGCATGTACTCATCCACCGGTCCTGGGGGTGACAGAGCCGGGCGGGGTCACTCCCATGTCTCACCGCTCCCTACCCACCCCTGGGGTGCTCGGGGCCCTGGCCTACTCACCGTCTGCAGCCTTGCAGCGGGAGACGAGCTCCCAGAGCACCAGCCCCATGGCATACATGTCAATGCGCAGGAAGGCGTCCCTCTGGAAGTTGATGGCTCCCTCGAGTACCTCAGGGGCCATGTACCGCCGTGTGCCCACCTACAAAAGATAGGGAGGGTCTAGTCACCAACCACGAACAAATGCTCTCACAGCTGCACAGGGAGCTACATCCTGTGTGCACCAGCTGGGCCGGGATGGTGGAATTCAGAGCAGAACACCAACAATGAAGGCAAGTCTTGATTTGCCATATTCATGGGATGGTCACAAGCAGTAACAGTATAAACTGAACCTCAGTGATAATTTAAAAATATCACACGCTCGAGACAGCAGTAATCCTACATGGAACTGCTGCCTCTCTACTGCATCTACACCACAAGGGGCTACACAGATATTTTACTGAGATTAAGACCAAAAACATAAAAATACTTAAAAATATTAACAGTGATTATTTTAGGATGATTTGCCTAATGTTAATTTTTAGTTACTTTTTCTAGGTTTTTGGAGTTTTGGATTCTTATGCTTCTACTTTATTTTGCTTACTAATTATAACTAAAAAGAAAAAGAGAGCAAGAAGAACCATGAGAACTAGTGGACAAAACCCTAATCGGAATCCACGTTTCTCCGCTGAATAGCCTGGGATGTTCCACTGCCCTTTAGGCCCTGCCCCCGCACTGGGGAACAAAAGCACTGTCCTCGGAGTCCTCAGACAGCTCTGTGACCCTCGCCCCTGCATCTTGCCAGCTGAGCATCAGAAGGGCCCTGCCCACCACTGTGCCAGCCCCCATTGTTCCCCCTGATGCCTGTTACCTGCCCGTGGGTGTCCCCTGGAGGTTTCCCTGGCTCAAACCGAACAGCCAGGCCAAAGTCAGCCAGCACGGCCGTGAGGTCGCTTTTCAGCAATACATTCTTGCTTTTAAAGTCCCTGTGGAGACAAGTGGATCAAGATGAAGATGAACACCATGGTCCAACCTACCCTGCTCCTGGCTTCCCATGTTGGCTCCCGAGACACTGAAGCCTACGCCCTACAGCTCACAGATGCCCCACAGCAGGCCATTCCACCCTATCTGGGGAGCAGGGCCTGCGCCAAGTGGAGTTCCACAAAGCTGCAGAAGCAGGCAGCTTTAGGATGTCCCCTCCAACGCCAGTGTGAGAATCCCTCATTGCACTTCTTCCAGAACTGTCAAAGAAACATCTACCTCAACTGGCTGGGCAGACTCCAACCCAGTCCCCACAGTATCAACGGCCAGCCCCTGCATCCTCCAAGGGGTTGAGGGCAGGTATACCGGCCTGGGATGCAAGAGATTTACAATATCTGGGATGTGAGTGAGCACAGAAGTTTAAATAAACTTGTCTGGGTTTCTGTGTTGGCTCCTGAGGGGCTCAAGCCCACTGCAAAGGAGAGGCAGAGCCAGGCGCTGGCTTGTGCGCTCAGCTCCACCTCTTCCCAGCAGAACTACTTGTGCTCCCCAATCTCCCTGTTTCAGCCTTGCTGCGAGGATTAAACTGAGGAAACAGTAGGTACCCATGCTCAGGGCCACCCTGGCACACCTGCCATGTGTTAGTCTGAACCCTGGAATTCCAAGCTCGATCCCCTCCCTGGTGGCCACAGAACCACACTAAACCAGGTATGGCTACATTATTCTGCACCACTGTTCCTCCCTCTGTGAGGCGGGGCTGAGAAAAGCAGCACCATCCCAGGGGTGGTACTGAGGGTTAAATGAGCTGCCATTCTAAGCAAACACTTAAGAGTATAGAGAGGAGTTTCCCAGAAGCTACATACATATGATGTCATCACTGACAGTTAATGAAATGTGTGCTCACTAATACAGCAAATACCAACAGATATAACCCATCTATACAAAAGTTCTTTTTTAAGAGTAGAAATAGATCCGAACCAAAGTTTGAGAACTACTGAGCGAACTTCAAGTTATAGAGTCAGCACTTCCCTCATGTGGCCACGGGAGGGCACCAGAAAACCAGCCTGGGAGGCCAGGCCATGCAGAGAACATGTGCAAGGCAGAGGAAGGGCAACAGCAGGCAGGTGAGCCCTAGTTTGTGTGTAGCCACTTCTGACACACCAGAGTGGCTACGCATGTGTATGAAATCGAGACACCCACTCCCTCCCCGAGGCCCCGTTCCTGCTCTCCAACCTTCTCTGCAGCTCCAGGACAAGCACAGGGAGGGCAACTGCTAACCCAGGTACCTGTGCGCGATAGACGGCTTGTGGCCCTCACCACGGCACCAGGGCACGTCCTCGTGCAGGTAGGAGAGACCTCTTGACATCGTCTCTGCCACGTGACACAACTCATTCCACGTGATGATGTTCCCCTTGAGGTAATCCGTGAGGGAGCCCTAGAGGAGACAGCACAGGACTTGGGCACAGGCTCTGGGGACAGGACAGGACCAGCTCAGCCCTGGGACAGCTGGGCTCCTTTCCTGGCAGACGGACTGCAATTGATATGGGAGGCACGTGAGGCCAGGAGGAGTTGATGGTGTTGCCGGGGGGCAGTCAGAGATACTCAAGTCCACACCTATGGCTGAGTCACCTTCCTGTGGAAGGCCACCATGGGGACCGTGGCTGTGGTCACGTCTTGGGAGTCCATCTCCATGCGGTGTGGCTCACCTTGTCGTGGAAGGCCGTGATGAGCCACAGCTCCACCTCGAGGTTGGAGCCTCGCTTCTCGGCAGCAATGAACTGCAGCAGGTTCTCGTGCTTCATGCCGGGGGTGCTGAAGATCTCCCGTTCACTCTGCCACGACTGCTTGTCCTGAGGCAGGGACACGGCTGAACGTCACCGCACCACACGCCCTGCAGCAGAACTGCCACCCTCACCCCACTCACCACCCTCACCCTCAGCCTGAGCATCTGTACGGGAGGCAGGCAGAAGACCTGGGCTGAGCCCGGCCCCAGAGCACAGTGATCGCCAAGATCACTTAGGACCAGCACGTGATTTACGAACGGGCCCACTGAGGTTCCGGAGAGTAGAGCGAGTCGCCCAGTATCACCCAACGAATGAGAGACAGAGCTGGGCCTGGCTTTGCTAAGGGTCCTGGACAACTGCTTAGAGCAGCCTGGCGTCCAGGGACTCTAAGCAGAACCAGATGTCAAAAGCAAAACCCTGAAAACCAGAGTAGATCAAGATTTTGCGAATCAAGGTTTACAAAGCCCTACCCTAGCCTTATGATAAATTTCACCATCCCAAGAGGGCCTACTTCTCTCTCATTCCACCTATATGGGCCCGGACTTCCCTGGGCCAGAGAGCTCAGGCCACAGTAGGGGTGGACAAACTGGAGCCCCTCAACACTCACCTGGAGTGGGAAGATCTTGACAGCCACGAAGTCATTCATGAGCTGGGCCTTCCAGACACAACCAAAGCGCCCCCGGGCCTTGATCTCCAGCAGCTGCAGTGGCTTCAGGCCCACCAGAGGGGATGGGGGTGGAGGTCCAGGGTCCTGGGGGAGATCAGAGCCTAACAGGGCCTGTCCTGGCCTCACCACCTCTACCCCTGCCCTGCCCTGAGCCAGCTGCCTCACCTCATGGATGTCCACGTGGCCGTAGGGGGCTTTTCGATGCCGGTACATCCAGAAGGCCAGCAGGACGAGGAGGGACAGGCCCCCAATGGGCAGCAGCGAGTAGGCCAGCACCGTGAGCAGGGTGGGGGCTGTCGGGGGTGGCTCGTACGTGACTGGGGGACACATGGAGCCCTGTGTCACACAGCCCGCCCACTCCCACACTTCCAGGGCCAGAAAGCCCAGCAGCCATTCTCCACCCAACTCAGGAGCTGAGCCCTAGGGCCAAGGAGAGGCCCAGGCCTGCTCCTCCCATGGCCTCACCTTCTGGGCCCCCGGCCTCAGGCAGATGGGTGAAGCGCTCATTGCAGAAGTTGCCTTCGCAGCAGCAGAAGTACACCTGGGGGTTCTCCTCGGTGGCCACACATTCCTGCCTGGAGGCACACGGTTTCCCACACGCACCCTCAGCTGCGGGATGCACGACTCCCCCAGGGCCCGTGCCGCCAAACCTCTCCCTCCAAGAAACCCCACGGGGACTACCAGGGGCGCAGGGCACACCCACCTCCAAGGCTGGGGAACCAGGGGGAAGGGTGGCCAGGAGCGGAGGGTGCGCTCAGCGGTACCTGTCGTAGCAGTTGAAGTCGTCCAGCCAGCAGCCCTTCTTGACGAGCTCGATGGTGCCGGAGCTGTTGCGCCAGGAGGCATAGCAGTGCAGCCGCTTGTCCTGCTCGCCCTCGCAGCGCTCCAGGCCGCTCTGGTTGGTGCGCTCCAGCTCCCAGTTGGCGTTGTAGTAGATGCACTCCCGCGTCTCAGCCTCCCCGCGCCCGGAACCTGCGTCCCACCGGGAGCTGAGAGGCCTGCGGGGCACTCCACCCACTCCCGCTCCCTGGCCTGGACCCCAGCCACCGAGGGAGGCTGAGTGGTGGGTCCCGGGCCCCAAGCTACCCACCCATTCAACACCTCTTAGCTTGCCGCGTGCCCGCCAGCACCAGCCCCCAACTCCTTTTCCCACTGCAACTCCCCAGGCCCGGGCAAGAGGAAGGAAGCAGCAACGCCACCACCACGGAGGAAGGAGAAACAGCCAGCCAGGCTGATGGCTCTGGCAACACCTGAGGCTCCCAGGTCGGGGCTGCTTCCCTGCAGCAGCAATTAATGGGGTGGCAGTCCCTCGAAACTCCAGCACACGCCAGAATCACTGTGCAGGGGTTAGGGGTCCTGCCCAGACCCATCCACATGGAACAGGGGGCAGAACCACATTTCTGATCACCCTGTCTCAGGTGACTGATATAGGCCTTTGGGGCGCTGGCTGCTGTTGTCTGTGCCTCAACCCACCCTTGCCACGGTCCCCCAGGGAGACACGCTGATGTATCCAACTCCCTGCCACCCTCCTGCCCAGTCTGGACAAGAAGCGAAGACTCTAATATCCTCTCTACCCGGCAACTACTCCCGATGCTCAGTAGGGCTGAGGAAGGTCATCAAGAACGAGGCCCTCGTGCTCATGGTAAGGCTCCCGGTCACCACAGGGAATATGTGCCCCAAGCAGAAGAAAGGCTGGCTGGTAGCTGAGCCACAATAACAGATGAGCCTCCCAGCTGGGCCTGGCCCCTGAAGACACCTATGGGTGCTCTCCACCTGCTCCTGTGCCCCCTTTCACCCCCTGCACAAGTGCCAACCAGGTAGCCCAACACTTGGATCCCCAACTGCCCCTTTAAACATGGCCTCGAATGTTCACCAAATCCATCTTTCTCACTATCCCCTCCAAAACAACCCCTCGTCCCAGACGCAGATCTGCCCACTGTCCCTAGACCCCACGCCCCGGGACGGGAAGGAGGAAGGAGAAGCCAAAGGAGGCTCTCTGGCAACAGGTTCTGACTCCTCACCTGCCGCCTTGGCTGAAGCACTCCCAGGCCTCCGTTTGAGAATGCCCTGCCTTCGCATCTTCATGGGGCACCCCTGATCAACGGCAACTGTGGCATTTACCACCTCACTGCCAAAACCCAATGCACACACCCGAGAGAAAAGCGGTCCCAAGCACCCTCCCACACTCTCCACACTTCCTGGGCCTACTGTAAGCCAGTGACCTGACACCAGCCCTGGCTGGTCTCCCCTACAACTATTCCCAGCCCAGGAGAGAGGAAGGAGGGGTAGGAAGCATCCCCATGGATGGATAGCTAGCCAGCCCGCCAGCAGCCAGGAGCCATGGGCCCTGCTTCACCACCCAGCAGCCGGAATGGCTGACTGGCACAGCACCCTAGTCCCAGGGGAAGGCAGAGTGGCCTGAATCCCAGCATGGCCCAGGGCTTCCTCTCCCTCTACTCCACCCCACCAGAGGCCATCCTGAGCCAAGAGCCTGACATCCCATGGTACACTCAGGGAGCAGGACGTTCTATCAGGTGAGAGGGGCCCCCTCAACAGGAGTGGCCTTCTCTGGTCAGACCTCATCTCTCTGCAGTGATGGGAAGCTCCTTCTAGAAGGGTCTGGCCAGAGGCAAGCAGCCAATTCTCAAGGGTTCAGACTATCACCCAAGCAGAATATCAGTGTCTAACCATGGCTCTGGCTATCCAACCCGATGGGGCCTAGACTCAGACATAAATAAGAAAACGAGTCCCAACCATCTGAGCAACTGGGATACAGCCTGGTCCACAGGAAGGAAGCAGTGTCCACAAAGGGGCTCACGCAGGGGTGCACACCGGCTTCCGCCAGCCAGCCCTGCATCTAGCTTAAGGCTTATGGTTTGAGGGGAGAAGTTGAGGGGTAGAGTAGGCATAGGTCTGAGACCACACACTGAGTAAGCACACCGGGGCCAGGACCCAGGCTGGCACCCACAATGCACACAGGCCCCTTATCCAGCTGCAGCAGCACCTGGGAGCTGGGCCATGCAAGTCACCCAGTCCAGAGAACACAGGGCCTCCTCTTCCAGCCTGGAGCCCACTGTACTCCAGCGGCAATTCCAGTAGGGGTCCCAGAGACTGAGATGCGGGCAGACAGGGGAGCTGGGCACTTCCCCTCCTGCCTTCCCTCACTACAGTCACACCACATTGCCAGGCCCTTGAACATGCTTGGCTATTTGGCTTAGCAGAAGTGACTACCTCTGGCTGCAAGATGCTCTCCACTTTCTCTTTTAAATTTCAGCTCTTCCCTCTCCCCAGAGATCAGGCAAACTACTTCCATATGCCTGTGCTTCCTTCAAAATCTAAGTTATCACCCCTGACTAATTGTCTGTTGTTTAAAGGACTATTTCAGACATTCAAAAAGTGTAAAAATAATGTAACTGAAGATAATTCTCAAGAGAAAATAACATAATGAACACTTACCTAAGAAATAAAACATTGTGAATATGCTTGACAACTGCTTTTTAAATGTCAGGCTTCCCCCACCAGACTGCAAAGCCATTGAAGATGGAAGCCCTGACTGTCTCGAATGCTAGAACCAATTCTGGATATGACGGATGGATGGGTGGGTAGAAGGACCCATGCATGAACAGAGGATATAGTTATTTCCTGGCTAGGGCAGGATTTCACAGGAAGGGGACAACAGAAGGGGTGGACTCAGCCGGCTGCCCAAGCTCTAGGGTCCTCAGGGGAGTTTCCATTTCCATTCAAACAACAAGCAACAAGCCCCCTGCAAAGTCTAGAAGCCAGAGCAAGGGAGGCCAACAGACACTGAAAGCAGCCCAGCTTCTTTCTCCAGGCCACTGACCAGGCAGGGACCCCTCCAGCCATGACGTAAGCAGGACCCAAGTGTTTGAGACTTCACTAGACCCACATCTGACCAGGTCTTCCTATAGGTGACCGAGAATCGCAGCCATGAGCTAACAGACTTCAGTAAATCCTGGCTCTGACACTTCCTAGCTGTGTGACCCTTACCAAACCACCCCATGCCTCAGTTTCCCTGCCTGTAATTCCTAGGGCAAAACAGTTAATGCATTTTAAGAGTGGTTAGAACAATGCCTGGCACGTTAGCTGTTCTACGCCAGCCATACCCGTCCCCTGCTGCCTGTGACAATCCTTGGCAACGCGAGTTCCCCTGGAAGGCCAAGTGGGGACTCTGCATTACCCACGCTCACATTCAGAGCCTAAGGGGAACCTGGGGAGACCACAGATTCCATGCCCCTGCCACGCCACGTTCAGGCTCTGCTGCCAGCTGGAGACCCGGGGCCTCCCCTTCCCCCTCCTCCCTGGTGCTCTGCCTCTGCACACACTCAGCTATTTATAGCCTCTGGCAACACTCCAACCACAAGGCCATCTCTGCCTTTTAATAGACACAGGGCTCCTGCCCACTCGCTGAGCCAAGGCACCCATGCACAGGAGGCTCCCCCTGACCTCCAGCACACTTGCCCATCCAGAAGGAGGAAGCTGTGCACCCAAGATAGGGGTGCCTGTCCCCAGACACCTGGGCAAGGTGCTCGCTGCATCCCTGAGCCACAGCTAACCCAAAGGAACCAGGTATGTACAAGTGGCAGTATCCCCAATAGGCAGTCCCTATATTCCAAGAGGTCTATATCTAAGTGAAAAGAAGCCCCCACGCTCCCCAAGTCCTCAGTCTAGGCAGAGCTGAGAAACCCCACTCCTGGACACACCACCATCACCACCATCATCGCCGCCACCACCACCACCACCACCACCACAACCCTGCCCCAGAATACATGCAGATTCCACTCAAAACCAACATGCCAGGCAGCTGGCTCTAAAGAGATCAGTTCTGACACACAGGGACAAGCACTAGGACGTCTGTTTCCAGTTGGCTCTGGACGCACCTCACTATGCACTGGGGAAAAGGGGGGATCCTACCAGTGTCCTGCCTGTGAGGGACTCAAAGCGCAATGGGGAGAGGGAAAGTGATGGACGGATGGAGGGGAGAGGGGCGACTAAGGCAGAGCCTTTGGAGGAGGATGTGAAGCTGGCGTGGCCAAGCCCCCGTGGGGTCCCCAGCTCTGGGCTTCAGGTGTGTTCAGTGCAACCAACATCTCCCAGAGGAACTTCGGATCCCAGCGACCAGCGGGCCACTGCACTCGACCCTGGGCTCCTAGAGAAGCATACAGGGAATAGGTGCCCAGCTCCCTG
>CM053507.1:143512688-143558641 GCA_028627145.1 Eidolon dupreanum | reverse complement strand
CCCGGTGGCGGTATGCAGCATCCTTGTTCGCGACTCCACGCACCCAAGCCACACAGAGGCATCATCACCATCTTCCCCACAAACCAGAGTTAGAGGCTGGGTGTGAGAACTAAGGGAACCTAAATGGAAGCGGGGGGGGGGGGGAGTCTGAAGTGTGAGAGACACACAGATGTGCACACACACTGTGGAGTGGCACACAGAAAATCCAAAGCGTACCTACATTTCATCTTTGAACTTCTTTATATAAGAGAATAACTAAAGTATCTGTGTCCAGTAGCCAAACACAATCTCTGATACATTTGCTCTTTTCCATTCACCCATATATTTGTGACCCATCCATATTGTTACACATTTACTTATAAACACATAGCAGGCCCAATACAAAGCACTTCACAACTAACTTATTTAATCCTTGTGACAGCCCTATGAGGGTCCTCGTTATCCAGATGAGGAAACTGAGGCACAAAGAGGTAAAGTAACCTAGCCAAGGTATTTACTGTCAAAGCCAGGTCTGGAGCCCAGGCAGGCTGGCCCTGCAGTGCATTTGTTCTCAGTGCCGTGTTAGCAGTCCACTGTATGAGCTGCCGCAACTTAAGTCTCCATCCTCCTGCTGAGCTTTTAGGTTACTTACAACATTTGCTGATTTAAGCACTACCACTATGAATTCTCTTAAATCCTCGACTGCTAGTTTTCTTGTGCTCACATGTGTGGGCATTTCTCTAGTGTACACACCCACAGGTTAGAGATGCTAGGTCATGGTACATCTTCAGCTCACTGGATACTGTCAAACTGTTCTCCAAAGTGGATGTAGCAATTTATGTTTCCAATGGACTAAGATGCCACTGAGCAACACCTTCCCCATCCTATGTTTGTTCGCCTGGTCAGCGTGAAATGGTATATTACGGTTTTGAGCCCCATTTCCTGAAAGCCTCTGAGACTGATCGTCTTTTTGTGTTTATTAGCCTCTCCTTCTGAGAACGGCCTGTTAACATCCTTTCGCATTTCTTTATATATTCTTGATGACAGAACTTTTCCCTCTTCGTTTGCTCTTTGCCAAAAAAAATCTATCTTATATTTGTCAAAAAGTCTATTTTGATGCTAACATAGCTATATGACATTTCTTGTAATTAGTATTTCCAATTTATCTTCTAATTCTTATTTTAAATGTTTCTGTTATCTTTTTTTCCCAACTCAATCTAACACAATCTTTGACCTAGAACTGAGTTCTATTTTATTTATGATTGCTTCTGTGTTTAAATTTGTTTTTTCTCTACTGATACCAACTTTGGATTATCTCTTTTAATTCCACATTTCAGCCAATTCTGGTCTGAAAGTCATACACTCTATTTTTATTCTACTATAGACTATCCTTTACATTTTAATTTTTACATTTATGCTAAAAACCTGAGGTTAATCAACACCTCTACCATCCCTCATAGGAATTGTTCTAACTCCAATTACCTCTTTCCAACTAACATTTAATTAGTTTAACATAACATCTGTGTTCAGTATTTACTGTTATTGTTGTTGTTCTTACATGCCTCCCACAGCAGATATTATTTGTTGTATACAGTTGATATTTTATTTGTCCATATGTCCACTGGCTTGTCTGCTCATCCATCCCTCCTGCATCTCTGTTCTTCTTTCTGGCACCACTGTCCTTCTGAAGAACATCCTCCTTCAGTAAATACCTTCTGGCACAGAAGCCTTAGTTTGCTTTTCTGAAAAAGCTATTTTGCTCTTTTTCCTAATTGATAGTTGAGAAGAAAATAAACTTTTGCGTTGAGTTATTTTCTCTCAGCATTTCAAAAATTCTATTCCACTATCTTCTGAGTTCTGCTTTTGTTGCTGAAAAGTCTGCTATTAGTTTGATTTTGTAGATACTCTGTCTTTTTCCTCTGGCTGCTTTCTTAGGTCTCTTTGCGTTTCACTACAAGCTATGTGTCTAAGTATACATTTAAATTTATTTCTACAGCTTGGAAGAATACACTTTTAATCTGATACCTGTTGATTATCATTTCTGAAAAATTCTTGGCTTTTATCAATTTGAATATTACATCTCTCAATTCTGAAATTCCTACAAGTGCATTAGACATTCCCATTCTGCCCAGTCCTTAACTCTGCTTTCATATTTTCCAATTCTGTGTCTAAACACCACTACAGATAAATCCATATAGTCTAATTTCCAATTAATTAATTCTCTCTTTAGTCACTGTTTAGCTCTTCTACTTAATTTATAAATTCAATTAATCTATTTGTTAATTTCTAGAAGAACTGTTTTAAAAAACACCTTGGTCAATTTTGATACTTCTGTTCTCTTTCATACTTTCAAATCCTTATTTTATAATTCCATAATTTAACTTTTTGAACATCTATTTCTGCCATTTGTTTTCTAATGATTTTCACTCATGGTATCTTATTTCCTTGTGTGTTCTGGAATTTTGGATACTGAGTTTATGTTCAATGGAGCCTTTTCTGTGTGAATACTGTAAGGCAAGTTTGGGGGGGGGCAATCTTCCAGTGATAGTTTATATTTTTGCTTCTCTAAGACATTATAAATCTGGAATAGCTTTAATTTTTCAACTTCAAGTTTCCCAGAGAACACATATGGTACAAACTTTAACTCCAAGCTCATGTAAGCAGACCTTTGGTTATAAATTCTCATGAGAAAGAACCCGCCCACACCCATCCACCAACCTAGGCCAAGACAATTTCATTACCTACTCCCTTTGTCAGCAAAAATATGTTTCTTCTAGTCCATACTTTCACTGAAGATATAACCCTGTGGAAGTCTTATCATGTGAAAGACTCAGTCTCAATTCTATATTTTATTTCCTGTGCCTCACGCACTGCTATTAAATCCACAACTCTAAATTATGGAGAGAAGCAAAGTCCTTCCCAGAATAAAGCAGCTTTAGCTAGTGGAGGTATTAGAGCTCTACTTTCCAGCCCCCTCTTGCTTTTCACTTAACTTTCTTATACATGCAGCTATGCATATGCATTTATTATGCTTTCTCCAGCATTCCTATGTGTCTTGCATGAGGGTTTTTCAGCTGTTTTGGTCACTATTATTGGCAGAACTGGAAGTCCAGGAGCACTTTCCGAAGGAGACAAGAGGAGCTCTATCTGCCTTCAGAAGCCCAGCCTAGGAACAAGGAATCAAGCCAGATCACCTCAAGTCACTTACAACTTCGACTGTGTAAACAAGCCCCTGGCACCATCCTCCCAGAAACAAGGTATGGTCCCAAGCCATTCTCTAGAATACCTGCCTTTCTCTAGGCCCCACCATTCCTGAAAAATACTGGAGAGAATTTCCAGGTAAAGGTCAAGGACTATACACAAACATTACTTTTGCTACCTCCTGTAATCCCAGTAAAGCCACAGTAAAAAAGAGATTTTTAAGGCATAAACCCATAAGGACAAGAACAGGAGAGAAATGCAGAAATGAAAGTCTTAAGTTGGAAAGCAGGTACCTGAGTGGTCAAGGACCCACCTCACCAACTCCTAAGTTGGCTGTGGGGAAAGCAATAGGATATCCACCACAGAACCTTACAAAACTCAGAAACTTGTGGCACCAGATGTCTCTGGAGGAGTGGGATACAGATGAGCCCAAACACAGAAGGGTTGGTTGGTAGACCTTCAGGTCTTACCACCCCCCATCATGACTAGGGACTGTCCCTCCCCTGACCCAGCAGAGAGTAAAAGGTTATTTTCTAAAGATGATAAAATAGAGAACCTCTGGACAGGGAAGAGTAGGCAAATTTGAGGGTAAAGGTACCACACTTAAAGAGGAATACAGAATAATAGACCAAATACAAAAAATCTAAAATTAAAAAAAAAGTTCTTTTCCCCCTGTGGCTCCCAGGATGTTGGCAGCCAGGCCTATTTCAATCCCCATCCCCTCAAAAGAAAACAGAAGATGCTTCTCAGGAGAATCTAACTAGCTTCAAAAACAAGCCAATCAAATCATCCTACAGTTGGCAGGTTCCACTTACAAGCTCAGAGCTTTCAATCAGTATTCGGGTCTATCCTTAAATATGAACAGGAAAACCACTTAACTGTAAGACAGTGATATAAACAGGCAAAAAAAAAAAAAAACTGGAGAAAACAGAAATTATGCAGGGAGAAGATAACTTCAAAACCTCTATCAGTATCCTCAGAGAGATAAAAAGCAATGCACCCTTGAAAAATGAATAGAGTGACATTACTAAAAGAGCAGAGAACAGAAGAGCTCTCATTATATATAAAAATACACATATAATGGCAGAAATGAAAGTCAGCAGGATTATTATGTAATATTGAAGAAATCTCACAAAAAAGTAAAGCAAACGCACAAAGATATACAAAATAGGAGAGAAAAAAGACAAGGAATTTGAAAGCCCAGTCCAGGAAGTTCAACATCTAAATCACTGGAGTTCTAGAAAGTGAAAACAAGAGAGAAAAAAATCAAAGACCAGCATAGTTGATGAAAACAGTTCACCCACCAAGGCACATCACTGTAAAACTTCACAACAGCAGGAACAAAATTATACAGCAAATGTCTGGCAAGGGAGAAATGTCGCCTATAAAAGATTAAGCATCAGAATGGCTTTGAACCTCCAGCAGCCAACAACTGGAAGCCAGAATACAATTTTATTCCATTCTATTGTCTATCTAGCTGTCTTGCACCAAAGTTTACCATTTTAATTACTATAGATTTATAATAAATCTTGACATTCAGTTGGGTGCACCTTGTTCTTTTCCTTCAAGATGGCCTTGGCTCTTCTTGGTCCCTTGCATTTCCAAATTGTTTTATTCTGAGGGTTAACTAAAGGCTTTTTCTGCATCTACTGAGATAATTTTATAGTTTTTCTTTACTCTGTTAATATTAAGTAGACTGATTCAATTTCCAATTGTTATATTAACTATGCATTTTCTGGGGAAAAAACACTTGGTCATTACATATTACTATTTTTACATATTTCTGGATTCTATTTGTGAATGTTTTAACCCATTTCCCATTTGCCCCAAGAATACTCACCAGTGGTGCTTGCAACAGCAGTGTTTACCCTAACTCACGGATTCCAGTCCTAACCTTACCCCAAAGTTTGCCACAAAATATCTCGCTTTTATTATTTTTGCATCACTCTAGTATATCGACAGTCTTTGGAAACAAATGACATCATTCTATTTATAGCATTGTTTTTAGTAGTGGTATTTCCATATAGCAATTCTTGATAGCTGAAAATGTCAAATCCTAGAAAACAAAGCATTCCTATACGTGATGTTAACATTGTTCTCAAACAGTTGTTAGCTGGAGATTCATTTGATGCATCCAATTTATGTATACATTTGTTACATTAGAATTAGAGACAAGTACTATTTAGAAATAACTCCAAGGACAGTTTTTATATTTTATTTTCACATTGAAAATCAATCAGATTTGCTTCCACCTCAAAGAGCATGTTTATATAAAATTAAATTGATGCTGGCAGCAAGCTGCACTTTTTTCTAAATGAGAAATGGGTTAAGGATTTGTGCATTTTATGTTCATTAGGGATATTAGTTCTATTATCTCTCCTGCTCTATATTCCCTTATCCCTCTTTCATCACCTTCTTTTTAATGAGAATTCTTCTTCATTAGCTTGAAAGTTATAATCTTTCCATCCTTTAGTGGTTATTCTAGAAATTACAGCATGCCTTCTTGACTTATCACAATTTAACATCAACAGGTAGTTATACCCTCTTTCTGAGCAATGAAAGAACTTGTAAAACGATTAAATTTCATTGTCGCTCCACTCTCAATATAGCACTGTTGTCATGTATTTTGTTTTTACATATATTTCAAACTCAATAACACACTGCTCTCACAAAATAATTGAATATTTATCATTTTCTTTGTTCTTCACTCCTTTCTGCATCTCTGACCTTTCATCTAGATCATTTTCCTTCTGTCTGAAGAACACTCTCTTTACTTGGCACCTACATTCCTGAAGGACGGTTTTCCTAGACAAAGAATTTTAGGTTGACTATTATTTCTTTCAGTACTTAAAGCTACCATTCCAGTTTTCTGGCTTCCAGTGTTTTTGAGAAGTTAGTTGTCAATACATTGCTCTTTTGATAACAGTGCCTTTTTCCTCTGGCTGCTTTTTAAGTTCTCTGTCTTTGGTTTTCAGAAGTCTGGCTGTGATAAAAACAGGTGTGAAATTTTTATTTATTATTTTATCTAGGTTCACAGGGCTTCTTGGTTCTGTGGCTTAATGTCTTTCATTCATTTTATAAAGTTCTCAGACATTATCTCTTCTGCCTCATTCTCTGTTCTGCATGTCTGTGGCTCTTATTACATGGATCTTAGACCTTTTCATGTCTTTCCATCTCTTCTATATTATCCACCATTTTGTCTCTCCATGGTTCAGTCTGTAAATTATCTTCTGAACTATCTTCTAGTTCACCAATTCTCTCTTCAGTTACACCTAATCTGGTAAAATCATTCAATGAGTTCTTATTTTCCGTTAGTCTATAGGTCAGTTCTATAAGAGATTTTTCATTTGGTCGTTATATATTTTTCTAGCTCTCTGATGAAATTCTCACTCTCATTTCCTTGACAATAGTATACGTATGATAACTCCAATCTGCAGCTCATCTAGGTGTGCTTCAACTGTAATATTTCTGCTGGCTATTTATTTAAAATGACTAGCTAGTCATTAGATGTGCAAAATTATTTGCAGAAATAATTTAAGGCCTAGAATGATGTCACATTCCCAGAATGATGTTACATGGGCCTCTGGCAGGCAGTTAAGGGCACCATTAATTCCATAACATTTTAATCCAACTTAAGAGTTTGTCTTCTTTTGGCTCTCCCTCACCACCTATGTCTATGAGATCCCAACCCAAACGGAAGGATTCACTATACCCACCCTTTGTTTAGAACTCCAATTCCTGTCTTCCTAGCCTCACAAGGCTATCAAATGCAATTCTCAGCCTCTCAGTTGCCCACCTGGAAGGACTGAAAACAAACTCAAATGTCAAAGTCACTATCCAGGGCCTCTGTTCTCACATCAGCCCTGGCTTGGTAAGTCTTCAATAATATATATAATATCTTCTTAGATATACAATGCTTTCAACCAGAGAAGTTTCTTAATTTGTCCTTCTTTTCCAGGTGCCTTCAGAAAGAAAGCTGTCCCTGATGATCAGAAGAGGAAATTTCTATATCCACTTTCTACCCAGGTTTTAGACATATTTTCAGGACCACATTATACCCCAGGGTATATATACATCCACACAAACACTGAAACTAAGATCACCAGTGTAGGTAAGAGTGCCCATGGAAAGTGTTAAGAACACAAACCCAGGACAGAGTCCCAAGCAAAAGTAACTTTCATTCCAAAGTATAACTGAAGAGGAAAACAATTCACTTTCGCCCACCTTTACTGTTTCATACTCTCATGGACTGAATTGTGCCCTACCTTAAGATTCAGAGGTTGAAGCCTTAACCCCCAACGTGACCTACTGGGGGACTGGTCTTTAAGGAGTTAATTAAGGTCAAATAATGTCATATGGGTGGGGCCCTAATCCTTATAAGAGGAAGAGACACCAGCAAGTGTACCCACACAGAGAAAAAGCCATGTGAGAACACAGCAAGAAGGCAGCTATCTGCAAGCCAAGGAGAAGGGCCTCACTAGAAAGTAACACTGCCAGCACTTTGATCTTGAACTTCCAGCATCCAGAACTGTGAGAAAATAAATCTGTTATTTAAGCCACCTGGCCTGTGGTATTCTGTTATGGCAGTCCTAGCAGACTAATACACAGACAGCATACATCACCTGTACAATGTGGGAAAAGTGACTGTGACATTATTTGTACAAGAAAAAGTACCACAAATCCAGTGTCATCTAAATCTACAAACAGGGCCTGACAAGTTGGCTCACACAAAGAATGACAGTAAAATAGTAGTGGAAGAGCAGACAGAATGCTGAGGGAGATAAGGAAAGCAAGGGTTTGGAGAACAAGTCGTCTCAAATGGTCTTGCCTATTTCTTCAGCCAATTGTGGCAGAAGGTCATGCAAAGAAACAAGGTGTGCATTCAGCCAGGAACTGAGGCTCACCAGAGCCCCTTTTGCCATAAGAAATTTCTCACCAGACTCTAAAATAATACTTCTACACATTTCTCTCATATCTCCTACTGCCGTCATCACCACATATGAAATCAGGATCCTGCCATGCCAAGATCTTGTCAAATTCACTGAGGTCACCAGTAAAGCCCTATTACCCAGAGCTCCTCAGCGATCTTTAGCAGGTGGCTCAGTGTCTCTGGAGAACTGAATCAGCATGGAGCATGGCAAGCAAGTACACACAGAGACACACACAACACATCCACCCCAAACCCAGACCAGCACATTCCGGCTAGTCCATTGCTACCCACATCCCAACCCTCCCTTCCCTTGGCTCTGTCAGCACAGTAACCAGGAGGCTCAGACACAGGAAGCAACTTCTCTGGCTCTGAGACACCAGCCAGTGGGAGTGAGCACCCTCCCTGTCCAGCACCCCTCACGAAGTGGGCTATTACCAACCTCTGTGATCTAGCATTTCTGTGAAGGGAAGGGATTCTCACAGGTTGCTAGAGGGCTACCTGCCATCTCGCCCAGCTTCTGCCCCTACTGCCACCACCTGGCCTCGTAGGGGATGGGGGGTACAAAACCACATAGCCATTTCTCAGTATCTATTAAAATTTTTAAATATCCATGTCCTACAAACCAGAAATTCCTCTTGTCATCAATCCTTGAGAAACAGTCTGCACAAACTGCACACAAACATAAAGTCCATCAATACAACACTAGATAAAATGTAGTCTATATCTAAACTTTGAAACTTTACACAGCTATTAAGACTGAGGTAGAACAACGTGTATTAGAAAGACTGCCAAAACATATCTCTGAGTTTAAAAAGCCATGACGTCACAACACGGACACAAGTCACAAACATGATGAGCAAAAGATGAATACAAACAGTTCATTGTGTAAGACTCTATCCAAATAAAGCAAAAAAACAGGCAAAACTGACTTATGTTGATAGAAGTTAGCATAGTGGTTACCCTTAGGGATTACGGGTAGAGACTGGAACGGAGCAAGAGAGGGGTTGGTGTGGGGAGGGGCTGGTAAATTTCTGATTCTTGATCTGGATGCCGATTACATGGATGTATGCAGTTTGTGAAAATTCATCAAGCTGTCACTTATGATAATTACATTATTCTATATGTATTTAATATTCCAATTAAATGTTTGAAAAAGGGCAGCAGCATTTTAGGCTTAAAAAATAAACCTACCTCTCTATGTACTTCTCTATAGGTGCACAGGTAAAATGTCTAGAAGAATAGATGCCAATCTGAGAAGGCTCACCTTTGGAGGGGGACTCAGATGGGGGGCAGAAAGACCCTAGTTTTATCTATACCTAAATTTTTGCAATTGTATGTATATTTGTGGCTTCTACTCCCCAAACCATACCCCAGGCTAGCTAACCAGGAGACCCCTGGAGAAGAGGAGGTCTGAGTGCAGTTTTCCACAGTTGCAAAGACAGGACTGCATTGCACTGGCTCTCTTTCTCCTCCTAGGTGGCCCTCAGGGGGAGGGTTCACAGGAGCGCCCAGGCAGGTATAAAAGAAAACTAGAATTCATGTAAGTTTTCTGCACCTCTATCTTCTAAGCCCCTGAGCTGATGAACCCTGATCCCCTTATGTGCTCAGGGCACAGAGAAGCTGGATCTCCTTATGAGGCCTGGGGCACAGGGCTCCCCTAAAACTCACACCCCACCCAAGCCAGCAGTTCCAAAGGAGCAAGGGACGGGGGACTTGTCTGCCTGGCTTATGAACATCTGATGAGACTGTCAAAACTTGGGTAAGAAGAAAATACCCAAAAAGCAAATAAAGGAAAGGTTTCTTAACCCATGGCTACCAGCCCAGGGTTCTGAGCACTCATGCATGCTTTCTGAATCAACTGGAAGGGAGTGGTGGAAAGGAGGGCTGTCAATGACACTTGGACATAAAAAGTCATTGTCCTCATACCTGAAAACATTGTGCACCACTACACAAGCCAGAAAGAAAAATCATCCTAGCATCAGCACTCAGGAGAGTCAGCTTCCAAGTCAACCTCCTGTTTTCATTGGTTCAGGTCTAGAAGGCAAGCAGGGGCCCCTCCCTCTCCTCAGATGGACAGACAACAGCTGGTCTCATCACATCTTCAGAAACGATCGGCCACAAAACCCGGGAAGAAGCCTCCTCCATCCTCCAGCCAAGGGCTTGGGTTTCCAACCAGCCTTCCTTTTCCTTCCCCAGAACTAATTTTAGCCTCCTTGGTTGTCAGAGTACAAATGAAATAGTGGACAGAGAAATGTCTGCAAACAAGAGCATGAGCTCACCTCACAAAACACCTCAGCTCCAGCCCCAAAACTGGCCAGAGAAAAGTCCCAGCAGCAGCAGGCCAGACCCCTAGAAAAGGTCCCCTTGGGAGGAGCCCACACATCTGCCCAGTGAAGCACGCTGCCTTTCCAGTACCCGCTCCCAGCAATCACATGTCCATGAATGAAAACACCCAGGTGGGGCTGCCAGTCTGAGAGTCTGGAAAAGGCACACGATGTGTACAGCAAGACTGGAATGGCCAGAGCAAAGCATGTGGCTTGTCCAAAGGTGGGAAGGCATGAGTCATCCTCGGCCAGGAGGAGGCACGGGCCAAACAATCCCAGCTTGCATTATCAGCTGATTTAAAGTACCCACCATCATCTCAGGCAGAGACCTCACTGAGAAACTTAAAATACAAAGACTCAGGAAAAAGCAACATCTGCTCCCCGCCATTCCCACCCCAGCCGAACAACCCAGGCCTCTAGGAGCAGCACCACCAGGACCTCAAGGAACAAGCACCTCTCAGGCTGAGATAGGCCTGTGAGTCTGGTGGAGAAACACCAAAAAGGAAACCCTAAACAAGGTGGTGGGTGTCTATTCTGGAACAAAGAACTGGTGACAGAATGAGAGGAAAGGGAAAAAAGATAAAGAATTCTGAGGCGGCAACCAAGTTCTTTTGGAAAGACCCCAAAGAGATGAAACTAGGAAGTCTCAACCCCAGCCAGCAACCCTTTAAAATAAGCCCTCACATCCCAGGGGTACCAAGTACCTGGAAGCTGAAGCTTTTAAGGGGGCTTCCTCCTACCCTAAGTGCCCAGTCTATATTCTGTTCCTAATGCAGTAAGCTGTGTCTTGCTAAGTTGAAGATCAGAGAGGAGCCCCCCCGAAAGCCCTCCCTAGCGGAGCTCGGAGCAGGACAGGGAGGAGTGGAGAACACACACTGGGGCTGCCAGCCTGCCAAGCCCAACACACAGGCACCCAGTGGGATCAACCCCATGGGTCAGGGTCGCCAGAGCTGGGACCTGTCCCCGCAGTTCTGCCCACCACACCTCCCCAGGTCCAGAGGAGGAAGCCTGGCCCTGCCCTCCAACTCCCTGAGGCCACGGTAGAGACCGGTGCCCATACCTTTGGGGAGAGGCTGTCCCCCTGCCCCGGCGTCCCCGGGCTCAAAGCTCCAGGCCCACAGATGCTGCGGCTCCTCTGGGTGCCACGCGGTGGGCCCGCCTGGGGGAAAGGGCATGCCCGCGTCCCGCTACAACGCCACAACGCCAGCGCTCCCCTGGGCAGCCTCAGCTCCAGCGGCTCCCAGGTGAGCAGACAGGCCTCCGGATGGTGCCGAGGCCCCAACAACAGGCCCTTCCTGACATTCTGCGAGTGTGGGAGGGAGAGGCGCGAGTGCAAACCTCAAGGCGGCGGTCAGAGGCGGGTGGGCGGGTGCGGGCGGGCAAGCTGCCCGGCCACCCACAACTGCCGCCTCCCTGAAATCCGAACCACTGCTGGGAAAACTCAAGGACGCCAGGATTCTCCTCGGTGGCCAGAAGTACTCCCGAACCACTAGTTTCCAACCAAACTCTCCCACGCTGAGCAGGTTTAGCAAAGTACATATTTCCTGGGCTCTGAAGAAAATCCTACCTCCCACCCCAAATCTGGGGAGAGGGCATTAGCCATGAACCCCCATCTCCCACAACTGTCTGTCTCTTTAAAAGCAGAAGAACATTCTAGATCAGAGGTTCTCAACTTGAGGTGATTTTACACTCTCTCCATGCAGGACAATGCCTGAACACATTTTCGGTTATCAGGATTAGAAGTGCTACTTACATTTGGTGGGTAGAAACCAAGGGTGCTACTAAACATACTACCATGCATGAGAGCTCTGCTCGCACTCCCCCCACCCCCAAAACACAGACACAACGAAGATCACTGGGCCCAAACTTTCAACAGTGTCAAGGCTGAGAAACCCTGTTCTAGAATGAGGCACATCTAGCTAGGACCCTGCCTGAGGGCTGTCTATCCAGTGTCAAAAATATTACCCAGACCAGCACCCCCTCAGCCCCTAGATCCCAGTCTATGGTAAAAGGCCAGTAACTGCAAATGGATCCAAACTCTGACCTGATGCCCCTTGGTCCCCACTTGTACTACTCTGAGCTCCCAGGGACGGAACTAAATGCACTGGCACTCAGGGGAGGGTTTCCAGGAGGAGGAGGAGACCAGTGCATGATTGCAAAAAGCAGAAGTCATGTCCAGTGACTAGAACAGGTTAAATCGAAGCAGCAAGGTGGGAACAAGCCTAGTACAACCTCCAAGGACAGCAAGTCACCCCTCAGGACTGGGACAGTGGGTATGTGCAGGGCAGCCAGAACTTCACAGAGTCCAATCCAGGGGGCCAGAGATTCTTGGTATCAGGGCAAAACAGTCAGTGTGCATGTATAACATATGCATGTATGTACACACACACACACACACACACACACACACACACACACACACTTATTTGTATTTTACTGGGGGAAGGGAACACATCTTTCATCAGATTATCAAAGGAGTCCATGAAACAAAGGACCATGGCATAGGATGCAGGCTCTTCACTGGTGTTCCTGCAAAAGAAGTACCTCAGGTAAAGTGCCAGGGGAAGTCCAGGTGCTAACTGGGTATCCTCCATGCCCAGAAAGACCCCACAAGCAGTACACCACAGAGGCCATGGGGGTTCTGGGTCTTATGTTTTCACCCAGCTGTAGGGCCTGGGAGGATGGGCAAGTTTCTCACATCATCTACCTTGGAAGAGCCTTCATGAGCTGAGGAGGACGCCCACTCCTCCCAAAGGGTAGTTCAGCAAGCTAGGCACAGCAGAGCCTGGAGTGCCCAGCAGGCACAAGGACAGGTAGAGGACAAACTCTTCCCTGTGGAATGGCCCATAGCTCTGTGGTCCACATCCTTGACAGCTACCACTACACTGGGCCTGAGCGTCACTTCACTCACATATACACACTTCTCCCCTGAGGGAATGGACAGCAACATTGGATCAGAGAGTAGCCAGCCTATGAGGGCAGGCTGGGGCAGTCAAGGCCTGTAATTCCCGACAGAATAGACAAGAGTCAGGTCCCCCTCCCTAGCTAGTCACTCCTGACATTCCACTGGGAACACTCTCCACCGTGCCCTCACAGGCTCTGATCTGAACCCCAAGTACAGTAGACCGACAGATGTCAGGAGCTCTTGTGGGAAACACAGACGTGTGTCTGGGATGTCCACTGCAATGCAAGAGCCAAATTACTTGCTTCCCAAGGACACTGGTCCAGGCACAGAACACAAAAGACTTGCAGAACTAACTGAACACTGGTCTTTGTAACAGGTGCCATGTGCTGTTATTACAGCATAAATTCTGCCTTTTCTTCTAGGTCTGCACCACCCAATATGGTAGGCACTAGCCAAATGTGACTATTAAAATGTAGAAAGTCAGAACTGAGATGCTCTATAAGTACAAAATACACACTAGGTTTTGAGACAGTATGAAAAAATAATGTAAATGGTGCATTGTTTTAATAATGATTAATGTTTAAATGATCATTTTGTATATATTAGGCTCAGTAAAATATATCATTAAAGTTAATTTCACCTTAAGTTTCTCCAAAAAATCTGTATGTTAACGCTCTAATACCCAATATAATATCTGAAGATGGGTCCTTTAGAAGGTAATTCGCCTTAGACTGGGTCAAGAGGGAGGGGCCTTCGTGAAGGGGTTAGTCCCCAGCAAGTGCTGAGGAAAAGCCATGTGCGGACCCAGTGAGAAGGCAGCCATCTGCAAACCAGGAAGAGGGCCCTCACCAGAACCCTATAGTGCTGGCACCCTGACCTTGGACTTCCAGCCTCCACAACTGTGAGAAAATAGAGTTATTTAAGTCATCCAGTCTACGGTATTTTGTTAAAGCACCTATGAAGACTAGGACACCTGCTTTTTTTTCCTTTTTAATTCACATGACTACCAGAAGATTTTAAGTTATATATGTGGTTCACACTATATTTCTGTTGGACAGTGCTGTTTTAAATGTTTCTTCTACAAGGACACTGTGTAGTGCAGGAGGTGGGGGTAATTCTAAGCAGCAAGCCAGGAACTGGAAGGGCGGGCATCCATGAAGTCAAAGGAATAGGAGGGGCCAGCTCTGCCACCACCAGGGCCTGGGGCAGCTCTTCCCATAGTTCCTCACAGGTCAGAGCAGTAGCCACCAGAACACTGGGTGGTGTGACCACAAAAAACACCCAGTGGCCCCTACCTTTCTCCCAGGGCAGGAACACAGGGTGTTGGACTTCAATCTAACTCCAGCTGCCCCACCTTTGGGGGGATGAGGGAGGGCTATGGGAAGAGGAGGGAAATTGGTGCTTGAGGAAGGGGGGAAATCCACTCTGCCCTGCCTAATCTGAGAGATGAGGCCAGACTGAGACAAATTAGGAGAGGGTTCCCAGATCTCAAGAATATCCAGGAAGGTTCTAGAGACAGCCAGGTGAGCTGTGCGTGCCTATTAAATAGGCCTGCTGCCACCCTCCCCTCTTCAGGCCAATGCCTTCCTTTCCTTGAGAAAAGCATCTCAAAGCAGCACTTAAAAGGACCTGGAGGCAGAGAGGGGAACAAGTTCAACACCACTTTGCCTCTATCACACAGTTAACAACTCCAAAAGAGCCATGGCGGCTCCTCCTAGAGTGCCCGGGTACCAAAGAGAGAAGGTCTCTATCCTCTGGCCCCTGCACGTAAGCTACGCAACACCAAGCCCCACAGAGAACTCACCAGCTCTGATAAAGACGGCTAAACCAAGCTACAATGCAAATCAGGCGGGCAGAGTGGGGGTGAGATGGAGATCCCGAATCCCCACCCTCGCAGCAGCGCGGGGATCCCAGCCCCGCCCCTGCACGCCCCGCCCCGCCCCGCCCTTCGCGGGTTTCCCAGACTCCGCGCTGCTGCCACCGCGGGCAGCTAGGGACCCGCGCTGCATGTGTAATGGGGGCTGGGAACAAAGACGCGCAGGACCCGACGCTCCGGCTGCCGCGCACCAACCTCCCAGACTACCCCCGACTTCTCCCTGGAGCTTCAATGCGCGACCCTCCACGCTTCCCAGGGCTGCCTGGAACCATCCTAACCCAAGCGCGAAGCCCGTCGCTGCGCGCACACCCAATTTGGGCGCGCCCAACACCAATAGAAGGGAGAAATCGGTGGGAAAAAGCATCTCTCCGGCAGAACTCCGCATATATGCACCCGCATCCACACACTCAACCACACGCGTGCGAGAGGAACGCTAGCCTCTCAGGTCACCCACCCCCGCCACGTGCTTTTCGGAGCCCAGAAAAAATAGGGACCTGTTGGTTTTTCTTCTCGCTCCACCTCCCATCCCAGGCGCCCAAAACAAAGCGGTCCCGCGGGGTGGCTGCACCTCGCACCCTGGGGCCCGCCGCAGGGAAAGCAGGCGCAGGTGGGAGCTGATGCCAGCGGCCCGCCTCACGCGCGACACGACGCAGACCCTGGTGGGATGGGGTGCAGGGGACTTCTCCGAGCTGTAAGAAGCAACCCCCTCACTTCGCTACATCTGGTGGCACTTAGGGTCGCGCGACCCTCCCCCTGGCCGCTGCTGCACCTACAATCCCGCCACCCTGGGTTTAGATCTTCCTGCCTCGCCTGGCCACCTTCCCCACGCTCTGCTTTTCCTCTCTCCCTGCCTTCCACACTCCCGCGTAGCCAGAACCCAGAGCCTGGGAGTCCGGGTCCCGGTCCCCATCGTGGAGTCGCCTCCGCGAACCCGAGACCCGCAGATCGCCGCACAAACAAGATCGTCCGCCCAACATCAGCGAGCGGGGCACCCAGCGCGACCCCAGGTCCCTGAACCGGGAGGTGCGAGCTGGGTGCAGGTGGCTCGGCAAGGAGGCCGCGGGCCCGCCCTTTGTTGGTAAACACCGCGCGGCGCGCGAGGCCGGCCCCGCGCGCCCTCCCCGAGCCCCCCACGCCGCGCCCCGTCCTTACCCGCGCACAGCGATCCCCAGAGAAGAGCGAGGGCCGCCCAGGGCGCCGTCATGTTCCGCGGCGCCGCCCCGCGGACACCCGGAGCCCGCGGGCAGGGCCGCGCGGCGCTCCCGGGGCGCGCAGGGCCCGGCGGCGGCTGCGCTCTCCTTCCCGCTCTTCTTCGGTCTTGTTCCCGGCGCGCTTTCTATGCCTACGTCCCGGGGCAGCGTGCGGGCTCCAAGGGCCGGGCGGCGGAGCCGAGCTCAGGGCCGCTGCAGGCGGCGCAGGCTACGGCCCGGGCTCCGGGGCGACGCGGGGACCGGGGGGCGGCGGCGGGGAGCGGGCCGGAGCGCGCCCGAATCAGGCATAGCGCGGCGGGGCTGGGCCCGGGCCCCCGGCGCAGGGGCCGAGTCCGGAGGGGCCATGAACGGGGGGAGGGGGGAGGGGGAGGGGAGCTGAACCGAGTCCAAAATGGCTCCTGAGCCGCGGCCGCGGAGCCGAGCCAGCGGGGAAACCCGGATGTTGGATACAAAGAGGCGGGCGAGCTGGGCGGGGAGGGGGAGGGGAGGCGGGCCCTCCGGCCGCATGGTCCGCGCCCCCCTCGGGGGCGGGGCCCCATGAAAACAACAACAACAACACGGAGGCCCCGCCCCCAGCCCGCGCCCTCCGGGAGGACGGAAAACCACGGGACTGGAGCGCCAAGCTGGGCGCGCTTGCCGAAGTGACGCGGTTGGGCCCTGGACCACTTTGCTCCGGACCCCGCTATCCCGTGGCTGCCGTGCCTGGGATTCTGTTCCGTGCACTGAAGCACCCCCCCCCTCCCAAACACGTGCTGCCCTGCGACCCCGGAGTGCGTGAACAGCCCCCCGGACTCTGGGCTGATTCCCCTGTGTGCTAAGATTTCCCCACCGGTGAAATGGGAATCATAACGAACCATAGGAGAGTCGTGTCTTCATCGACTTGCGAACTAATCGACAGAGAAAGGCAGACTGCTCCGAAATGACAATTCTCCCCCCATGTCTACAACCCCGCCCCCGACACACACACACACACACACACACACACAGCGCTGGGGATCGCGGAGTTGGACCCATCCAAGTGAGGGAGGCTGCGGAGACCCAGCCCACAGAGCAGCCCAGACCGAAAAGGAACTTTGGCTACTTACTATCCCACCCTTACCCAGTTGGTCCTCAGCACTCTCCCACCTCCTTCAATCTGCACCTTCAAAGCTGTTCTCAATTGCCGCCTGTCCCCGCAGTTGAAGATCTTGTCTAGCGAATGGTTTCGCTGCACTCTTCACCCCAGTTTCCTCCTTGGGGGCTGTTGTTCATCTCAGATTCCACCCTCCTTGTCACACAACCAGAGCTTGAGAGAGTCATGATGGGGCTCCCAGCTAAAGAGGAAAAGCCTGTTACAGCTCGGGGATGAGGTGCAGGATCCTTGGATACAGAAATTGACCTCCCACTTTTCCTGACTTGCCACAGCCTTTGTTAGGGCAGGAGAGGGGCAAGAGCAGCCAGGAGGGAGGTGGTGCCTGGTAGTCTAAGTTATTTCATTTCGCTAAGCCCATTTCCTTTCACAGAAGGAAACATAGAAAGTGAAAAGGTTAGACTCCTCCCATGCTTTGCATTTTTTGAATAGCAGAAACCTTATTCAAACAAAATCTTATGTAGATGTCCACCATTTAGGAAGCTGATTGAAGTACAAATGAAGCTCCATCACCTCCAGTTTCAAAAGCACCAGGAACACTTCAGGGACCACACTTGAGAGTCACTACCCAGAAAGAGTTCTGGATTTCTAAAGATCTCTTCCAGTTATGGAAAATCCTTCGTTGAAATTACAGCCCCTCCCTGCCTTCACTCCTAAATAGACCTTTTAACAAAGAATTGAATGCTACTCTTTGCTAAGCAAGAAGCAGTGTAGTGTGGGACAATGTATAAGGCATTTGGTAATCTCACGGGAGTCTATACTGATAGACACACGATGGCAAAGAAAGTACTCCATATCCAGAATACAGTAAGTCCTCACTTAACATCGTCCACAGGTTCTTAGAAACTGTGACTTAAAGTGAAACGACGTATAAGAAAACCAATTTTACCAGAGGCTGATTGATAAACACGAGTTAGGTTCCTATAATACATTTCTGGTCACACACACATACACGCACACAAAAAAAATCACCAAAACTTTTAAATAGAGACCGCAAAAACACTTTTAATATTAAACATTGAAATAATGTGAGCTATACATAAATTTAGGAAATATAAACAAGTTAAGATAATTATTTTCCAACCCGTTCAGGGGCATGGGTGGCCAGAGCCTATTCCAGCAGCTCTGGGCACAAGGAAGGAACCCACTCTGGGCAGGACAACTTCTTATCGAAGGGACACACACACACACACACACACACACACACACACTCTCTCTCAGACTGGGACAATTTAGACATGCCAGTTCACCGAATGTGCACATATTTGAAATGTGAGAGGAAACTTGAATACCTGGAAAAACCCACGCAAACATGGGGAAAATATGCCAACTCCACATGGTGGTCCCTGCCAGGAATCGATATATTTTTTTCCTCATCAACATTCTAACAAAACCACATTGAATAAAACAATGTTATTAAAGGACCCGCCATAAATGTCTTTTCTAGGGAAATCACTGCTTCCTTCCTACTAGGAGCTGTCAGCTATAATACATGTGCCAACGATTAGGTAGATTGGCTAGTTCTCTTCTGCTACCCACCGAGTCAGGTATCACAATAAGGGCTTGAGGTAGTCCAAGTTGACAACACATCTGTGTCTTCTACCCTGATGTCCCTGGGAACTCCAAATTTGTATATACAATTGCTTTCCTGGCATCTCTGTTTGGCAGCCTATCAGGCATCTCGAACTTGTCCCTATATGAAGCAATGGCACAACCAACCAACCAACTGCTCAGATCAAAACTTTGAGTCATTCTTGAGTCCTCCCATATTCAGTCCATCAGCAGGTTGGCTTTAAAAACACATCCACCATCCAGCTACTTTTTCCCATTTACTCTATACGACCACCACTCTACATCTTGCATCTGGACCACTGCAACAGCAGTGAACTGCAAAGGATCATAACTGGTCACCTGTTTCCATTCTTACCTGGCTGTAACACATCTTCTATACAGAAATGATCTTTTAAAAATGGAGCTCATATCACCTTACTCCCCTGCTTAAAACCTTCCTGTGGCTTCCTGTTATGATAGCTAATAAAGCTCTGCATAATCAGCCCTTCTTCCTCTCCCATCTCACTATTATCAGCCAAACACCCTGGCCTGCTTTCTGTCTTCAAACACATTAAGGTTGTTTCTGCCTTAGAGCCCCAGCAATCCCTATTTGCCACTGTTGGGATACTCTTGTCTGCTGGGAAGATGGAAGTTATGAACTTACATAATTACAGAAGTGACATAAAATCACCTTTGCCATATTCCATTTAATAGAAACAAGTAACAGGTCCTGCTCACACTCATGAGAAAATTACACCAGGGCTCGAATACAGGGAGGCAGGGATACCTGCAGGCCCTAGTAGTTTGCCTGCCATGCTGAAAGTGGCATCTTAGTCCACTGTGTTCCATGGTTCTTGGCTTAACCTCTGACATCGTTCACTTTGCATTGCCCTCTTTGAACACTTCTAAAGAGAGCATTGGAAAATTTGCCTTCTGAGCAACATTCTCACATTCTCAGCCTGCTTCCTGTCCATAGAAAGTTGGGGGTCCAGAGTCTTTTTACATTCAGTCCCTTTTTATCTAGATTGATGTCACTTTTATTAGTATACCTCCCTATAAAGTTCTGCGGGCTTTCTGTGTCTGATTTGAATCCACTCTGTGCACCAAAAGCCATACTCACAATTATTTTTCAGATCTCTCTCTCTCTAGATTAATCCCTGATACTTTAGGTATATCAGGCTGCTCTAGGACAAGAATCTTAATTTCTGGACATCGTTTTAATAAACTGGAAGGGCTCATTAGATAGTGCCTTGATTCTCACAGAGGTCTTAGCAAAGTACATTTCGGCTCTTGATTTTTTTACTTAAAGCCATGTCTTAAATTTGATAATCTTTTATTGGTTTAAAAAGATATTTTTTGATTGTAGCACCTTTATAGTCCCTCTAAATTCTACTTGAAATCTGGCTAGTTCTTTCTGAGTAATTGCTGACATTTTCAACATTCTGCCTAGAAATTCCTTTTCTCAAGCCCAAATGTTCAGTAGGTACAGTTTTCCAAGTTACCACAGGTACCCCGTTTCCTTGCATTTTTTCAGCCTTCAATAATTTTCTCACCATTTTTCCTGTCTCTATCCACAACCTAGTTTCAATGTCACATATATATTTTTGTTTGTTTGTTTTGGCACCAATTTCTGTTATTTATTGCTGTATAATAAATTGCTCGAAGTCTCCATGCTTTAAAGTAATAAATCTTTATTTGGTACATGAATTGGTAGGCTGGTGATTTAGGCTGGGCTTGGTTGGGCATTTAATTACCCTATAGTTGATTCAAGATGACTTTGGTAAGGCTAGCTTAGGCAAAAAAAAAAAAAAAAAAAAAAAAAAAAAATTCATGAAAAGGGCAGAGAGCAAAGTGAGAGCAATCTCAATGGAATAAGGGCTTTTCAAGCCCTTGCTTACATCGTATTTGTGAAAATCCCATTGGCCAAACTCCTATAACTGAGCCGAGTCAGAAAAGGAGAGCACAATATTCCATGGCAAAGTATGTGAATAAGAGGTAAGCAAAGTATTGGGGCATTTTTGCAACATAGTACAGGGATCAATGTTATATTTGCTTCATAAAAATAATCTGGAAGTGTTTCTTCTTTCCCAGTGTTCTGGGATGTGTTAGGTAGTGTAAGGATTGACTGGTCTATAAAGATTTGGTAGAATTCCCCTGTGAAAGAGCCAACCTTGCCTTTTTTTTATAGGGTAGTGTTCTTTGACAGTCCTTTCTGTTTTCGTTATGAAAATTAGTCTGTTTAAACTTTCTCTACTGGAGTCCTTTTGGTATATTTCCATAGGTCATTACCATTTCATCTCATTTTTCAAATTTATTTGCGCTGTACAAAATAATCCTTAAATGTGAGTCTTCTTTACTTATGTCTTTCTTCTGTTCACTATTTTTTTGATTGAGTTGTATTTTAATGAACTATTCTTGCATTCTTTATCAGTATCAATAGTATTTTAAGCTATATTTCACCTACTATTGCTTTAATTAAATTTTATCAATCATTTTCTAGAAGCTCTGAAATTTGGGTTCATATTTCCCATTTGCCCCGAGTAGTTCCATAGAAAGTCTTTTCCAGGTGAGACTTAAAAAATTTTAATTCTCATTTTATTGCATTGTGATTAAAGGTTGCATTATTTCTATTTTGCAGCTTTTAACATTATGGTGTTCTTTGTCGTGTCTAATTTCTTCCTGAATTCTACCTTGTCAGATGTTGATACTACAATCAGCTTTATATAATTTGTATTTGCCTGGAGTATTGCTGTCTACCCTTTTACTTTTTAGCCTTTTGAATCACTTATTTTAAATGTGTCTCTTGGAAATAACAGACAATAAGATACTGGTTTGTGAGCCAATCTGAACTTTAATAGATGTGTCCTTCCATTTGCTAATTTGACCCATGTTGGTCCTTATGTTTGCTTTATGATGCTTTGTTTACCACGTTTTTCACTGTGACTTATTGACTTCATTGTTGTCTGTTTGAGCATTGAGGGAGCTGTCTTATTTTTGTCATAATGATTATCTTTATACTATACTATGACCTTTATTCTTTGTCTCCCTTTTTCCTATTTAAGCCTCAACTATTTAGTCTGTCAACTTTAAGTGATATTGACTGGCATCTATTGCCTTTGTACTGTCCTCCTCTACTCTCCATTCATTTACTTGTGTTGTTCTACCTTGTCAAAGCATATACTATTTGATGCTATTGTTCCACCCTTATCCTACTTTCATTTTGGTCTTAGATTTAAAATTAACGATTTTAATGCTCACCACAAGTCTTTTTGCAGAAGTTTCCCCATTCATCTCTTAGTTGGTGAAGCTTGTCTTTTAGTGTAATCCTAAGGGGTTATTTCTTGAGCTCTTGCATGATTAAAACTTAACAAAAGATATATCCTTGATACACTTAGTTCATATTTTTTGAGTTTCTTGAAAACGTTGCTCCGTTGCTATTTGCTTTTTGAAAACTCTGATGCCAACCTGATTTTTCCTTTGCAAAAGACTAGACCTTTGGCCTAGAATTTTTTCCTCACCTTCACTGTATTAACAGTTGACTAGGATACTTCTTAGTTGATCATTTTAGGATAATTTTCCATGTAACAAGATAGGCCCTTTCAAGATATAGATTTGGGTCTTCTATTTTTTCAGAAATTTCTCTTGGGAATAGTTTTGAATATTAACTGCCCCATTGTCTTATCTTTTGGCATCAGGAGCTCCAATCTTACCTGTGTTAGTCTTTCTTTACCTGTCTTTTTACCTAACTCTGTCTGGTCCTTCTTAGCTCTTCCTTTATATTGTTTATGTGGTCTTAGCTTTTTTCATTCTTCTGTATGCTTTACTGTATTTGCATATTCAAACTCTTTCCTGTTTGATCAGTTTCCTTTTCACCTATGTCTGTCGCTTTTTCATTTTTATTCTGAGGTTTTGAATTTCTCATCTCCGCTTATCTTTCATATTCACAATTGTTTTTTACTTTAAAATTCGTCCGTCTTCAAGGGTTGTTTGCTCTTTGTCCCTTTTTTCTTTGAGGTATTTCATCAGCTTGAAAAGTTATGAATCCCCCTCCGTTTTCTTCCTACATCTGTGTAGATGGTGAGTTCCTTCTTCCATTTATGTTGACACACTTGCAAAAACAGGCAACTCTATAGGGCAGAGGTAAACTGGGGAATGAATTGAGTGGCTTTCTCTCTTTCTTGGTCTTGAGAGGGTGTTTTTCTGTTGGCCAATAATGTAAAATTTCTTTAATAAGTAATGTCTAAGTGGTATGGGTGGGGGAGGTGTTGTCCATTTTCTTCTGAGTCTTTGACCTGCTGTTGACAGACCGTCATCTTCAGCTTCTTGCTTCCTTTTTCCCCTTCACCCACCAAGCCTACAAAGGACACCTCTCTTTTAAGATAACTTCACCTCTTTGGTCCCACTCATGTCCTAAACCCCTTCCTTTTGACTTTGCACTAGCCACTGCTCTGATCCACCAAGTCTCAGACCTGTTTGCAGCATTTTCCACTCTCGGGGAGACCATAAACAGTTTGATTTAACTGAAGTCCCAACTTAGGCAAGGGCCTATGGCAGAAGAAAAATCTGGTGGATTTTGCAGGAGGCAGATCACAGAGAACTTTCTATAGAGGCTTTTGTGATAATTTGAGCAAGGAATAAAGGGGTCTAAAGTAAAACAGGAGGGATTGAGAGAAAGAAACTGCTTTAGGAGTTACCAAAAGAATAACCGAAATCACTTGGTGACTGATTTGACATGGGAAAGGAGGAGGATATCTGAGTTTCAGGTTTGGGGTCCTGAATGAATGAATGGATGGATAAATGATGGTACCAATTCACTGAAACAGGAACTCTGAAGGGGGGTTGGGGAAGGCAAAGGGAAGATAAGTGGAGTCTCCAAGGAGAGTTCTGGCTGGAAACATAGATCTTGCTGCTACTGATATATAAGTAGTAGCTGAAGCCCAAGAATAGATGAGATTGTTCAACAGGACAGGGAAGAATGGGAAGGAAAGGCTGATGAGGACAGAGATTTGGGGCCCAGAAATAATTAAGGAGTAGAAAGAGCAGAACTATTTGGTGAAGAAGCAAGAATGAATGAGAGATGAGGAAAGCAAGAGAAAAGTTGGAGATAATGGCTATCAACAAGAAGACAAGGCTAAAAATAATTAATGCAATGGATGAGAACACACAAAATATGTTAAATGTATCATATCGATGCTAAAAATAAAAATCTGGTTGCTGTTAGAGGAAGCTTGAGAATCAAATTATTATTTTGAAAACTGGTGAATAAAGAGGAAAGAATCTATTTATTCTGCTTCTCCTATGTAAACAATATTGTTGGATAACTAAACAGGGGATGTTTTTCATGTAGAAGAATCCCAGCTAATAAATAAAGAGGGATAACACAATTGTATCCCTGGTAAACTAATGGAGCTACTAGGCATGAACATCGCAGAAAAGAGAGAAAACAAGACATATGTGCCTCCTGACAAAAAAGCACAACACGACACCATCTACGAAGCTGTCTTACATAAAAAGGAAAATAATCATATATGCATCTGATCATGCCTCTAGGTCGGTGGTTATTAATCAGGGTCAATTTTGCTCCCTCCCCTCAACCAGGGGATATGTGGCAATGCCCAGAATCATTTCTGACTGTCACGACTTGGGGAGGGGGTGATTGATACTGGCATCTAGTGGGCGGCCCTACACAACCAAAAAGTATCAAGGCCAAAATGTCAATAGTGCTGAGGTTGAGAAACCCTGTATTAGATCCAAACACCAATTTATAGGAAATATAGAAGATACAGAACATGTTAAATGACACCTCACGGACTGAATCAACAAAACCCAGAGTTTTGGAAATTCTCCTGGACAAATGACCCAATTTTTTTTAGCAAGTGAAGTGAAAGAGTGAGGGTTGGGCTGAGAAAGTCAGGGTTGGGGGAAAGGATGGACAGTGGGGTCCAGGTATGGGGTGGGGTAGCTGTGGGTTAGGGCTTGGGGAGGAGTGGCCAAAGAGTCAAGACTGGAGAAGGGAATAGGCTGGGGACAGAGGAAGGGGGATGGCTTTGTCTCCCCCATTCTGCTGATGTAGGTCCCTCTATTAGCTTTACTTCTGCCTTTGAAAAGGAAAAAATCATTAATTTTTATTGGTGATATCTAGATTCAGTGTTAGCCTATCTTCTGGAATAAAGATAGGAAAAGAAAGATGCTTTCCTGCCCTGGGCACAAGGGCACAGGGACACAAGCAGCCCATTTATATTCAGAAAGATGTGCTACGGCAGGCTTCGAGATGGTCCCTGGCAGGGCTGGAGCACAGCCGGAGTCAGGTGGCAGGCAGAGCCACTGTGAAAGGGAAGAGGATGCCCACTGTCCAGGGCCACGTCCCCAAGTGAGATCAGCAGAGTCTGGGCAGGCAGGATCAACAGGGGTTCCAGGACCTGCAGAATTCACTCCAGAAGCCCCTGAATCTGGGACACGATTCTCTGCTCAAGCTGGGCATACCTTGGGAGGAGGGCAGCATAGACCTGGAAGGGTGAAAAGAGCGGTTTAGAATGGGGAGGGGGAGGTGCCTCTTCCATTTAAATTGCAACTTGCAATTTAAAATTGTTACATCCCATTTATCTACAATTTAATTTCTTTTCTTTTTCTTTTCTTTTTTTTCCTTTGCTGGGCAAAAGAAGTGTCAACTCACATACACAAAAGAAATGCTAGCAGTTCTCAAATTTATCGATTAAGATTATTTAAAAATGAAAATTATGACAAGAAGCCAATTTTTGTTTTCAAATCTACAAAATTAAAAACTCTGGTGGAAAAAAAAACCTCTGGTGGAGGTACTTGGAAATGGTTCTCATTGCACAGCTGGTGGAAGTTGGTGGTGCAACTCTTGTGAAAATCAACTGGACTTTATTTACATCTGTATCAAGGAGCCTGAAAATACCCATAGCCTTTGACCCAGTTATTCTACTTCTGCAAAATTCTTCTAAGCCCACGAAGTATCTTCTTTGACACCACAAAACATTCAAACTCATAAGACAACCAAGGTCTCCACCTTGACTCCCAAGAGGATAGACTGGAGGAAGATACCTGTTGGTACAGAGGCTGCAGGTGCTCTTCAACAGGAGACCACACAGTGGGCCACAGAGCAGTTTGCACAGGTGTCCAGAAAAGGGTTTCTTAGCCTTCCTGCCTTTTCCCCTCCCTGCTCCCCCTGCCCCCAGGTTAAAGCTCAGGTGCAAGGAGATGAAATGTACACAGAAGAGTTACAAGAACCACCCTGGCTTTGAAACCTCATGTCCCACAGGACTATCTCTTGTAACAACTCTACAGGCAAGAGACATGCCCATGAGAAGTCACTGCACTCAGAGAAGCTCTAAGTATGACTTCCCACAGGTATTTATGGTCCCCTCCCTGTCAGCTGCAATTTCCCAATTAAAGGCCACTTTTACATAAGTGATGTTGCCTAGTAACCCTGTTGACATCCCATTTTATTAAGTCTCACAAGAAACAGTTAGAAAGTTAACAGAATAGGAAAAGATTCTGTTAACCCTTTGCTTACACAGGGTTAATTATAATAATTGAAAAACTAGAAGTAACAAAGAAAAAAAGAAAAAAAACTAAAAGAAATTATTCTAAGACATAGAAAATGCTCAAGTAAATTATGGTTCACTAGACGGATAGAATATTATGCAGTCATTAAAAATAATGTGTATTTCAAATATAGTGGACAATTTGGTGACAGACAGAGGGGAGGGGGTTTGGGGGGCTAGAGAATGGGGTGAAGGGTTAAAGAAGTACAAATTAGTAGTTGATAGTTGGCCACAGGGCTGGGGAGCACAGCAGAGGGAATACAGTTAGCATTAATATGATGACTAGGTGGAGGGCCAGGGGAGGGAGGGAGCAATTGAGGGGATCGTTTTATGAACTATATAGATGTCTAACCAATGTACTGTATACTTGAAACTAATTTAAATAAATTTAAAAAAATAATTATGTGTATGTGCATTTTAAAGAATGTAAATACTTAAGATGTAATGTAGAATTTTAAAAGAAGTGGGCTACAAATATATATATACACATATGTATATATATACATATATATACATATATACATACATATATATATATATATATATGTATATATATAATATGCTGTGTAATAAACCCAAACCAAAAATAACAAGAGGGAAAAGGGCTACTAAGAAACACAACCCTACATTCTTACCCTTCATTCCTTTTTTTAAAAATCCCATTCCTTCTTATTTGGCTTAATTAGCTCCAAAGTCAAGTATTTTAGTAACTGATCATGCAACTAGGGCCTACTCTTGGTGCAGCTACAGCAGCTCCGTCTGTGAGCATAAAGGGGGCTTTGATTTCCTCTCCAAGGAGGAAACTGCACCATGCAGCTGAGCAGAGAGAAAACACTTTCAGTGTTGAGTTTCCATTTGAGCACAGCACTGCTGTAGGTGCCATGGAGAGAAAAGAGGATGCCACCCTGCTCTCTAAAAATGTACAACCCAGACTTCAAATAGGTCACTTATGCCAACGATCATAGACTTGCCACTGCTTGCAACCTGGTGCTGAGAATGATACCGAGGTTACACTTGGGTTTAATGGTAGAGTGGTACGAGATGCCTTTCGTACAACCAAGGCTGACCATATTAAGTGGTAGTCTGTTGGGAGAATTGAGGGAAACAGACTGTGATGTTTCTCCCTGATAAGCAAGACGTGAGTGAGGAGAGACTCCCTGCCCCATGCCATGCTTTGATTCCTGCCTACGAATACAGTTGAGGAGGGGGCATGATGTTTGGAGCAGCCACAGACATCCTGTGGCCATTTGGAGCCTGTCTAGAGCTGCACTATCCATTATGGTAGCCATAGGTGCCTTTGAGTGCAATGTAACCAGTGTTCTAAGTACACACCAGATTTCAAAAGCTTCAGACCCAAAAAGAATTTAAAAAGTAAAATGTCACATTAGCAATTTTTCTTACTGATTACATGTTGAAATGACAATATTTTGGATATACTGGATTACATAAAATATGTTACTCAAAGTAGTCACTTATTTCTTTTTACTTTTTTAAAAAGTGAAACTACTAGGAAATTTGAAATGAGACATGTGGCTCTCATGATGTTCCCATTGTCCATGGCTGATCTGGAGAATTTCAGGGAGCATGACCTGGAGGCCTGACACTGTTGAACCAACACTGGCAACTACCTTCAGACCTCCCATTATATAATAAAGCCATTATAGTCTAGGGTTCTTTTAAAACCGCACAATTGGGAAGTTAAAAGTAAGCAGATCAGATGTTGTTCCCACTTCACAGATGAAGAACCAAAGCTTCAGAGATGAGGAGTGCTGCTCAAGGTCACGCGAAGGTTAGATGGTGAGGGAGAGGCAAAATCAGTTCAGAAACCAAAGGCTCTTTATCTCAATGCAGGATCTTCCTACTGCACTGAGCTGTCTCTTAAACATAAGGATATATGACAAAATAATAGAAGCTTGGGCACATCTATGTGTGTGGGTTATCCAGTCACCTGGAAAGCATGAACTTCTGCTTCTAAGATATGCTGGGAACAATTCTCCATGGTGTTTCTACATGTCTTGTGACAGCTTTTGTTCCAGATTACCTTTTCAAGGGTGTTTGTAGTAACAGCCTTAGAAGATAGATAGTGCCTCCTCTGGGGCCAAGGGTTGGGCAGGTTTGCTTGCAGGTCCTTTATAAGGTTGAGGGTTTGTAAGCTCAGGGTCCCTCCGTTGTGACACAGACATAGTGTATACACAGTACCCACCTGCTCCACATCACCCCATGGCATGTCAGAGCCAAGGAAATCTGAGGCAAGCATGAAGCTCATGCTGCCTCCTAGACCATGATAGTGCTGTCTGTGCCACCCCTGCTCCTGGGCTACCAAGAACCTTCTACAGCAGGAACAGTGGTGTGGCAGATGCTGTGGCATGCCACCCAGATTGCCCTTCAAGAATGGAGAACTTATTCTCCCAGCCCTCAGCGGACAACCACTTTGGGAGCTGCCTTGGTTATAGAGAGCTAACCCCATCTTGGGGTGGCTTGCAGCCTGCATGCAACAACTTACTGACATGGGGCCCGCATCCCACTGGGTACAACTCTAAAGGGTTGTCCCAGCTTCAGAATTTCCTATCAGACTGGCCAAGGGCTACACTGAGACTACACTGCAGCTCACCTCCTCCCTCTGCCCAGCCCTGTCACCTCCTTTTCCCTCCCATGGATGTAGATCCCATGAGCACGCCCTCATAAATCTCCTGCATCCTAATTGACATCTCCAAGTCCACTTTCTCAATCAGTAACAATTAGGGGCTGCCTTCACAGGGATTTCCTGGCCCGAGGGCCTACACAGCTGTCTTGGACCCAGACTTCAGATTTGAGTGCTAGAAACCCAGCATGCCTTGTGCTTAAGTGACCATTTTTCAGTGGCTTTTGTTACCCGGTGAAATGGAAAGGACCACCCTGAGACATACAGAGCAATGAAGACATGCCCAGCAAAACACCCCACCCCTGGGGCTGCAGAATCAGCAGTTATCTGTGAATCTCAGTTGGCTTCTTTTCCCCTTTAGTTGAGCACATCAACTTTAATATAGGTGCCAAAAGAAGAACTTACTTACCTTTTAGAAAAAATGCAAATGCTCTGCCCAAATTCTGATGGTCTCTTACCTGAGAAGCTCCTGGGGTTGGAGTAGCAGCTAATCTGGGTTTGGAGGCTAACTTCACGACCTCTTGGAAGGGCACGTCTGTCCCAGCTGCAAGGCCTGGAAGGGAAATCTCATTTCATAGCAGTGCATGTTGCAAATGAGGACATTAACTGGAAATAGCATTTCATCTCTGAGGTGATAAAATGTTCTAAAACTACATTATCGTGATGTTTGCGCAACTCAGTAAATTTACTAAAAATCACTGAATTGTACACTTAAAATTGGGTGATTTTTATGTCATGTGAATTATGCCTCAATAAAACCATTAAAAAAAAGAGAGAGAAAAGAAAGAATTCAAGTGCAGGCCTCTTAAACAGGGCCTAGTTGTCTTGCTCACTGAAAGCGCCTATCATGGAACTGGCAGCTGCCTCCTGATATCCGACAGAAGAAGGAGGTCCACCTGCCTCTCTTTGCTCACATTGCTCCCTTTTCCCACCCCAGGCATCTCTCAATTCCTCCTGCCTCGGGGCCTTTTCACTGTTCTCTCACTGTTCTTCTCTTCCCTTTTCACGTACCTTTTCTCTTCTCCTCTAGATAAGTCGCAGCTAAGAACATCACTGGTTTGGGATGCTCCCTAATCTTCCACCCCTTCTTGCCCCCCTCCCCCACTAAGTACCATCTGCTTTCTTCAGAGCACTTCTCACAATTTCTGGCCACAGGTTTGTTGAAGGTCACAGCCTTGCTGAACCAGAAGCTCTTCGAGGCCAGGGACTAGGTCTGGGTCTCCACTAGAGCCCTGATGCCCAGCACACAGCCAGCATACAGAAGGCGCCCAATAAATGTTCACCAAGAAAATGAGTGGCAAGGCTAGAAAAGAGGGAAGGCTACCAGAGGTGGGCAAGAAACAGTGAACAATTTCTAGGCGATTTAAGGAGTAGTATCAGATTGACAGGGAAACACACCACCAAGGGTGAAGGGAGGCCCACTGAAGAGATGAGACCGAGACTTTTAACTGAATGCTGGAATGTTCCAGCTCAGAGTTGTATGGATGAGAAAATGAGACGAGTGGTGGGGTGGCCAGCAGAAATTAATCAAGACTATGGTCCCTCTCCACTCATTCACAGACTGGCTGTGTGTGAGAGTCATCCCTGGACCCAGCTGGGGAGAACGGTGACTGACAGACCTCAGGCAGGAACTGGTGTGCTAGGACTTAGCTCAGGCTCTGGTTTTGGGGGACAGAGTAAGGCAGTACCTCAGATAACCTCTGGCAACTAAAGAGGCACAGAAAAGGAAAAATGTGAAAGAAATGCAGTGGAGCATAGCAGTGGAGAGCCTAAAGGGTCATTCCTTTCCTGCTTCGGCAGAAGGAAGAATGAGAAGCAGACCTCAGGCTTTTCATAGGCAACAGTGAAGGCCGGAAGATTATGGAAGTGCTTTCAAAGTTCTGAGGAAAAGTATTTTGAACTTAAGAGTCCTCTGCCCAACCAAGGTAACATTCTTCGGGAGGACAAAACAAAGCCCTTGCTGGACATGTAAGGCCTCAGGAAATGGTCGCCTACTGAATTCCCTCTTAAAAATGCATTTAGGTTGTATATTCCAACAAAACTAGCACTGAACAAAGAAGGAGAAAGAAACTGAAAGGAGTTTAAAAATTAAAAAGAAAGAAAACACATAAGTGCAAGCAAAATCCAATACGATGTAAAGTTTAATTAAAAACGTAACAATATGGAAATAAATTGCCACCCAATGATCTTGATATAGGTGATAACATTAGATAGGGTGAGGTGAATAGGGTGTGAAAGGAGAATAAAAAAGAGATTAATTATTAAGAGAAGGATATGGCCCATGATTAAGTCTCCATGTTGACAGAAAACTATGTTTAATAGGTGTGTTAAAAAGTTACCATTAACGTGTGAAGAATGAAACCTCTAGAGGAAAAAAGGCAAAGCCCTTGGGGTGCATGGGTGGCCTGGAGGAGCAGCCTGAGTAAACTGACCAAATGGGAGGAAGAATGACCTTGTGGGCATGTACTGCTCCTGCCAGAACTTGCCTGGATCAGGGAGAAGCCCTCACTATTTGGAGTTTCAGCCAGGCCTCCTTCAGAGCAATGGGGCCAGTGGAGCTGTCCAGGGTCCTGAACTTTATGGCTCTGCAGCATTCACCTTTGTATCAACTTTCTGCTCTTGCTGAAAAGGCTCTGGACGTCATCCATCTCTCTTGCCCACTAGTTGTCCAGACCCAAGCCTGCATGCCTTCAGCATGCCCTATGTCCTTTCCCAATGTCCCTGTGCTGAGTCTGCCTCTGACCAGGCCTCATTCAATTGTAACTCTGCCTCTTTCCCCACTTTAAGTAGAGAATAAAGGAACAGTGCATTTGGGGTGGTTCTTGTGCGCTGGGAGGGAGAAAATGGAAGCTACAGCCCCCAAGATTCCAGTGTCCCTGAAAACTGGTAACATCCTAATCTCACCCTTCCATAATCCTCAGCCCAGCCAGTGCCCCAATCTCTTCCAGAGGCACCTGTCACCCATCCATCGACCTACCATGGAAAGCTCGGTAAGCAGAGCCCACGCAGGCCGAGTTGGCAGTGTCTATGACATACACCGGGGCACAAAACACATCCGCAAGCACCTGGAAAACAACAGAGGTTTGCACTGTGGGGAGTTGTTCGTCAGAGGACACACGGACATTTGGACAAGCATTTTCCAGGCTCTCTCTCCTCATATGTCTTCCCATGCCTTTCATTCCACCTCTACTGCCTTAAAGGAAGCACTCTTGGCCATGCTGCCCTGGTGATAAGAGGGTCAGGATGACCTGAGGGAAGTCTCTAGTGGAGAGCCGCAGCTTTCCAGGTTGTCCCTGCGCTGTTCAAGCATTTCATCAAAGACAAGGAGGAAGATGCAGGAAGTATGCTTAGCGAACAGTCAAGGTGGAGACAGCTGGGTATCAGATTAATATTAACAATCCTGAACAAACTCAACTAACAAAGGCATGTTTTACAGGGATAAAGATAAAATTTTCCATTTAGGTCCCAAAAATAAATTGCATAAATTTAGAATGGAGGATGTTTACTAAGAGGAGCTCATGTGAAAAATACTTAGAGGAAGGGGTTTTAGTTGACCAGAAATATTGTAGCAGATGCTGTTGACGCCCCATCCAGATCCCCTGATGGGACCAGTGTGCACCCCTTTCCAGCTGCTCTGAGTATTGGCTGCTAATGGCTCACGGCTGCCCCTCCTCAAAAGAATTGCTCTCAGCTGAACAGAGCTGCCTCTCACAAGAGGTTATTTTCACCTCTCCCCAGGGCAACAAGTTGGACCCCCTACCACAAGGTGGAACCAAGCTTGTGGTATATTTCATGTTCCAGATCTCCCCATGGGATGAAGCTGAAACCGACTCTAGCCAAAACCACATCCTTGCTTGCCCTTCTCCCCTTGCCCTGCTGCATCCTTCACTCCCTTTCTCCCTGAAAAACTCTCAATGAATCCTTTACATTTTTAAAAATTTCAGATTCTGCTTCTAGAGAATCTTACCTAAGACAGCTATTTTATAAGTCAAGAGCAGATGCAGTTATTCAAACAGCTAAGGCAGTCTACATCCGAAAATACTCAGTGTCCAATAAGACCTCAACAGCCCCAAGATGTAATAGTCTGATTGTTAGACATTTGCAGGTTGAGTTCACTTTTGGTCATATATTTCTAACATAATGAAGGATGAGAAAGACAGTGACAAAGCATTACAAGAGAAATGGCTGGGAAAATCCGAGGTCATTAAATTGGAAAGGAGAAACTTTTAGGAAGACAAGAACAGTGGCATTTGATGTCAGGTTTGCCATGTGGGACAGGCATTTTCTGTGTGACTCCAGAGGCCTGTGCTGGTATCAGAGTGTGGAGTTATAAGGGCAGTGGATTTCATCTGTGTTTAAGACAGAACCTGCTCACAGTGTGAACTGTTAAACAACAGAGCTGGCTTCCTGGTAGAGGACAAGCTGTGAGCTCCCCATCCCTGCAGCACTGGGAATAGAGGCAGTCCTTATTGTCAAGTGTCTGACTCTGAGAAGTAACAGGTATAGAAGAGGTCCCAGTGCAGAACCAGCTACCAGCACTTACCTGTAAGATGTCTCTGTTGTGAGATGCCCCTCCAGTGGCCAAAATCTTTGTCTTGGGCACTGCAAGGAAAAAGAATAAAACACATGGCTGTGACAATTCCCTCAAGAGAGAAAAGGCTGTTTTCCAGAGTTCTTCAGCCACAAATGGCGTGTGTTGGGCCCATGTCTCTTACTTATCACATAGGACTGGAAGAGAGATCCGAAGTGACTCTGTCTCTGCAGTGTTGTCACATATAATTTGCTTGTGAGGCTGCTGTCTCACCCACTTCTTACTGTCTTCATTTTTTTTAATCATTAAAAGACAAAATCTCTCAACAATCCAGGAATAGAAGGGAACTTATTTAATTTGATAAAAGCCATATATCCAAGATTTACAACAAACATCATTTTTAACAGAAACATTTAGAACCATTCTCTTGAAGACTGGTGTGCCTGCCAGATGACCCCATATCCTAATATTCATACCTTCATGTAGTCCCCTCTCACATTCAGTAGGGCTGACTCATGTGACCAATAGGATATTGTGTAAATGTTGGAGTGTGAATTCCAAGAATAGGTTATAAAAGACATTGAGGCTTTCACCTTGCTCTGTTGTAGATCACCCTCCCTTGGATCACTCTCTTTGTGAGCAGTTAACTGCATCTTGAAGACATTCAAGCTATGGAGAAGTGTCTGAGAGTCATGGAGAGGCTCTGAGGCCTCCTATGAACAACCATGTGAACTGGTCACCTTTGAAGCAGGCCCTACCTACAGCTTTAGTCAGCCTTCAGATGACTGCAGCCCCAGATGACATACTGACCTCAACTTCAGCAGAGATCTCAGTCAAAATCACCAAGCTATGCTAATCCTGAATTCTTGACCCACAGAGTCTGTGTAAGACAATATACACTGTTGTTTTAAGACACTACATTTTGAAGTCATTTGTTACAGAGCAATAGATAATACTAAGAACAAAACAAAGATTCACACTACCCAATACACTGTTACATAGTATTAGTTATACTAGTCAGTGCTGTAAGACAAGAAAAATAAATAAAATGTATAAAGATTTAAAGAAAGATAAAACTACCATAACTTACAGTCAATAAGCCATTTATAAAAATTAAAAATAGGCAAACTAATATAAGTTTAGTAAGGTTGTCAGATACAAAATCAACTTACAATAATCAATGACATTCCTAGCAAAATTCAACTAGCAAATGTGATAGAAAATAAATTACCATTCACAATAGCAACCAGAAATGTAATGTAGCCAGGAAATAATCTTAGCAAAGAATTCAAAGGTCTCCATAAGAAAAAATTCAAACTGTTATTAAAGTACAAAAAAAAAAATCTAAATAAATTTAAAAAATAAATATCCCAGGCTCTTGGATGGGTTTGAATTAACATTATAAAAGTATCAATCTTTTCAAATTAATTCACAAATACAATGCAACCTAAACAAAAATTCAAACTGGGTTATTTTTAAAGAACATAAACCAAATATATTACAAAATATTTATGAAAAAAATAAAGACCCATAAATAGCTAAGACAATATCTAATATTGCTATATTAGATATTAAGACTTTGTTATAACTGAATTGTGTGCCCCTAGAATTCACATGTTGTACCTCAGAATGAGACTGTATTTGGAGATAGAGACAGACCTCTTTAAACAGGTAATTAAGTTAAAATGAGGTCATTAGGGTGGGATCTAATCCAATATACTTGGTGTCCCTGTAAGAAGAATAAAGTAGGACACACAGAGGGAAGATCATGAGAAAACAGGGATAATTTCTGTTGTTTAATCCACCCGCTCTGTGATACTTTGTTATGTAGCCCTAGCCACCAAAACAGACACACTACAAAGCTGTAATTACACAGTTTGCCCCAAGAACAGAACAATAAACCAATAGAATGGAAAAGGGGTACAGAGAGAGACCCAGGAATATACAGGAACCTGATAAATAATAAATAGGGCACTACAAGTAATGGGGAGAAATAGAACTGGATAATTATTTGGAAAAAAATTAAAATGGATCCCAGTTTACACCATTCACAAAGGTGGATTCTAGGTGGGTCAAAGTCCTAAATGAAGAAGTTATACTAAGAGTAGAAAATGCAGAAATATTCCTGTGACCCTGAAACAGGGGAAAACCTCTTAAAGATCTCCAAAGCATAAAAGTTAAGATGAAAAAATTAGTGGATTAATTTAATAAAAATTTTGTTCGCTTGTTTATATTATAAGTAAGGACAAAAGAGGATGCTTGCCATACGGAAAACTGACAAGGATCTAATATTTGAAGTATAAATAAACTCCTGAAAATCAATAAGAAAAAGAAAGGAAATCCAATATGGGGAAATGGGAAAGGATATAAATAGCCTATTCACAGGGGGAAAAAACAAAGTTACAAAGAGCCATTCAAACTCATTATTAATGAAAGAAACACAAATTAAATCAACATTGAGATACTCCCCAGTTTAAACCCATCAGATTAGCAAAAGACTCCAAGGTGCTTACTGATGAGTGCTGGTGAAGATGCAGGCACCCTCATGCATTGCCGCTGAGAGGAAGTCAGTGACTCTGAACTGCAAGACTCTCAGCCTCTTCTGTCCACCCCCTAACACTGAGCAGCAGCAGCATTTGACCTCAAGCTAAAGAACTGTCCTCCAGCAAAAGCAAGTTCCTATCAAGGGAGGATGCCTGGAGGGGCTGGGAGAGAAGAGGAACTTGAAGTAATACTGAAATAATTGCCATGGCAGACATAGAAAGAGACAGACATGGAGGACAATTCCACCCAGCAGAGAAATAAGCTGGATTCATCTTCCAACCAGGATAAAACTCTGCCAGTTCTGGCATTTGGAGAGACTTTATAGGGAGGACTGCAGCTTAAAGGCTTATACAGTGCTCACAGGCCTCAAGTTAAATCTCCTGCTGTCACCCCATATATGTAGTCTCTCCAGGCAGCCCCCTGATGGGGCAGATGCAGGGAGGGTCATAGGGAGAAGGGATCTTGTACCTGAAAAGGAAACCTAGGTTTGCTGTCTACACTAAGAGACCAAATTATTCATTCAGTACTATGAACCCACAGCCAATGTACTTGAGAAAAACCAACAGCATGAAAAAGAAAGATCAATGAGAACTAACAGAATAGCTTAGAAGGAAAAGAACTCAGGGCGAATTTGAAAACAAAAGAACAAATTTGAAAAATTCTTATATTTATCCTCACATGTACTTAAAGTGTAAATAATCCATAAAACAACGATTATGAAAAAGAGCAAACCAGGACACAAAAAAAAAGAGTTCTAGACATTAAAAAAATAATGTATGATTATATTAAAAAAAAAAAACTAAATAGAAAGGCTAAATAGTAGAATAAACGTGGAAAAATCTGATTTAATAACCTGAAAGATACAATCTCGGAAATTCTCTACAACTTAAAGTGACAAAGAGACAGAATACATTTAGAAGACATAGGAATCATTCTCTATTTATTCATTCTACAAAGCTCTAAGGAGGGCCCAACTAATCCTGGACATAGTTTAAGCATTGACAATAGGTGGTTTACCAAGACAGATGAGATTCCTGCTCTCAGACAAGTTCTAGTTCAGGAGTGACAGACAGTAAACAAACAGGTAAATTAACAAAATAGATGGTGATAACGACAAGTTCTATGATGAAATAAAGCAGAGAGAAATCAGGAGCACAGGGCCAACGTTTGGTTCAACGCAGTTCCTCCACCTCGGTACCACTGACATTTCAGGCTGGGTAATTCTTTGTTGTAGAGGGTGGCCCTGTACATTGTAGGATGTTTTAACAACAACCCTGGCCTCTACCCATGAGATGCCAATAGCACTCCCCGCTTAAGACAACCAAAACTGTCTCCAGATATCATTGAGCATCCTCTTTGGAGGCAAAACTGACACTGCTGAAAACCACTGATCTAATATGAATTCTAGTAAAAAGAACAGAGAAAGTGGAGAAGAAATAATCGAAGAAATAATATAATAAATAATATAATAAAATATAATAAAATATTTCTTTATAAATAAAAATATTTATTATTTATGATAAATAAATAAACAATAAAAGACTACAATAAAAGAAAGTCAGGTATATACAGATGAACGGCGCCAATGAGTGTTCAGCACAATGAATGAATAAGTCCTATGTCTAGACATTGGGAAATTTCAGAAGTCTAAGGAGAAAGAGAAGATGCTAAAAGATTCTTTAGAGAAAAAAATACCATTCAGACAGGCATCAAGCTTCTCACGTGGCAATACTAAAAGTCAGAAACAATGTATAACATCATTTTCAAAGTTCTGAATTAATATGATGTTTGAACTCAGAAGTCAACATACTGTAAAAGCAGCATTTAAGGGCGAAGGCAAAATAAAAATACTTTCATATGGGTAGTAGGACACAAAGAGTGAACCTTGATGTAAACTATGGACTTCGGTTAATAATAATGTATTAATTTTGATTTCTTAATTGTAACAAATGTACCATACTAAAAGAAGATATATATAATAGGGGAAACTCTGTAGGAGTAATACAAGGTTATATGAGGGAGTTATATGGGGTGGTAATATGAGAACCCTATACTATCTGTTTTTCTATAAATCTAAAACTGTTCTTAAAAAGTCTATTGGTTAAAAGAAATGTTAAAAGTTAAAAAAAAATTACTTTCATACAATCTGAGACCATTCCCACATATGGCAGAATTAATCAAGGATTCCCTGAAACAAAGATGACGTGGAGATCCAAAAAAAAGTAAGATGTGTGACATAATAAATAGTAGTGATCAAATAAATCAGTCAAATGTATCACTTAGGTAACTATTGATGTATAATGCACACAAATCAGTAACATTCTGGAACCAGAAAATGGGAGGTGAAGAAAGGAGAGATGAGAGGGAAGTGAGATATCTTTTTATCATGGGGAATATAATTACTGAATTGAATATAAATTCTAAATGTTGATCAAATACTAAACATTTTAGTATCTATGTTAAAATTTCAAAAGGTAATTCCTAGAAAGAGAAGAGAGCCTTTAGGCTCAGATGTCAACAATAGGAACGCCTGCAGAGGCCAGGAGGATGCCGTACTGAGTGGACTAGGCTAGCGTATGACAACACGGGGTGATGATGTGGCCTCCGAGTGAGCAGACCCTACCTAAAGGTCTTTGATTTAAAAAAGTAAACACTGTGCTAGCCAAACATCACAAGTTCTGGAAACAGAATCTGTAATCAGGTTGTCAGTTTATTACCAATGCCTGATGAAATAAAGAAAAATCAGCCAAAAACATTTACAAGGTTGTTCACAGCAGCATTGTTTAGAATAATGAATTAAATAGAAAGACCAAATGTGTATCACATAAGAATGGATAAATAAATCATGGTACAAAGCCTGTGATGGGATACTATACTGCAATGAAAGTTAACTAATAGCTACACTAGTTCATGTGGACGAATTCATAAACATAACAATGACAGAATCAAATCACACAAGAATGTATACAGTAAAGTCCATATATCATGAAGTTCAGCCACAGGCAAACAAAATAATGTAATTTTACATAACTAGCAAAACCATAAAGAACCTTAGGGAATGATAACATCAAAATCAGGACAGAAATTACTTCGGGGGTTGGGGGATGCAACTGAAGAGGGTACACAGGACAGTTCTAAGGTTCTGGCAATGTTCTAGTTCTTAACCACAGTGCTCAATAAATAGGTATTTGATTTATTAGATTTTTACAATTAGGTTTCACGATCAGCTGTATGATTTGTATACTCTACATGATAATTTTGCATACATGATAATTTTCACAACAAAAAGTAATAAACATCAGTCTAACAAAGGACATTCAGTTCCATTTCTGGTCAAAAAAGGAGATGGTTAAGAAAGAACCATCACTTATGCCGTGACAACGAGAGAACGCTGACGATGCAAACAAACGTGTTTTTATCTAACGCTATCAAAAAGTTGTAAGTGCAAAGGAGTCTCAGTACATTTACTTCCAGGATGAGGTGGCCCCTTAAGTGCTGGCTCATCCCAGTACTATAAGGCAAGTGAAATAGTAAGTCTCCAGAGGCAGATAAACTTGGGTCAGCATAGAGAGAAACCTGTCCAACATTTAGCAACCGTGTTTGGGCAAGTGTGGCAAAGTGCAATCTGGAAGTGCCCCAAAGGCAGAGCTAGTCCTCCCCACACAATAAATTTCTCCCGCTGACTGCTACTGTGTAAGGGTGATGCTGGCGCAGGTGGGAAAGCAGCGAGAGCTCTATAACCTCACCGTGCTCAGACCCGTGCATTTCCGCACTGCTCGACTCTTTTACAATGAGAAGGCATTCGTTTATTACATGATTATTTAAATAAATGTTTTAAGCCCCCGATGTCACCTCTCAGCCTGCCCCATCTTCATCCTCGGCCATTAAGAACACATTTGTTGATAGTAGTGATGGTTGAACATCTCTGTAAATCTACTAAAAGCCACTGAATTGTACACTTGAAGTAAACGAGTTGCCTGGTAATGTAGATTGTATCTCAAGAAAGTTGTTATTTTTGAAAAGAAAGCGTCTGGACTGGGAAAAGGGAAGGAATGTCAGTCCCCTAAGGCAACAATCTAGGGTGTGGGAAGATGTTCTAGAATGAGTCCATGCTGGAAAATCAAAAACAGCCTCCACGTCTGATTACAGAGAAAGACAACTGGGCGTGAGGTCAAGCACCAGGAAGAAGGTTTTTGATGAACTTTACGGTTTGTATGTACAAAGGAAATAGGACTATACGGCTATATAAAAACAAGCTCATAAAGGAGACTGGAAAAACTCCAGATGGTACAATGGTTGGATAATGGGATGGAATTATAAGTAGTTTTCTTTATTTTCCAAATTTGCTACAAGGTTATATGCTTTTATAAATCAACCTAAAAAAAAAAAGAAAAAAGAAAGAAAGAAATACATAGACATGTAAGCTAAAAAGGGACCATGCCTTTAACCCAACCCAGCTGATGTTGATGGTATCTCAACATCAAGAGAGCAATTGTTCCTTACTTAAATAAAGCAGATGTAGGCCAGGGGTTAAGAACCCAGCATTTGGAGCCATATTGGCTTGGTTCAGAAGCTCTGCCAGCCTCAAGCAAGTGACTTAACACCCAGTTTCCTACTTTGTGAAGCAGGAGTAATACTAGCACCTACCCTCAGAGGCACTGTTATTAATAAGAAATAAATGCTTAGAACCAGGCCAGGCACACAGTAGGTGCTTAGTAAATGCTGGCAGCCATTATTATGATCATTGGTCTTACTTATTCTCCTTAGACGCTATTAAAAAGGTTATGGCTGATCAAGAATGAAACCTGAGCAGGTCAACCCACACAGCAGAGGGGAGAATGATGCCTCCTGTCTGCATGGCCCTTTGTGGTTCCAAGCACATTCATTTACGAGATCCTGTTTGAGAGGAACCCAGCAGAGCTGGCAAGACGGGTTTGATTCTGCTTTGAAGCTTGCTAAGAGGATAAGTAATTTTATGCTATTTTGCACAGGAAACACTTTAGAAGCTGGGAATAATGACATGATCATATTACCTCTCCTGAGCAGAACGATCTCTCTGCCCTCGGCACCCTTCCCGCCACACTGGGCTGTCAGGGCCCCCTCCTAACAGCCAGAAAACACTTCATGCCGGGTACTTGGCGCCAGCCTCGGCACCATCCCTGCCCTGCTCGCCTGATCTCATTTCTCAGGGAACTTCTGAAGTCTTCAAGACCTCTGGGGAATTTCTCAGTGTGCATGGTAGGATGGAGAGGAATGAGAATGTTTATAATGCTCATTTATTTACAACCATGCACAGCTGAATGAGGGGATGTCTTCTGAGAAACTCGTTGTCAAGAGAACATCACACAGTGCACTCACACAAACCTGGATGGTCTCGCATGCGACACACCCAGGATACATGGTGTAGCCTACAACTCCGAGGCTACAAATTCGTACAGCACGCTACTGCACTGAACACTGTAGGCAACTGTAACACAATGGTAAATATTTGTGTATCTAAACATATCTAAACAGAAAAGATACAGTACTTTTTTATATGACTGGCAACATAGTAAGTCTGTTTATATCAGCAACACCACAAACACTTGAGGAATGTGTTGTGCTACAATGTTAAGACAGCTATGTTGACACTAGTCGATAGGAATTTTTCAGCTCCATTATAACCTTATGGGACCACTGTCATACATGCGGTCCGTCATTGACCCAAACGTTGTTCGTTATGTGGCACATGACTGCATTTAAAAGTTTTTACTGAATACACACATTCCGAAAAATGTACATACACATCATAAGCTGACAGCTTGACAAATTTTCACAAACAAAACACACCAGCATAACCTGGAACATCACCAGCACCCCAGAGGCCCTCTCATGCCCCCACTCCTGACGGGTAACTGCTAACTATACTGGCTTCCAACAACAGTGAACAGTTTCCTCTGTTTTTCAATTTGATGCATGTGGAATCCTGCCATAGGTACTTTGTGCTTTGCTTCTTTTGCTCGGCTCCGTTTGTGAAATGCATTGATTTTGTTGTGTGTGGCTGAGTGGGCTTGTTTTTGTTTCTTTGCGGTATCATGCTGCATGAAGACCCGCAATGCATTTCTTCCATCTACTATCAAGGGGCATTGGGTTGTTTCTCACATGGGGCTATCAAGCACAGAGCCACAACGAATGGTCTCCTGTCCCTCTCTGGAGCACACATGCACACGGTTCCCCTGTGCATTCACAGAAAGGTGTGCATGCAGCTTCAGTAGGTGCTGCCTCACAGGTTTCCCCAATGCTCATTTTTAAAGCATCCATTTACTCGGTTGGTTCAAAGACCAAACACATATACTACATAGAACTTAGATTGCCCATGGGGAGTATCATGGGAGGCCACCAAGCAAAGAGGCTTCAGGCATTTTCTACCTTCTCCAGTGACAACAGTTGCTGCCCAGAGGGACAAATAAATCTTAGAAACCTGGACTCCTTGCAGAACTCCCAGACCATTCCAATGTCATCAGTAAGGAAAAGTCACTCGCCTCTCAAAGCTGCCCATTCCATAGCTTGAGTTCCCAGAAATCCCTTTCCCGCCCTGTGTGCCTCCTTCAGCCTGGTTCTGGCACTCCATTCCAGACCTCGGTTTTGATAGCAGCTCTAAATCCCCACTCTTTCCTACCCCAGATAAAATGCCCAGGACTGTGCCCCTGCCCCCAGGCAGACGGGGCCTGGCCAGGCTAGAGGTCTAGGTCCAGTCAGGGCCTCAAGCCCAGACCTTTCCCACCTGTGTTGCCCATACCCTCAGCGTCCACAGCGTGGGACATTCAGTCTGCAGGTTGGAGCTTAGGGTTACAGAACAATCTCCAAGTCCTACAGGTTCTGGCCAGATCAGGCTACTGGGGACGAAGCAGAGAAGCAGGAACAATCTGTATCCTAGTGTATGGCCGCCCACAAGCGCCAGTTCACTCCTTCTCACCCCACCACCAGGGGCCAGGCTCCACCTCCCTCCTGCATGAGGCCCCTACAATGGAGCCTTAAAAGACAACGCCCTGCCAGGCCATGCCTGAAGGCCGAGAAGGGTCTCAAGAACCTCAAGGTGTGAGCGGGACCCTGAGCCCCCACCCTAGAACACAGCCCCCCGGAAGCTTACTTACTGACTCGATAGCCCAGGCCCTCGGCATGAATCCTCTTGGCCATGAACTGTCCTTCGATCAGTGCTCGGATCTCCACATCCCTGGGGAAAGCCGAGACCTGTCTCCAGGAAAAAGGAGGCACAGGGTGAAGAACTCGCATCGTCCACTTTGTGTGTATGTGTTATCTTTTTAAACAATAGCCCATATTTGAACTCACGACTCGGACCTCCAATGGAGCTCACGCATAACTGGGCTCCTGAACCACTAACTGCCTGTCGCACACACCCACACAAAGACACAACTCACACACATGGGCTCATAGCCTCACGAAGTATCGCTTTGGGGAATCAGAGCACCAGCGAGCTCGGGTCACCGAGGGTTCAAGTTCTGCCTCTGCCATTCAGCTCTGTGACCTTGAATAAGTTGCACAGATCTTGCTGAGCTTCATTTTCTTTCTTAACAAAACCGAGGGAACAGTGGTACCTGTGTTTTAGGGCTGGGCTACGAACTTAATACTAAGTGAGAGTCGGGAGCTTATGCTGAGAACCCCCAACTGTGGGCGTCCTTCAAGCTAAAGCTGACAGGTGTCGACTCTAGCCTGGCCAGTTCTTCTACTGAGTGATGGATGCTCCCACTCTCCCCCTCATGCACTACGCCAACCTGACTCACCTGCTTTCAGTTCCTCAAACTGCTCCCTCCGCCTGGAAGTCTGCCCACTCATCCTTCAAGGTTCCGGCTCGAGGCCACCTCTTCTGAGAGGCTGTCACCCCATCTAGGGCAACTCTCCCAGCTCACCCTTGCTTTCTCATATGGCACTTTGTTCTTTCTCTTCCCAGTCATGTCACACACTGTTATCCTGCATGTGTGTGTTCACCTGTTCACTGCCCATCCCTCTCCTAGACGATGGACTCCCTGGACTGCAGACCATGGGTATTTTATTCTCCTTTGTGACCCCAATGCCTGGCACCAGTCGTACAAATCAATGAAGTAAACTACCTTCTCCTTGACATACCTAGATATACATACACAAAAGAGAACGGGCATATCTTCTCTCCATGAACAATGGAAACCAAACTGATCTTCCATCAGAAGATTGAGATGAACCCCTTACACTTCCTCTGACACTGTCCATTTACGATCTAATATGTCACGCCACCATCGGCCATACAATCCAACGCCAACTCTGTTAAAGTTACTGGCAGAGTGACTGGGGCTCCATTTCTCCATATGTTGATAATACCTACCTCTCAGAGCTGCTGTGAGAGGTAAGCAAGGAAAGATAAAGAAAACCCCCAGCACAGTGCCTGGAACTAAAGAGCGGCCAATGAATGCCGACAAATGCGAGTCCCACCCATCTCAGAGTCTCTCAATGAAGGGGAGATTCACGATCTTGAGATCTGTGAGCACTTGGTAGGTGTGGGATAAAGTTCACCAAGGAAACAGGCTTTATGATGCTTAGTGATCATCGGTACGAGCACGTTAGCTCAGGGGAGACCCCTTAGTTGTTTTCCAGTTCTCTTTGAGAGAAAGGATGGCATCCTGTCTTAGATCCTGCTGACTCTCCAGCATCTAGCATGTACCCGGAACTATTTGTTAATGGAAGAATGAATGAATGAAGTCCCAAAAAGTAGCATAATTTGATAGCTGACTATCAAATTCAATACTCAGAAATGGAGCCAGTATAGCTCAGATACCAGTAACACACGTACCTCACGGTTGTCTGCACTAAACCTGTAACGCCCAATAATTTCAGGGGTGATCTCCATTACGTCAAAATAAAAACCTGAAACAGACCAGGAAGAGATTAAGCTTTCAGTAGTCAAAATCAAAGATGAGTTTCTCAACAGACTGAGCAAAGAGCAGGGTGAAATGACTCCACGGCCCTGTCCCTGAGGCCCCTTACCCCTAGATGACATCTGTGAATGTTCTCAGTTCCTTCTCTCGGCAGGACATGGGGCAACTGGAAAGGCCAAGGTTAGCTTTTCTCAGCTCTCCCTACTCCCACCTGGCAGGCCAGGCCACGGGGCAGTGCCCCACTGACCCTAGAATATCAGCACAGGTTTGATCAAGAGAGGCACGTCCCCTCCCTGCTAAGAGGCCTGCTCCAGATGTTGGGCACTTTTTTCCTAAAAGGACCCTGTGTCTGAGGCAGAAAGCTGTGTATGGAGATGCATCAGGGTAGAGGAGGCACTGTGGCTACTCCCTCTGATGCTGTCACCAGGGGCTTCAAAGGCGACAGAAGATGCAGGATGGACCGATTCTGCACGCCAGGCACAGAGCGGCAGTCAGGGGCAGCCTCATGGACCACCTCACTCAGAACACGGGTCTCACACCAGCTTGTAAGGCCCACGGAGCAAAAGTACAGACAGAGAAGGCCCCGCTTGGCCTCCCCCAGGCCCTGTCCCTCTCCCCACCTCCCCCACAGGAAGCTGCAGCCCCTTCATGAGTCTG
>CM053507.1:143495268-143512188 GCA_028627145.1 Eidolon dupreanum | reverse complement strand
CCTGCCCCAGTGGGTGAGGCTCCTGCACGCCTGCATGCCCGGGACTCTAAAGCCTTACCATCGCTGTAGTCAATGTGGGAGTAAGACCCAAGGAACAGGGAAGCAGCGAAACTACTGACCAAAGAAATTCTCTGCAAAGGAAAGAAACAATAAGATGACTCACTTCCGTATATCCTAAGCAACTGAATACTTCTTTCTCAATCTCTCTCTCTCTCTCTCCTTCTCTCTCTCTCTCACACACACACACGCACACACTCACACTCACGCATGAAGAGTTTTAAATTGGGGAGGGAAGTGGAAATCGTGAGTATTCCAGATGAAAGCATTTTGAGTAGCTGGAATACCAAGAACTGACTCCTTGGGACAGCACTTCACTCTGCAGTTCCCGACAGGCCATAAAACTGTCAAGTTCAACAGCAGCAAAGAGCAAGAAGCCTTATGAAAAAGCCATGCTTAGAGCAGTGGGTTTTCTGCCGGAATCCGAGAGTGAGGTGCCTGATTTCCTTCCTCCACTTCTGTGGTCTGTATATCTAGTCACAACGGAAGCGAGAAGTGTGGCCACAGGACTCAGAATCAACAAAGATACTCTTGGGGGCTCAGAGCAAGCATCTGTGAAAGCATCCGAAGCCACACAGACCCCAGCTGTGTGTGAGGTGGAGGAACTGATCATGGATTGTGAATGTCGCCTGAGGGTCTGTGCTCCACAGGGAAACCACGGGCCCTTGGACCAGCGGGGAGAATGCTGACACCGCTTGTCCCCGTCAGGCCACCTTTGTCCTTGGTCTCACAGAATTTGGAGAGGGTTTTTCTTCTACCACCCCGCCCTCCCCCATCTCCATGGCTAAGGCTGCAGAGCAATCTTAAATCATGAAATAATAAATTCAACAGTCACTTCCGAGATTAAAGAGTTAATCAGTTCCTAATGACTCAGAGATGACAATCACTACCCAAGCTGTTGAGCGGCTTCTCAGGGGCCATCAAGTGCTGGCTTCTGTAACTGTGGATCGAGGAATGAATACTGGGCTCGTAGGACACAGGCTCTGGTTGAAGGGCCGTAGCTGGAGGCGTATTGGTCCAGCTTTACAAATTTCCTAATAAAACACTGACATTATGTCAGTCAGGAGCCTGTTAGCCACCCTGCATTCACCATACAGGAAACTCAATGGACAGACCCTGAGGTCACCCAGATCTCCCACTGAGGTGGTCCCAGGAAGACACCAGTCCCTGCTGCTCCTACCCTAACCCTGACCTCCAGCCCTTCTGGACAGGGGAGCCCCTGACTTCTCTTTCCTACAATTCCATTTTTTTCTCTCCTCTTTGGAAACAGTCTGACAAAGAGAAAAAAGCGAATTGAATACATCATTTTTAATGGCTGCTGATCAGTGTTTTTTGCCAATGCACGCGAACTGTATTAACGCTAAAGTATTACAAAAGGAATTCAACTGTGACTTTCAGTCAAATATGAACGTTTAACCAACCTCAGTGTGTGAGTAGGCCTCTGGATGCTGCTGGTAAATCTTTGCAATTTGGTTTCCTGTAAATCGCTGGAAAAAGAGCACAAATTCTTAAAAATCTAAATCTTACATGCTTCAAAACTACCCAAATGTAAGTGCTATCTTTATCCCCAGGTTAGAGAAGCTGAAGTTGAGGTGCCGTCGTCTCCCCATACATAGCAGCTTGAGGAGCAGAGCCATGTTCATGCCTCAGCTCTGACCTGGGAACATGCAAGAGGAGGCCTGCCCTTGCTCAACGGATGTTACAGGGAGGTGGGGCAGCTAGGATTAGAAGCAGGAGCCAGAATGCCCAGTCCTGGCTCCACAGGGGTGACACCACGGGAGTGATCATGACCTCATGTGATCCCCACAGGGGCAGGCCACCAGCTGTGTCCACCCAAACACCCTGGAAGAGAGGACAAGACCTAACAATCTGACTGTCTTCCTGGGCCCAGACCCAGTCCCCAGCCCATGGCGGGCACTACCTACCTCATAGGCACGGGATCCGGTGAGACAGCTGAGAGCCTGGGCCCCACCCACGGCAGCCTCCAGCTGGCGGCACTGGGCTGTGGTGCTGGAGTCCATCCATATCGGACAGTTGCTGATAGAGAAACAGGCCTGGAAAGGAGCAAAGGCTCAGGCTTGGGCTTTGCCTACTGACTCTGGGACTGGTGGGCACACTGCCCATCATGGCAGGTGTGGTCACCACTTCCTGGTCTGGCCTGGCCAGGAAAGCTTGAGGTCGAGGGCTCTGGTGAGCATGCCTGAGTGTTGCAGGCAACATCAGAGATGGGCAGAGAAGGGTTAGAGTGACTTTATGCTTTGCAGAGGCATTTGGAGTCTTGAAGAAAAGGAGAACCCAGAGCTGGCCTTCCTAGCATCAGCAGGAGCCATCCTGCCCCAAGGAGAGATTCCTGAAGTGGGAACAAACCAGAGTCAAGCTGGGCAGGAGGAGGCCATGTGATGGGAGCTGCTAGCGCACCTGACCCTCCCTCCAGACAACAGGTATACCCATCTCAGGGAGGCAAGGCAGATCATGCTCACGGGACTACTGCCTGAGCCACCTTCCTATACCATGACAATGCACAAAAGGCCCAGACTTCGGGACCCCTTTCCCCCTCTACAGAAGTTTCTCAGACTTCCGCAACCTGGCCACATTTACCTGCAGCTGCTCGTGTAATGGGAGGTCTGGTGACAGGCCTGTCAGCACCTGGCTGGCTCCAGCTTTCCAGTATACACTTCCATGTTGCTGTCGAAGAGAAACCCAAGCACATGTTCATGAGGTCACACACAGGTGTCACACCCTTCTGGAGACACAGAAAGACCCCAGACCACACACCAAATAACGGAGCTCCAGGCCTGCCCTGCCCTTCTTAGTCACAGAGCTCATTCCCTGCACGAGTTTTGTTTTCATGTCCATAAAACGGGAAGGAACTCTAACCTGTCCACCTCACAACCTGTAGGAAGGCTCCAAGAATGAATGATTGGTCTGGATTTTGGTGCCTTTGTAAAATTGTACTTAAGTACATTGCTCATAACATTACTTGGGTCCTCGTTTCTCCTCCTAGCAGCTACATGACCTTGGGCAAGTGACGTCACTTATCTGCGCCTCCATTTCCCCATGTAAATGGCAATAACGAAAACAGTAGCTAAAGCTTAAGGATTTTATGCACTAGGCATTGTTCTACATATTTAACACTCACATCGACCCTACAACAGTGGAGGATGTGGAGGCACCAGAAAGCTGGATGAGGTGCCCTAGGTCACTGCTAAGTGGCCAGGCTGGGGTTCAAACCCAAGCAGAATGCCCAGAACCCCTGTGCTAACTATTCCATGATACCACCTCGTAGAATCATTGTGAAGATTCAGTTAGACAAGTTACGTAAAAGGCTCAGCACTGCACCTGCCATACACTAGCGCTCAACGTTTTTTGTTATTCTTATTACTAATCTCTACTACTAAAATTAGTATGCCATCATTAGTATAACTTCTGATTTTGATTTTGCTTCCAGGAAATAGAAAAGCAATTTTAGTGCTCCCAGGCATAATAAATTCATGTCAAATGCTCCTTCCATCCCCTCAGAGGACCTCTGACCCAGCTCCCTCTCACCCAGTGTCCTGTTTCATGTAATGCTGAATCATGAGAGCTCTCTCTCAGATCCTTTTGCAAGGAGCCAAGCCATATGTCCTCAAAGGCAAAACAGCTATAGGGACATTTACTAACAAAAAAAAAAATGTGTGTAGGGAGTCTCAGAAATGAGCATCTTCCCCCAGGGGAGCCATCACCTAGGCACCAGCACTACTGCCCAAGATATCCTCTCTCCCACGGTGCATGGAGGCTGCTGCAGACAAACCTGGCCTGCGCCAGATAAGGCGAGGACTTGAGAGAAGCTGAAGCCCGAAGCCTTCATCTTCTCCAGGATGAGGTCCAAAGCCTGAGAAGAAAAACACAATGTCCCATGACTGTACTGAACCATGGAACCGGGGAACCACAAAAGCCTCAAAACTGAAATGGAAGTGCTTGGCATTACAGCAGAGATGAGGAAGGAATGGGTGCCTTGGGATCTGTAAGCACGAGATTACATTCATTAAACAAGCAGGTATCAATCAAATAAAAAGGTGAACTATGCTAAAACCATTTTAAATAAATGGAATTACAAACTACCCATCTTTAATTCGTGCTTCCCCAATTTGAGACTTCCATGCACTCAGGAAGAACAAAAACAAGGCAGCTCAAATTTTGGTTTCCATTATTTGCATTTCAACCCACCATATTAGTGAAATGACTTCATTGCAATGGAGAAATAAAGAGCAAAGTAGAAGGCTCCCACCAGAACGAGGCTCCAGGCCCCTACAACCTGCGTCCAAGAGTGCAAGGTTGGAGAGAGAGAGAGTAGGTAGAGCTGGTGGCCATTTGTTCCAACCCCTCGTTCCACCCACCCTCCACAATCCAGCTGGAATCTTCTTTCTAGCAAGACCCATGAGTGGGAAAGATGGCGCTGCCCATCAAAGCTTGCCAGTTCCCCTGAGATTTCACAGCAGGACTCTGTCACCCCAGGCTGGATTTCCTTTGTGGGTAGAGAAGCCACCTGAGCTTTTCTGTGACCCTGCCATCCTCACCCTGTGCTGGGAGGACTCCTTCCCCAATCCTGGCTGTGGCTGCCAACTTCAGCCCTGCTTGCCAAACCTCAGGCAGGGAGTGGGGTACAGCTGGAGCAGGGACTGGCTCAGCTAGAATAGGTCCAGTCCTGGGGGCTTTTCAGAAACGACCCTGGCCACAATCCCAAGTCTGGCCCTCTACCCACTGCCCAACTCCCCAAGTTAAGCCTATTAGAAACTCTTGACATCATCACTGGGACACCAACTCTTGCCTGTCACCCCTATCCTCACCACCACTACCCCTCAGCCTGGCTCAGCCCTCTGAAGTACATTCCAGCCAGCCTGTCAGGTAGAAATCCATGCTTTACCCCAATCCTCTAGTATGAGTCAGAGTCAAGCTGATAAAAAAAAAAAAAAAAGAAAGAAAGAAATCATACTAGTTAAGAGAAAGAATTTAGTACAAGGAATTGGTTAAATAGGTGTTGGAAGACTTAAAAAAGCTTCTGGCAGACACACTAAGTTCTGCCCTTGGCTGGCCTCCACGTTCAGGGGCTTGGGTCCCCTGTGGCATACTAGGCAGCCCACAGCTCTATCACACCTGTTTGTGCTGTCCACACCCCTGTCCTGTAACCCCACAGGTCACCGGGATCTGGCAACAGCCATGTTCCCTTCTCAATGGTCCAGAATGGGCAGTCCTGCTTGTGTTAATCTGAGCCCAGTGGGAAAGATCACAAGCCACCATTCTATTAAGCAGGCCTCTGCTTGGAAATGGGGGGTCTGAGGGCTGAGCACTAAGAACCCAGGTTGTGTTTGAATCTCAGGGTATAGGGGCTACTGTAATGTTAGGGGAAGATCTTTTCTGTGGTATTTTAAAGATGGTGACTGGCAGGGCTTGCCAGCTGCTATGGCTCCAGAACCTGAAGCCCTTTGTGAGTCCTCGGCTCAGGAGTACTGATACCAGCTGAGGCTGAGGCTGGCCCTGGGAACCATGCAGACTCCATTTCCCCCACAAGACCCTGGTCTCAACAGGTGCTCTCATGAGCTGCTAACTTTGGGCTTCCCAGCAAATCGCTAGGTCTGCTGGTGAGATGGGCTGGGGACAGGAGAGGAACGGGAATCCCCATGCTTACCTGGACCCACATTAGGACTGGAGAAGTCACTGCCAGACCACCCTCGTGAACATGAACTCCACCCTGAGTCCTAGAAGGAGAAAGAGAGAACGTGGGACAGAGCTCAGGAAGGAGCCCAATGGTGGCAGACCTTAGATACTTCCGGTGGAAGGATAAGCACCCTCCCCGAACCTCGAGTGAAACTCTGAACAGGTATGAGTGCTGAGTGAGATGGAAAGAGAAGGCATGAAAAGTGCCCAGAGGTGGCAATTTTCAAAAAGCACCAGCAAAAACAAGCCACCTAAATCTGAGAGGTTCATCCAGGAAGGCAAGCATGGTGTCACTTGGTGCAGTGGCCATGAAGGGACTGGGGAAGTGCGGGGTTGGATGAGAAGCCCTCCCAAATCCGTTAGGTTCATTAGGTTCGGAAAGGCGGAGGAGGTGTGGTTACAGAAGGTACTGCATCTTGGGAAAAGTTCTTGGCTATCAGAACAGGGAGTCCTTAGATTGCAAGCCCTTGAAGGTCACCTAGAACCCTCTCCCTACTCTCTTCACCCCTACAAGACCTTTGTGCAAAATAATAAAATAGTAAGAAATAAGATGTGTCATTACTAACCACTTCAAGACAGTGGCCTGAAACTATTCAGTACACAATTCTGTTGGTCCATCACTGGGCTGGGGGCAGCTGGGTGGTTCTTCTAGTTTCAGCTGGGCTCACTCGTGCATCTGTGGTTAGCTAACTGTAGCGAGAGGGTACTGCTTCTGGGGCTGGCTTCTGCTTTTCTTAGTTGGGGATGTGGGGACAACTAGGCCACATGCTTCTCATTCTCCAGCTGGCTTGCCTGAACTAGGGGCTGGACGGGATTCCAAGAATGAGAGCAGAAGCATGTAAGGCCTCTTGAGACCTAGGTCTAGAATTAACACAATGTTCCTTCTCCCACTTTCCATTGGTTAAAATCAATACGTTGGGAAATGATACCATCTCTTAAAGGAAGGAGCTGCAAAGCCACACTGCAAAGTGCATGAGTACAGGGAGGGATGGGGAATTATTTATGGTCACTTTTTGCAACACACAATGATCGGCAAAATCCATATGTCAAACACATTAAGACACACAAAAGAAGATGTGAATGAATGGAAAGACACAGCATATGCCTAGACAGGAAGACTTAATCTCTTGTCAGTTCTTTCCAAGTTAACTTATAAATATAATATGATCTCAATAAAAATAATAATTTTGCATTCCGAAACATTAAATGCTAATTCTAAAGTACATATTGATAAAAAAACAAGAAAGAATAGCCATCAAAACTGAAAAAGAACAACCAGAGGGACCAAGTCCAGATAGTAAATCATATTATAAAGCTGGATTAAAATGATGTATTGCTGGCTCAGACCTACCAACCAATGGAGCAAAAGAAAATGCCCAGAAATAGACCTAAACATACACAGAAATTTAGCATATGATAAAGTTAGTGTCTCAAATTAGTGAGGTAAAGATGGACTTCTAAAAAAATCCTGTTAAAACAACTGAAGAGTCATCTTGGAAAAATTAAAGTGGCCATGTACCTAAATAAACCCAAAAACTGAAATTTGGTAAGAACTGGATGAAAACGTAGGTGAATTCTTTCATAATCTTGGAGTAAGGAAGGCCTTTTTAAAAGTATGACTTAAGATCTAAAAGCAATAGAAAAAGAGACTAAGAAATTCGATGGCATAAAAACAAAAACCTATGTATGGCAAAGACAGCAACAACCCAAACACAGATCAAAGCAAATAAAACTCTAACCTATGAAGAAATATGTTAAGAAATTGATAAGAAATAGACAACCAATCGAACAGAAAAACGGGCAAAGGACATGAGAAATAACTTCACAGAAAAAAAAAGTTCAAGTAGCCCTTTGACATATGAAGAGATGCTCAACTTTATTCATTTAATAAGAGAAATAAAAGGTAACTCTACACAGAGATATCATTTTTCAACTCTCTGATTGTCCAAGAACCAAAACCTCTTTTATGACCACACTGAATGGGCAGTGCTGTGGGAAACGGGCACTCTCAGATATTGTTGGTGGGATATAAAGCAATACAATCCCTATGGGAGGCAATTTGGCCATATTTTTCAAAGTTATAAATCTATCTGCTCTTTGATCCAGCAATCTTACTTCTGAAATTTTATCTTGCAGATAAACTGGCATAATGGCAGATGTAAAGTAATTCACTACATCGTTTTTCACTGCAAACAACTCAATGTCCTTAAATAGGAGATGGTAACTCTACACAAAGGAATATTATGCATCTATAAAAAGAACACAGAAGTTCTATGTACTGACATAGAAACATAGCCAAGTTATTATGAAATGAATAAAGCAAAGTATAGAATGGTATGTACAGTATGCTTTTGTGGGTAACAAAGGGAGAAAATAAGAACATTCATATCTGCTTATCTTTCAATAGAAAACAGTAGAATGATATACAGAAAACTAACTAAAGAAGTTATCTGTTGGAGAGGGCAGGAGAAAAGAGATGAGAACACAGAGAGAGAACTTAAGACATTTCACTGTCTGCCTTTTGTTTCTTTTGAATGATGTACCAAGTAAATGCAATGCTTATTAACAAAATAGTTTTATTAAAATAACCACTTTGGGAAAGAATTTGGCAATTTCTTAAAAAGTTAAACATATATCTCTCATATGACTTAGCCATTCCTGGGTTTTTCATTTCCAAGAGAAATGAAAGATTATGTCAACACCAAGACTTGTATGTGATTTTCATAGTCTCTTTATTTATAGTAAAAAACTAGAAGCAACCTAAATGTCTCTTATCAAGTGAATAAGATAAACCAATTGTGATCCATTCATACAATGGAATACTGCTGAGCAATAAAAGGAACAAACTGTTATATACATGTAACAACATGGATGAATCTCAAAATGATTCCACTGAGTTAAAGTCAGATAAAAAGTATTTAATTATGATTCCCTTTACATATAATTCTAGAAAGTATAAACTAATCTATAATGTAAGAAAACATACCAGTGGTTTCCAGGGGCTGGAGGTGGGGAAGAAGGATGAATTGCAAAGGTGCATTAGAAAACTTTTGGGGCATGGAAATGTCCATTATCTTGATTTTGGTGACAGTTTTATGGAGAAACACTTATCTCAAAAACTATCAAGCTGTAAACTTTATATATGTACAGCTTATTATATATCAATTATACCTCAATAAAATTGTAAAAAAAAAAAAAAAAAAAAAAAGACTCCAAACCAGAAAGTAATCTAAGTGTGAGAGAGGAATGAACTAGATAGATATGTATCTGGTTTTAAAGATTTTAAAAATGTAACTTTGAGTAAAAAGGCGATACAGTATTCTGGTTATGGATACTGATTTGTTTTGTTTTGTTTTGTTTTTTTTCTAAAGATGTCCAATAAAGAGAACTGACTCCTTGAATGAGAGTAAGGGATAGGGACTTTAAAAATTTAAAAGAACATATATAACATATGTTCTCAGATCATACTCAAATTAAACTGGAAATCAACAGTAGAAGATTTCGAGATTAAACAACACACTTCTAGATAACATGAGTCAATGAAGTCTCGAGAGAAACTAAAAAATATTTTAAACTAACTAAAAATGAAAATATAACTGATCTAACTTTGTGGATGCAGCAAAAGCATTGCTTACAGGAAAATTTATAGCATTAAAATATATATTTTAAAAAAGAGCTAAACTCAATAATCTAAGATTCCATGTCAGGGAACTAGAGAAAGACAGGCAATTTAAGCTTAAAGTAAGCAAAAGAAAAGAATAAAAATTAAAACTCACGTCAATGAAAATGAATGGAGGAAAACTATAGAGAAAATCAAAGAAAATGAAAGCTGGCTCTTCGAAAGATAATAAAATTGATAAACCTCCAGCCAGGCGAACCAAGAAAAAAAGAGAAGACACAAATTACCAATATCAAAATGAAAGAAGAGTCACCACCACTGATGCCCATACACAAAGGGCAATTAAGGAGTACTATGAACAACTCTATGGCCATAAATTTGACCGCTTAGATGAAATGGACCAATTTCTTGAAAGACACAAACTACCAACACTCGAACATATGTGGCCAGCAGCAACATAAAATATGAAAACTAGATGGCCTCCAACCTCAGCTCAAAGTTGGTCCATCAGCTGAGGGGGAAAGACGGCAATACAACGTGAGAGCTGGAGCAGTGCACAAAGGCCAGAGGGAAGGCTTCAAAGAGGAAGTGACACATAAAGCAGACGTGGAGGCATACGTCCGCCAGGACCTCTCAGAGCCATCTCAAAATCAGTTTAGTCCACAGCTGTACAGACTGACTTGTGTTGATGTCTTAACCCCTCTTACCTCAGAATGTTACTATATTTGGAGGTAGGGCTTTTAGAGAGCTAATTAACTTACAGTGAAGTCACTGGGGTAGACCTTAATCCAGTATGACTGGTGTCCTTATAAAAGGAGACTAGGATACTGAATAACACAACTGAAAGACGCTGGGGGTGCATGTGCACAGAGGGATGACCATACGAGAGGCAGCAGGAAGGCAGCCATCTGCAAACCACAGAGAAAAGCCTCAGAGGAAAATGACCGTGCCGGCACCTTGATCTTGGACTTCCAGCCTCCATAATTGTAAGATAATAAAGTTCTGTTGTTTAAACCACCCAGCCTGTGGTATTTTGTTCTGGCAGCCCTACTGAACTAATACAACAGCTAAACACATGATCTTTCTCCCCAAAACGAATTCTCTTCCGCAGTCCAACCCAAAGGCCAGCTATAAATTCCACCTTCACATCTCATTCAATTCTGCACCATGACCTGTCAGTTTAACCACCCAGCTCTCTCTCCAAACCACCATCATTTCCCATGCAGATGATCTTGAAAAACCTCAGTGGTCTCCCAACATGTACTATGGTCACCCCCACCTGCTCTCCCACTTCACCCAGAGAGATCTTTTTAAAACACAAACATTACCATGTCACATCTAACCCCCATCCCTATGGCCTTTCAGTGGCTGACCACAGCTTTTCGGGTAAAGACAAACTCACTGACATGGCCCATATGACTCAGCCCGTCCTCTACCTCCCTCTCTGCTCCCCAGCCAAATTGACTGTCTTCAATTCCATGAGTAAGCAGTGCTCTTTCTTGCCACAGGGCCTTTGCACATGCTGTCCCTTCTGCCTGGAATGTTCTCTCCCATCCATCACCTGGCTAACCCCATTGACTCTGATCTTGGCTGACTGCTATTTCCTTAGGGTCTTTCCTTGACTCCCCCTTCCAGGTCGAGGTCACATTCCTTTATAATAAGCATGTGGAGAAGTGAGTTCCTTTCCTTCAATGGCCTCTGAGTTTATAACCAAATATTCTTTTGTGAGAGTCTCTGATTCAGATGGCAGTCTTCCCCACTCTAAGGGAAGCTCTGGAAGCGCAAGGATGATGTTCTTTTTGAAGAACATCATCAAATCTCAGCACCCAGCACAGTGCCTGAAGAACAGTAAGTCTCAATTGATACCTACTTACACCTGATACATGAATGAATGAATGAATGAATGAAATTGGAAAAGAATGAAGAAGAGAGCACTTCAGGCATAGGTAAAAAGGTGCTGAGAGTTCTATCAAGACCACCACTCCTGCAGTTTGATGAAGCCAGAATAGTGTGTTTATGAATGTAAAAAGGTGAGTGTAGATCCCAGAAACAACTCCCCCACATGTACACTAGGTACATACCCAAATTCTGGAAGGTCTGTGTCAAAATGCACACTGTCCTCATAGAAGACATTCAGCTCTGCATCAACAGCAACAACTTTCACCTGGAAGGCATTTTAAAAAGTGGCGTATGGACTTTTCCTCGGCTTCCACACTGGTCCAGGGGTATGAACATCACTGGGTGAAGCCCAACACCCGAGAGATGTATGGTTCAGCCTGAAGACCTCCTGAAAGATTTGAGGTGCATCATCACAGCTATGGCAACAAAGCCTCATCTGGGGACATACCCAAAGATTGAATAAAATGAAGAAGCTGAAGCTAAGTTTAAACACCTATGTAGCTCAAGGAATCTCTGCCCACAAACAGCTAAAACCAAGGCCCCAGAGATAGATGTTCAAAGATGAGCTGGTTTCCTGTGCCTGGCAAGGAGGCCTGAGAAGGTTCTAGAGGGGAAGGAATGGCAGGCAAGGTTTGGAGATCTCGCTGGGGGTCCACATCTGCAGGGATCTGAGAGGCCAGGCAAGGCCCCATAGGCCATGGTCATGGTCCAGAAGCACAGTGTTCCAATGCAGCAGACCTCCAGACTCAGGGGTATAATTCCTTTCCTGGACAAATGGGGAAACTGAGGTCTAGCAACGCGACCTGACTTCCCCAGGACCCCCCACAGTACCTTCTGGTCAGGGACTAGCAGAGGCCTGCCTCCCTGACCCATTTGAGAAGAGGGTTTTGACGGCAACTGTGGTGATTTCCCAAATTAAGGAGCCCACTGGCACCCCATGCCCTGTATGAAGGCAAATTTTGACTGCTCGTCTGTCTGCTGTGTCCTGGGAGCAGCAGGGCCTGTCCTCTGGCCAGCGGCGCTGGGCACCTTAACCCAGGCACGCTGGTGCCAAACAAGGGTGGAACAAAGTTCACGTGTACCCTGGGCCCGTTTCACTTAAAAAAAGTTTCGAGCCGTGATCTGGTTCCAGGTCACTGGTCATTCCCGTGTGCGCACTTCTGTTCCCTCGTCTCACAGCAGCTGGGTTCCTTCGGGTCCCTGTCGCTCTGTGGCTCCGACGGCGCGCGAGCCTGCCGGGTCCCTTGGCCCCTCTGCGCACTTCTCAGCCAGGTGCCCGCAGGATCCCGCCGCGGGAGGGCGCGGGGAGGGCAAGGGGGCGCCGTTTCCGGGAGCGCTGGGTCCGGGCGGGGTCGCGCACGCACCTTACGAGCGCGAGGCACTGGCGAGCCGCGGTCCCAGAGGGCCGGCGGGTCTTGGAGAAGTCCGAGGCGCAGCTGCGCCCGAGGCTCGGCCCAGCAGTCCCCGCACCCAGGTCCCCGCCAGCGCGCCCGACGTCGCAGAGGAAGCGGCGGCCGCTACCCGCGCGGACCGGGGGCCGCGACAGTACCTGCTGCGTGCTGAAGTCCCAGCCCAGGCAGCAGCTGCGAGTGGCGGGATCGGCCATAGCCGCAGAGAGCCTGTGTCTGCGGGCGCGCTCTTTAGTCCTTCCCGCGGCGTGACTGTCGCCGCGCTCCGACGCCCAGAGACGCAGGAGCCCGCCCCTCGCCCCGCCCGGCCGGACTCCTGACCCGAGTCACACGCTGGCTTGTGCTCTGCCGCCGCCTGCCGGTCGACGGGGGCGGAGACGCGCGCCGGGCCCGGGCCTGGGGCTTCGCAGCTGTTACAAGACGCCCGTGCCCCTTGCGCAGCCTGCTTCCCGCCAGCCCAACTCCACCCCGCCCCTCTCCTCCGCCCCATCCAAATGTGCTCTCTGCAGAGGCCTTGCCCTAACGCGTCCTGTGTCCCTCCGAGGACACACGGGCCAGAGGTTTCCACTTTAAGCCAGCTTGTCCCTGCCTGTCTCTCCAGCGGTCCTGGGCCTGGAGACCTCCACGGCCGTGTCTTGGGAACCAAAGCAGCTGTTTACTCATGGCAGTGACTGAGGGGTCACAGGAAAATGTGCCCCGGGGCTGGAGGCACTGGGCTCCAGGAGCAAATTTGAGTGGTTCCCCAGCTCTAGCCTGTGCCACACCACCTCCTTATTTAAAACCAGAACTCCTGATGCCCCCACAGATGGGTTCTTTCCGTTCTGACCTCAGCTGGTGTTGATGATCTAATACGGGCCTGGCATAGTGAAGGGGAAGTGAGAACCAAAATTAGACCCACTCCTTTTCTTCCTAGAGCTGAGGACACCTTTCCATCTTTTCATTCCACCTGGCCATATCCTTCTTACCCCTAGAACTGACTTCTGGAAGCCCTGCCAACACCCACCTAGGTGAGCTGCTTCTCCCAGCAGTTCAGGGCCCACCAGATGCAATGGCCTGCTTATCTATTTCTGTCTTGCTGAACTGCCTGGAGGCCTGATCTCCTCAAGGCCTGATCTCCTCAAGGCCCAAGGTCCCAAAATCAGTAACAGAACTGGGCCCAGAGCCAGTAAGTTTGACTCCGGAATCCACATTTAACCACTAAACAAGACAATTTGCTGGGCAGCCTTGTGAGAAGGCCGGTGGCAATATACAAATGTCTCATGAAGGCCAAAGCTGCTGGCTTTTCTCTAGCTGCCTCACAGGGAGGCCTTGTCTTATTCACAGTATCTTTCTCTTGGGCTGTGGCACCTACCCCATTCTGGCGGCTCAACCTTTCACAGAGGTCTGAAAAGCCATTTATCTGCATAAGGAGACTGCACATCCATGATCAGATCCATTAGCAAGAAACAAAGACAGACATCTTAATTCCAGGTTGTCAATGCCTCTCACGTTGTCTTCCCTGTTGATGTCCTGAAAAGGGGCACCCAGTAGTAGAGGGGTTGGGGGGAACCCTTGGGAAGTGCTGCCTTGGCTGGAAGCTGGTCTTTTGCTAATCATGCTCCAAGCTTGAACCAGGCTCCCTGACACAGAACCTGTTAAAAAAATAAATAGATAAAAAACATTGCACTGACTTGAGAACAAAGCAGAAACTGCATTGGAGGTGTCTTTTCACAGTGATGGGGATACCCACAGTCTTGTGGAAGAAAAAAGGAGTTCTATGGAAACTGTGACCTCACAGGGTAATCTGATCATAAATTCCTAATAGGGCAGGTCATAGTGGGTAGTCAGCCCCAGGCCTGTAACTTCTTTAGTGAAAGATTTTAAGCCGCCATGTCTATTGTCCTTGTGCATCTAAGTTAGCACACCTTTGAAATGCCAGAACTAATATCCCTTGAAGGGGGTATTAACCATTCAGAGAACACATAATCTTATCAACTATCCTGTAACCCAACCCCCACCTTGCTTTCCCTCACCTCTATGTAATCTTCCTTACACTCCCTCCTTAATTTCAAATGCACAAGAGAAGCTGAAAAACTGTTATGCAATAGAGCATTTGAGATCTTGTTCCCTAGCATACATTGTCAGTTTGGCTCAAATAAACTCTTATAAAAATTTTCTGTGGGTTTGGATGTTTTACTTCCACAGTCCTCAGTAAGTCTCCTCCCCTTATCCAGACTCTAAGTGAAACTCCAGCCTGAGGGCAAAGCCCACCCACAGAAGAGGAATTACAGTAATCAGATTTGCATACTAGATAGGAAAATCACCTAAGATGCTATGTGGAAAATGAGGCCAAAGGGAAGGAAAGGAAAATTGGTTCCAACGTAGTTACTAGAGACCTGAGCAAGTCAGAGGTGCTGAGAATGGAGAGAAGTAGATGTACACAAGGGATATTTAGGAAGCTCTGTGAACCTTGTGGACAGGGAGGGGGGAATCAAAGGTAATGCTCAGTTTGCTGGTTGACGTAACGCTATTGGTTAACTATTGACACATAACAAAACTCCCCCAAACTTGATGGCTAACACGATCTTTTATTGTCACATGCCAGGTCGCAGGGGTGATGTTGTGGCCAGTTCAGGCGGATCTTCTGGTGGGGCCTGTAATACTGGCGGCTTTTGCGGTGGACTAGTTGGAAACACCGACATTATTGATGACACAGCACTTTGACATATTTTAAATACTTAGGGGCATCTGACACGATATCAATCCGTACATCAATGTAAGGGGCTTGGTCCAGGTGGCCTGGATTCCTATAAACTATACCCCTTACCTGGAAAGCTGTTTGCAAGTCAAACGAACCTTCACTCTAAAGGTGGGCTAGTCTAACTGGCAAAAAATCTCTGCAAATTAAAAGGAGTTACCGAAGCCCCATATCCCTGTGCCCTTCTCCTAAAATCTTTAAAATGATTCAGTAAACACTGAAGCGGTGTCAGTTTCCCAGATGTTTGCCCCATTATTACACAAAACAGAGCAATAGCGAACACAGACAATCAACTAGACAAACAGACAAACGAATAAGCACACTCAACACCAAACCTTGGTGGGGGCCTGTTGTCACAGCCCCCACTGGACCAGTGATCCGTGTCGCATCCGACTCACTAGGTCCCCTGGGCCCCCTTTCGATAACAGCCCTAGAGCATACAGGTAGTTCCTCCTTTGCGGGCTGCGGAGAGAAGGGAGGATCCCAACCCGGGCTGGGTAAAATCCCCAGAGGCCTTCCGGAGCACACGGGATTCCCCCGTCGCAGCAGCGACAACTGAACCACCCACACAACCAACAGATCTCCTTACCCGCTAGGGCTTCCAAAATGTTGTGGCCAGTATAGAATAGACCAAACCAAGTATGCTCCGTAAGGCTGTTTATTAGCTGGTGGCTGTCCTTGCCAGGAGCAGTGCCAAAATGTAGAGGTACAGGGTTTTTAAGCCCTAAATCCCATTCTTCATTCTGTCTGAACACAAAGGTCTATTTTTCTTCTATTCACTACCTATCAACCCATAGGTCAGGTGTGCAAGCGGGGTACAGAAGCAGAAAGCTTTTTAGAATGTTATCTTCCCCTAGTTAGTAGCCTATGTTCCTATGGCCATAGTCAAACAATAATTTCTAGCTTATATATATAATTGATTGTTTTTCATGCCACGCAAGCAAGCAGGGTTGGTTACACAAGCTAAAATCGGCAGTTAGCGTATAAGCTCATTGTTACAAGTTTCATGATTAACAGATTGCAGTTAAGGGTTCCAGGAACTAGGCCTAAGGTATTGCCTTCCTTTGTCTAGTTTTAGGTTTTAATTAACTTTTACCCTTATCATATTTCAGCAGGCTGTCACACTGAGATGGTCTAGTAGGTGAGGATAGGCCCGAGTGGCTCTGCTACACGTGTCTCTCATCTTTCTCTTCCGGGGATCAGCAGAGTACTCCTGGCACGTTCCTCTCATAAAAGCAGAAGAGCAGAAGAAGGTAAAGGCAAACATGTGAGGACTCTGAAGGGCTTAGACCAGGCATATAGCACTTCCCCCTCTATGCCACTGGCCTGAGTCTCATGGTCAGCTCAGAGTCAAGTGGTGGGAATGAGGTTATGCATGGCAAGGGTATGATACAGGGAAGGGTGAAAAATTGGAGCCACCATTTCAATCTACCACAGCCACTAGCAGATGAGGGATGGTTACATTTATCTCTTTTTTATTGAACACTAACTTACTGATGCTTCTA